>JAZKJV010003003.1:0-568170 GCA_037367405.1 Ottelia alismoides | reverse complement strand
TAAATTAAAATAACATACATAAAATAAAAACCCATAAAAATAACAAAAATAAAAAAAATTTATATTGTTTTAATTAGTATTTAGTTTTTATTTATGTACAAATGGGATCTGATCTCTTTAACTTGTACATGAAAGTTGAAAATCTCATCGAGATCTACAACTTTAATGTTCATGACTTTTTCCAATTCATGTTTTATCTAAGTTCTTTCTAATTGTTCTCTATTTTCTTTAAGTTCTTTAATTCTTATTGGGCCACGTGGCACCTTCAGATCATGCCACGCGGCCCGCTTCTTTGTTTCCACACCCCATCTGTTGCTGATCGTCAGATTACCCCAACTTTTAATCCAGACCGTCTTTGAGCGTCGTCTCCTCAACCGTTCGATCGTGCATCTTATGTGCGATCCAAGCTGTTCCATGATGCTCGATACTTGACATTCAGATCGTATGATCCAGTGGATGAGGCCCTTCGTCAACCTCCAACAGTCTCCTCATCCTTCTCAACCATCTAACTTCACTGATTTTTTCCAAAAGCCTTCCGACCACCTTCCGAAGTACTGATACATCCAAACTTCTCTACATAACTACCATGAGTCGCGACATCCCCTTAATCATCTCCAAACCCTAACTTCTTCACGATGGTGGCAGGTGAAACCTCTATAAAAACCACTTCAACCGTCACCATTCCCTCTTCAAATACTCCACTGCCACTTTGTGTGGCAGATGTTTACCATTAAACAGACTCCAACCCAGTGTCTCTTGCCCACCATGTGACAGAAGTAGGGTAAATCGATGATGCAAGTACAACTGACAGTCTTTGTGAGACCCTTGGCTGAAATGGCCAAGCTACAATGCCATTAGGCGAATGTTTGAGCCCCAGGTCCAGCTGACATGTTGAAGTGACGACCTCAAAGCCGATAGAGCTTCAATCCCAATCCATTCGTCCATCCTTCTCCATCCACATTTAGATAGTTTTTCTTCATATTTTCTTCAATTTAGTTTCAGCCTTAGATCCATATACTCATCTAAGGAGTTCCCGGTCTTTACCGTGGATCAAGCGGAAGGCCACAACCTTTGTCTCCTTGTTCCATCGCATTCTCCCACCTCGATCCGCCTTCTCCTTCAGTACTGGAGGAGAATCCATAAGGGTCTCATCTTCTCCGTTCGATATGCCCTCTACTTCATTCACCATTGCACGCAATCATTTTAATGTTGTCAGTTATTGTTATCTAACCATGCAGGCTTGAAACCCCTTCAATGGCTGGAGATCACGAAGAAACTCTAATCCCGAGCTTAATCTTTAATTCTTCTCTGTATTCACCGACTGTCGGATGCTCACGCTCCTCCACTGATCTAGCACCTCCTTTGTGAATACTTCAGCGACCTTCCCCCAAGTATTTGAAGAGGAGTATCAACGTAGAGGAGGAACGGGGGTCTTGTTGGAGCCCCGCCTCGTAGCTGTCGCTCGAGGCAGAGCATATGAGCCACAACTTACAGTTGTTGTTGGATCACCCCTATTTGGGCGCGTTCTAACAATTGTGATTAGGCCACATCCAAGGGCCGAGCTTACAACCTCGTAATCAACCAAGCCCCAGCCGAAGCATGACGAACTACCACATGGCCCGAGCCACACTTCCTAGCTGAACCTAGAGTCATGTGCAAAAGTACCCCCATGCGGGGGTATTGAATAAATTTCAATGCCAGTTTTTATTATTTGCAGTTCAATCCCTCTAGGGACCTGTTGGTGATATTTGTGCTATGTTTTGTTAGTTACTACATTTATGCCCCTAGATTGATTGTTGAATATCTTTTTATCTATATATCCAAATGAAGTGATTTGGTCTCTTTTGAAAGCTAATTTGTTGTTCTATCTATTACCGTGATTTGTTGTTAATTTTTGACTGAAAAAATCACACACGAATCATTTCATCTCCTAAGTGCTAATTTAATAACTTAAATGAAGTTGAAAATTGTCATCTTTGTGAGCAATTGAACCTGATATTCACCTTACCTCTTAATGACTAGTTGTTAGTTATTTTAGTCATTGTCATTGAGATAATAAATGGCTTAATTGCTTGTTGACATTATTTGAGCATCAAAGTAAAATTAGAAGTTATAATTGTGTTAAAAATGCTTTAGAGACTAATTAATGTTTAAATTCAACATTGGATCTGTTCTTATGCCTTACTTGACATGGAATTAATTGAGGAAATTTTTGTAGTTAACCCTAGTTGTCCATTATGTTTTTAAATCATATTGTGATTGGCTTTATCCTATCGTTTGTGCATTTACTATTTTCCTATAATTTAAGTGAATAAAAAATGTGTTGAAAATCACCACTCTTGTGAATTGCGCATTTTCTCAATATAATAATCCTACAAATTGCTACCTAAAATATTAGTCATTTAAATTTCATCACTTAATTGCTTGCATCCTTATGTTCGACCGTGGACTTCCCATGATATAAATTCAAGTCGAGTCCTCCTCACGAAGATCATTCATTCGTTCTGTATGATACACTAAGTGTACGTGCTACATAGGATACATTTTATTACATGCATTTAGCGATTCATCAGATGGCGTCATTGTCGAGAACGCGACACCTTTTGTGATCATTTTTAGGTCCAAATATTAATTAGTGATTTTTTGGATAATTATTTGAGTTGTTATTGTATCTGTTGTCCAGTTTATGATTTGTTATTTTGACTTTATTAATAAATTTGAATCTCTCTACAATTTTCTAATAATGTCTTATTTTGTGCAAGACCCGTGGAGCCGACGACTCTTAGAGGACAACAGAGGCAAGGATCTCGGAGTTGTTTGCTGGAGAGACCACGAAAAATTAATTTAGTAGAGAGATTATTTAGATTAATTGAGTCCATTATTGTCATGTTGTAAATATTTGTAACTTAATTTCTTACTTACAATAGTTCTCGATCTAGATCTCACGTTTGTATCAAAGGCTTGTTTAACTTTATTTTTATGTGGTGGTTGGGTTGAGAGTGATTTTCGACTTGAGTGAAAATTTTAGAATCAAGCACTATGCCAAATTAGATATATAGTAGTTCCAATTTGCTTGATATATCTCATAGTTTATGACACACAACACAATCTCATAAGATTCACAATTGCAAAAATCTTAGGAGATTCATAAATGCACGTAGCATATGTTACACTTAGTTAAATGAATTGATTTCTTCATCTCTAATAGAACTACTGCTTAGGTGGGATTTTTGACTTGCATCATAAAGCTAGATTTATATATTCAGTCTATGGAGAGTGCTGGGAAGCGTTGTAAGTATCTCTGAACGACTGCAATGCATCATTGATTTCTTATTGCATTCTGTTTTTCGCTTTCTCCCTCAGTTTTTACCAAACTTAAGGAAAAAGGAAAAGGGACTATATATTAGGCGGTGCTTGTGGTCACTTATTTCATATCGATAACCAAATTCTTAAAATCAGACTGCATTAATGCAAGTTGACCAAATTAATTTGGAATAAAAGCAACCTTGTATTACGTGTAGTAAAACCCTCATTAGTTGCAGGTACTTACTCCATACAGAGTGGGTAAGGACGTAGACCCTAATGTATGGAGCTAAAATCCTTGGACTTGTGCCCTAATCACTTGGATTCACTTTTAGGATCCTATTATTGCTGCAACAACTTGCCTCAGACCATTAGAAGAAGTAACCATGTTATTGTTCGTTTGTTCTGCCGGCTTGAACTTGAGTTGCCTTAAGGGACTATACCTGTGAGATTGTATAAGATTGTTTTGACTCACTAAACTAAAATTGACAATATATTAAGGCCATCATCCTCAGCTTTCAGTGTTGAGTTGGTGAATCAACTCAAAGGGATTTACATTGATTGTATTGTGTGAGTAACTCCCCACATTCACGTGCCCGGTAGTACTAGATCTTTTTGTATGGAGCGTGCTCCAATTCCCTATCACTTGAATTTGAAGATGGATAATGGTCAGATATTTGCTCGGACTTTGTGAGCTTGTCATTGAACTGCCCAAATATCATGTCTTCATTGGCCCAGCCCCCTTCTTCTTCTTCTTTAATTGGGCCATCCCAATTTAGAAATAATCCTTTTTCCGAATCGGTGTATGACGATCGCCTCATTGGAGGAGGTTACATTTAAACACCCCTTTTCTTCTCTACTCACTATTGAGAGAAATTTTTGAGGAGTGATTATTATTGATATAAAGTTGTCGTTGCGATCCCCAAAGTTCCCGGCTAAAATAAACAAATTTATATATCTTTTCAAGCCAATAATTACAAGAAAATGTGGCAGGGATTTTGTTAATTTATTACCTATATAGCTAACAAGATTGAACTCAGGGAGGCTATAATTCCCAAGGGTTAATCAAATAATCAAAAAATCAATTAAAAGAAAAAAGGAATCTAAATTGCAATCTATCTTGGTTTTTGTGAGATTTTTTAAATTTTTTATTGTTTTTTATTTCTATCTGTATATTTTCTGATTATCAAATTTTTAATGATTTAGTTTTTGCAATTTTTTAATTTAAAAAAATTATTATTTTTTAAAATAAATGATATATCCACGAGAGAAATGCATATTTTTTTGGATTTTTCAAATATACCAAAAATGCTCAAAAATGTCTAAAGAAAATCTTTTTTGTTTTATTTTTTTATTATTTTTGTAATTTTTTAGATATTTTTAGGATTTTTAAAATGAATAAAAACAAGGGAAAATGCAAACCAGCAGGCAGGTTATTTTTTCAATTTAATAATAAAAGATAAAATGCAAAATTATAAAGATGATTTTTCTTAAAAACTACAGGAAAATATCTATAAATGAAAATCGAAATCACATTTTTGGATTTTCTACAATTTTATATGTTTTTTTTAAGATTTTTAGTATTTTGCAGTGTTTTTGGGTTTTATTAATAGTTAATGCACGAAAATTGGGTAAGGAAATTAAACACACAAAAATAAAACTATTTTAATTTTTTTGAATTTTGTACATAATATTTAAATTTTTATGAATTTTTGAATTTCAGGTAGAGAAAATGATGTTGTTTTTATTTTTTAATAACAACAAATAAAAATAAAATGCAATGAAATTTATATACAATGAAGAGGAACACAACAAGAATATACACAAAATTTTGTAGAATTTTTAGAGCAATGAAAACATTTATTTCAATGAAAAGAAACATGCAAAAATAGAGTCTGGAAAAGGATTGAAATGCAAATGTTTATTGTTCTAGCACAAATAAATAAAAAGAAATAAATAGAGGACTGAAAATGCAAATTACCCAATGAAACGTCTCGGGCATGTGACTCTTGGATCTAGTAGGGATTTTTCTGTAAATTTGGAAATATCGGAGGGCCTGCATGTAATTTACCAGAAAATTTTATTTTTAAGGTTTGTTCTATGGCTTCTTCATTTTTCAAGACCAAGGGAAGGGGGTAAGATGTAGCCGCCCCTTGGCTTCTCTCTCAAGCTGTGGGAGGCATCTAGGGATTCGATCTACAGGCAGAGGTGCAATTACGGTGGACGCACGGTGAGGCACGTGCCTTGGCGGAAGAGGTAGGCCGCACCGCTGCAGATTCCAAGTAGGTCGGTGAGAGGGGCTGCAGTGGCTATGGTGGGATTGATGGCGTGGGTGAAGATCGAGATGGCTCCTTGCAGTGCACGGGCGCACGAAGGGTCTCCTGAGGAGGTGGCCGTAGGTGGCAAAGGCGGAGGCGAGCGCTTCGGCGAGCACGGTGGTTACCGTGACAGAGCATATAGATCAGGGTCGGCGGAAGGTTAAACAGGAGGTGGCACGATGGCACTCGTTGGTGGAGGAGCTCCTCCGCTCTTGGGCGATGAGAGAAGGCGGGTCGCAGTTGGCTGCGGCAGTGTCCGACGGTGAAGGCGGGTGCTTCGGTGGGTGTGACAGTTACCACGACAGATGTGCAGTGGGCAGCAGGCGACGCATGCTGCCTGATTTTTTATTGTTATTGTCTTTTATAATTTATAGATATATATTATTTTAAATGGAAACTGAGAAAAAAATTTATTTATTTATTATTTTTTGTAAAAAATATAAGTAATTAATCTTTTTTTTGTAATTTTTTTCTTTATTCCTGCAAATAAAATATAGATAGAAAAATGGCTCGAGGATGACGGCTCAGGCATGATTATTATTAAAAAAATTAAAATCGAGATACGTGAGTGAGTGCGGTTTCAAGGAAAATGACGGAAGGAATTGGTCTCCGACCACCGTATGTGGTCAGAGGTGAGTGGATCAAGAAAATGAGATGATATAGGATTCGGATTAAATCGTGATGTGTGATTAAAAAAATGATTAAATGAGATCTAGAAATATAAAAATTGATAACTAATTAAAAATGCAAAATATTAAACTACGATTACCTAGGTTAAAAAATAGAGAAAAATGGATCTCACATTAGGAGCGAAAAATACCGTAATCGCCTAGACGAAGGTGGACTCGCTATCACCGGATGGCTCAGAGGCTAGGCACCCTTTCTACGACAAGATTGCTCTCGAAGAATAGGCTCCTCTCACCAAAGATTGATCAAGTGAGAATGAGGGAGGAGGAGCCAATTAAATTTTCATAATTTTTACATTTAAATTTGACTTTGAATTTAAAAATTGAATGAAGATAAAGATATAAGAAAGAATTTGAAATGAGATAAAAATAAAAAAAGAAATTAGTGTTAAAATTTATTTACAAAAATTATTATTTTTTTTATTTTAATCACTTTATTAAATTAAATAATAAATGTTAATTTTTTATTTTTGTGGTGGTTATTTAAGAATATCAATTATATACATATACTATATACATTTGGTACATTATATACATAGTTAAATAAGGAAATTAAGTTTTTTTGTTTAAAAGATTTTTATTTTATTTATTATTATTTTTTTTATTTTAAATAATCTAAAAAAATATTTACAATTATTTACAAATACAATATGTGCAAATAAATGGTAAAATTGCACAAACCACCTCAGAAAATCATCTCTCAAACTGTAACTTCAAAAATTATAAAACCATAGCCATTTTAAAGAAAATTTAATTTAGAATACAATGGAAGTGAGTTTGGTTCATTTTGAGTTCATATGGAGTTAGAATTGGTCTTTCAATTATCACTTTATGCCTTTTTCCAGATGTGGTTACTTTTATTGTGTACATGATTTTATTTTGCAAAACATTTTTATTATTTAAGAAACATTTTTATTTACAACTTTTGTTTTGAAAATTATTTAAGTTGAGGTCAATGTATGTACAAATAAAATAGTGTAAGATACAAATATTTACAACACTTTTTTTGAATTTTCTAATTAAAGAGCCCTATCTCCCCAACTTTATTCCTGGGTCGATCAGGTCAAGTCTTTACCTTCTCTCGAGGCTCAGGTTAGCATGTATCTATTGCATATATACAATCTTTTTTTCTTTATTTTTCCTTTCTTTCTTTCTGTACTTTGTTTAGGTTAAAATAGCAATATATGTACAATATTTACACATAGATGCAAGTTAGCAAGAATAAGGAGTTAGTATTATATACAGGTGTTTTATAAGGAAATTTAAACTAAAATAAATTAATAAAGTTAATGAAAATCAGATTCATCACCCCCCTATGCTTTATCCTTTGTTAGTCCCTTAGCAAACACTTATTTGAAAGAATAAGTGAATAAACGAAAAGAAATGGAGAATAAATAAATTAGGACAATATTGAGTATTAAACTTATCTTCATAAAATTTTAGTATGGAGCTCTGTCAGACCTTTAGATTACTAGTGTAGCGGAACCTTAATGGGAAATGGATTTAAAAACCTAACAACCTCTAAGTTCAACAAGACTCCTATTAAGGTCTCCTCAACAGTCAGGTCAGAACAAGTCTTCATACACAAATTCTTTTGACTATGAATCTTTACTTGAACGCTGTAAGTGAAATATAGATCCCCATCTCAAAAATAGCAAAGAAACAACCTTCCTCAACAAGGTAACTCTAGTCCCCATTCTAGCAACTCTTTCCTCGAGGAGCGGGGATATTCCCTTCTAAGTTCAAGTAATACCAACTCAAGAAGAGGAGATGGAGAAAAGAATGGATGGTAACCAGTATAGCTACCTATCCTTGGATGCATGCCTAGTAGAGCCAAGTCATCCAGCTACAAGCTTACAAAAATTTGACTTTGAAGCTCTTATTATTATTCTTTATCCTTGTATATACACTCCAGCATGCATTTTAATTTTCAATCAGGCTTGTCTACTTTTGGAGATTCTGCATTTTTCTCTTTTTTTTTGAAAATATATATAAGGTGAAACATGTACATAAGTGACGAGCCCGCAAAAGCCGCGATAAGAAATCGTTTTTATCTTCGTGCGTGAAATTAATGAAATCGTTCGTTGTAGGCGGCAATCGGAGACAGTCAAGAAATAACCCCAAAATAATGGACTCAATTTTAATCTCGTGGTTTATGTTTATTTTACTTGGGCAAGTCCCAAGGTCGATCACAAGGAGGCAAAGGAACAACCTAGATTAATGTCTATCCAATTTTTAGTTCGGTTTTCAAGGCGGTTATTTTTTTGGAATTTTTCAATGCAAGAAGGAATGCAGAATGCAAATTCGGCCTATTTTAGGGACTAAAATGTAAATGTTCAGTCAACAATGTCCGAAAAATACGAAAATTGGCCACAGTGTAAAACGTGATGAAATGAGTGCACTGTAATTTTTTTGTAATTTTTAGATGCAACGTGAATTTTTTATGAATTTTTAATGAAAACAGAATGAATTTTCAATATCTAATTTTAATAAATATTAAACCTACGTTTTTTCGAGAACTAAAAATATCTAAGGTCTATCACTAGGTGATGGATCCCAGAAAAATCCTAGATCACAAAAATATGCGGTCTAATACGTATTAAAAATCAAACATTGAAATGCACAAAAATGATTTTTACAGGGCAAATAATGCATGCAAATGCAATGATTTTTGGGCACAATGTTAATCAAATTAATCTCTACGATCTGTGATTTTTGGGGAATTTTTAGAGTCACGGTTAATTAACTACGAATTTCCAAGCACAGATTGGGGCAAAATATCTCAAATTCCACAAAATAATTATTTATTAATCAACCGTTAATCACAAAAATATCCATAGCATGTCAAAATGTAGAGCATTAAGCAATGAACAAAGTGCTATTTTTAAATAAATAAAATGATGCAATTTAGAGGTCTATAATGGATGACAAACACAGGGGTACAGATGCAATAAATAAATAATTAAAAAGAATGCAAGGGGGGACCTAGATGAAATTACCTATACCCGTGGGGGTATTTGTGCAAAATGTCCAAGGGGCACGTGCTGCGCACGTGCCCTTGGATGCGGGGACTGAGGCGCGAATACGGGGACTTCAGGGGGGTCACTGCAATTACCCCAGAGGATCACGTGCAGATCACGTGACCCCTGGGATGAGGAGGAGGGTGAACGTCGACCCCCCAAGCACGTGCGCCTCACGTGTGGGGGTCTCGGGACTCGAGCCCGGTGGCGCGGCGTGGTGGGCCTGGACCCGGTGGTGCTGTCGAGGCGAGGCGATGCCGGTGGCGTGGTGGCGCCGGAGCAGGTGTGAACGATCGGGGATGGGCGGAGCGCTGCTGCGGAGCAGCTGTCACATGAGACGGAGGCGCACCGCCTGCGCTGGAGAAGAAGGCCCACCGTGGCCGACACACGGCCGACTGTTGTCGAGGAAGAGGGCTCGGTGGCGAAGGCGGAGTAGTCGTTGGCGATGAAGCGTCAGGAGGCGGAGGAGGCGCGGTCGGCGTAGTGGGTGTCGGAGAAGAACGGTGAAGCGGAGGCGATGTCGCTGTAGCGCGTTGCGGGCTGATGCGGTGGCTGGCAGTTGGCGGAGGCGGTGACGATGAACGGAGTTGGTTGACGACGGAGGCTAGCCGGGCGGAGGTTGAAGGCGGAGATGTCGAGAGTCGGAACGTGGAAGATGGCCCAGCTCCGAGCGGAGCGACGGAGGTGGAGCGAGAGAGAGGGATGTAGATAGAGATAGGGAGAGAGAGAGAGAGAGAGAGAGAGAGAGGAAGGATACCTGGAGGGGCTCGACGGCGGCGATGCCGGAGCGGAGCAGCAGTGATGGTTGCTGCGGCGAAGCACCAACGGGGAGGTGGGCTTCGGATCACGCCGGCGAAGAGGCTGCGGAGGGCTGTCACCACCTCGGGCGTCCTAGGGTGAAGATTGGCAGATGAAGCTCGTCGTCGGGGCGTCAAGGGTTTAAATAGGGAGAGCTTGGAGATGGCGACGCGAGGAAGTTGCGGGGGGTGGTTGGCCGGTGCGAGATCGGCGGGGGGAGGCCGTTGGGAGGTCAACGGGCGGAGGTTGCGGAGAAGAGGGCGGCGGTTGCGAGGTTGGGGGTGACCTACAGCGGCCGTTCGATCGGCCATGATCGAACGGTTGCGGGGTCGCCACGTGGCGATGACATGGGGAGGAGCGGGGCACGTGCGGAGCACGTGCCCTGGGAGGCACGTGCGACGCACGTGCGCGTTTAATTAATTAATTTTTTTTTTTTTTATCAAAACTAAGATAATAAAAACCACAAAAACGCTGACACGTGGCGGCCTCTGGGGCTGCCACGTGTCAGCTCCAGAAAATTCGAAAAATAAATTGTTTGTAAAATCAAAAAGAAATAGCAAACGACCCCGGATCGAAAAAGTTTCTTCACGAAAAATGCTCGTCTCGACGAGATCTACAACTTTCATGAAGACATCAAAGCCAAATTCGATCAAATGTGAAAAGTGAATTTTTGGGGTATCCCATGTACATAGAATACCTTGATTTTTGGGTTTTCTAATTTTTTTTTGTCAATTTTAATCACGATAAAAATCCGGAAAAATAAGGAAAGCTCAAAAGATAAATAAAAGAGACCTAAATCTAATTTTTTTGGGTTTTTATTAATAAAGAAAATAAACACATAAAAACAGGTCAAAAAGCCGCGAAAATACAATGTACAAAAGAGGCCCAAAACCCAACTTTCACATACGAGCTCCGATTCACTTGAACTTGGTCTTGTTTTGAAGGTAATTGAATGTGCATTAGTTCAAAAGTGAGTAGGATCAAAACGGACACTGGATGGGGAAGATATGTGGCTTTTAGTCCGAAAATCCTGAAACTAGGGTTTGGGTTTTTGGTCCACTTAACAGGGTTAATATTTTTTGTATTTTTTATTTATCCTGTTAGTGATGTGTACACAGTGGAAGTGAGTTGTGGTATGCGGTGTCAGCATGAAGGGTGAAAAATAGGGGAAGTTAGGCTATTTACAGGTCAATTTTTGGCTTGGATTTTTGGCTTCTTATTTTATGCAGAACTTAATGCTAAAATGCAATTCTTATGCCATCATGCATGAATGCTAATTATGCAGAATAAATGCAGAAATGCAATTGATTTTGAGGGACTTGAGCTTTAATTAATGAACTTAGAAGTGATGAATCCGAGATTCATCAATAAGGAGTTTTTCTTCTTGAGCTAGTAGACTATCCCTCTTTTAAACCTTATTACAGCTCCACAACATCCTGTCTTTAGACCTCAATGCTACTAGATCATGTTGAGATGCACAACCCTCCCTAGAGGAAGATGAGAGGTTCTGCCTAGATGTACTACCCTCGTATGCTACTCCAAGCCAAAAGATTCTCCTTCCTCACTACCTTTTCCATGAAGAGCTACGTGTAGATGCTTGCCCAAGATAAGCCTTGTTAGTAAATATTCTACTTAGACTAATCAAGAAGACATATGAACATAGTCTTATGGACTTAAAGAATTAAGTCACTTGGACCTGAAAAGACTTAACTCAACTTCTCTAAGGTTCCTTTGAAATTAAGTTGATTAAGGTCCAACTAATCTTCATTCTTCAATTTTATTCCAGACTTAGTTTAAATGTCAATACTGTCCTGAAAATGCACATGCAAATGCAAGAAATATGTACAAAAAAGCAAAATCTTTTTTTTGAAACAAATTTCTAATTTTGAACTTTTTATGGATTTTTGGAAAGAAAAATAATGCACATGTAAAAAGAGAGATTTTTTTAAGTAGACTTTTGGTTTTGTAGTTTTTAGGGATTTTTTTTTCTTTTTCTCTTTTTTTAAAGGAAAAAGGGTTAGTAAACAAATATATACAAGTATATACAAGGATTTCTTGTTATTTTTTTGTTGTTTTTTTGTGTTTTGTGTTTTTGTTTTTTGTGTTTTTTTTTGTGTTTTGACTTCTTATGTTTTTGTGTTTTTTTATTTTTATTGTTTGTTTTTTTTTAATAAAAGGTGATCAAAGTCTATATATACACATAGATTTTATGAATTTATATACATATCCCAAAATAATCATAATTAAAAGTATGAGTTATGTCGAAAGTATATATACAATATATACGACACCCCCCTTTACTTAGCTCGAACAATGTCCTTATAGCGATTAGAGAGCAGTAAAGGACATAATTCGTGCTAAGTATAGAAAAGTGAAAAGACTCCTATGCTACAATGATTCAAAGAAAGAATGTAAAGAATAGAAATTTGGTGATACCCACTATACTTATGATCAAGTAATCCTAAGTATAGAAGACTGTACAAAAGGGAAAATCGATGAACAAAATGTACTGACTCAATGACGCGACTGGCCCCTATATATAGGGTAGAATAGCCTAAGTATAGAATATCAACTAGATGGGGGACAATCGAGAGAATAGAAGAATAAAAAATAAAAGAGATTATATGAAGAACATCACCCCCTATACTTAGGGTAGAATATCCCTAAGTATACGCAACAATAGGAGTGATGAACATGACGAATATGAACAACACAAATCATTCACCCCCCCATACTTAGGATAAAGCACATCCTAAGTATAGCATATACACACACAGAAAAGGAGTGAATGATAAAACAGAAAAGGAGAGAATGAAACGAAAGGATATACATGAGGAGTTGATCTACAAAGGTCAAGAAGGTCGAAGGCAGACCATCTTGCGAGATCGATGAGGAGTGAATCTAACAAGGTGTAGGTCGATATTGGGGTCATCATTATACATAAACTGATCATGATCAACCAAGAATGTATCCTCAACAGTCTAAGAGTGTGCCAGGCACGAATCGGTCAGTGGAAGTAATGTGGTCATGTCCTGCCTGGGAAGTCTCGCAAATCAAAGTAAAACGGCTTGAGATCATTATCAGAAAAAATAAGATTAATTCCAGCCTGGCGAGCCTCTACTGGATCATCATCTTCATGAAAAGGCCCAAATTCTATAAAAGCATTCAAATCAAATTTGGCCTCAATCTATTTATCTAAATCAAGGTGAATAGGAATGTACTCATTAATGAAAGTAGTCAAATCATGTCCGTCCTATCTAGACTTAGAGTCTGCCTTCCACTCTAGGGTGTCTATTGTGTAAATCCCGCGGATGTCATCAATGCATCACCACGTACCAGAAGGGGAAACTCCAAGGTCTATGCTTTCCCATTCTTTCTCCTTGAAGTGGAATTCTTGGGTCTCAGTATCATCCAACATACAAAAAGAATCTCTGATATTATCATCAAGGTCAAGGTTCGTGGGGTGGCTAACATGGGCCCACTCTCATGGGATGCAGGTCTCTGGTCAGTAATGGGTGTAGTGATCAACACATAGCTCCCTACATCAGAACAGAAGCAAATCTCTCTTGATCCATAATCAATAACAACTCTCGCAAAAGCAAGGAAAGTGCTTCTCGAGATAATTGGGGGGTTGTCTATAGGGGTGGAGGTCTCCATGGGCAATACGACAAAGTCAGAAGTGAATTTAATGTCATGAATAAGAATGACTGTGTTTTCTAGAATACCCTTCAAACTCTTGATATATCCATCTTGATCTATCATCCTAGTTTTCTTGAGAGGCCCATAAGAAAGAGACTGCACCAAAGAGAAGGGTATTATATTGATTGAAGCACCACCGTCAAGGAGAGTGTTATCAGAAGAATAGTCAGAGATGGAGCAACTCACAAGAGGTGTGGCAGTGTTCCCTTTCTTAGAATGTGGCCGGTGAGAGATGGCGTGGGTAGTGACCATGTTCAAGATGTGATGCTCATATCTGCTTCTCTGCTTTCTCTTCTTGTGTTGAGGAGCAGATAAATGGGTCATGGCCTGGTGAAGTTGGGATTTAATGATCTCATGAATGGTGGCCACCACTTCAGGTTCAGTCAACATTTTTTTGAATTTTTGGACCACCTCCATACAGGGGAGCATATCGGAATTAACATATACACGATGATTGCCAAGAGCAGTCTGTACAGTGGCATCCTTGGGGTCAGAGGTAGGACATGTGGTGAATGACTATGTGGGAAAATGGTTTGGCATGGGTGCCCTCTCCTCACAAAATGAATCAACAATGCATCTCCTGAAATCTTTTTGGATTTTTAAAATTTTCTCATTTTTTGTATTTTTGGCGTTTACAAGATCTCATGATTATCCATAAGTGAATCCATATCCTCAATTAGTGGAGTAGCATTCTGGCTCTTATTTATTTTAAATAGATTGATAATCCTCAAATTCATATACTCCATCATCTGGTTCAGGGTCTCAAGTGTGAAAAATTAAAGGTGATCCCGAAATCTCTGCACAAAAATCAGGAGGAAAGTCCTCCAGGAAAAAGGAAGGTGGATCGACTGAAGGGTGCGAGGGCTCCATGAAGATCGGATTAAAATAAATCCAGTCGGCCATCTCTGAAACAAAAAATAGGGATCGAGAGAACACGATAGTCAACTCAAGCTATGCAAAGAAAAAATGCACAAATGCGGGGAAGGATCGAGTATGCACACAATTAATCACAAACAATATACACAAAGTAAAACACACCCCTCAATTCACCTACTCAACTTGGTGAAGACCATGAAAGCTTGATCTTTTATCTTGTCAATTGTTTGAGTTAGGTGAGAATACAATCTATCAGAGCAGTTTAAGCGAGCTGTTAGGAACCCAATGCTACCAAGAGACTGTCCCTATCTTACAACTAGTTTTTCCCAGCTAGTATGGGTGCAGACCGTTTACTGGCTACCCGATCTTCCCACTATGCTAAGGAAGTCCTGGACCGATTACCGACTACCCAGTGAAGTTCTCACTAGAGAACAACTAATTACAATACCAGTAGTCTGAAGAGAGTTCGGGTGTGGCTCTATCCTAGTGTGTGGGTCGCCTCTCGTTGTAGATAAATCAAAAAAGGAGGGGTGACTCTCCCCAAAATAATGATTTTTCCTTACAATTATTTTAGGGCCGAGTTTTCTTTAGTAGTCTCGAATTTTAGGCAATTGTCACTTGGTTTGAATATTTTCAATGAATCTCCTACCAAGTGTCCAATTTCCTTTTCAACTTATATGATTGAAAACAAGAAAGGATATCAGAAAGTCCAATGCACAATTAAACACAATGATGCATGCATGGGTTAGAGAAGCATACCTTATCGCCAACACTCTACATGCAGAGTGATCTGCGCATAATTTAAATACAGAAAAATGAACTAACCTATATGTAAATGCAAGTGAACCATCCGAACAATAGCTTCTATTAACGAGAAAGAACCAGTTAAATTTTACTAAGTCCTATTATACTCTATTCTATAGGTACAGAAATTCTTGTTTTGGATGTTTGGACCTAATCAATTACCTAGATCAAGAAAGTTAATTAAAACAACCAATAGGTAGCTCATGAAATCCGCGAGAAACAAAGAAAAAAAGCGATGAAAACAAAACCGGTGAGGTCCTCCAACTGCATCGACACTCGGCGAAACAAACCCTGCAACAAATGAATGCCCTTTTTACAAGAGTTCAAATGCTAGATTTAAATAAAACAAAGTCTAATATTTTTTTGCTTGGTCTCCTACTATTCTTATTCTACTCCTCTCATGCTCTCCTGCGGATCGGTAAAGAATCAAGCCACCTCTACATCGCTTGGGTGCTTCGGCTCTCCTAGGATCAACTCCTTCGCTCCGCGGGCCCTCGCAAGAAAAAGGAAAGAAAGAATGTGTAAGAAGCACAATTATGAAATATACAAAGGAAAAATAAAATAAATACAATGAATATGAACAATAGAATGAATGTGGAAAAATATAAACAAATATATACAACTAAGAATGGCAGGTTAAAAGAGAAACCTAACTACCCTCGCTGTAACTCCCCGGCAACGATGCCATTTTGTTGAGCGAGATTTTGGAGGAGTGATTAATATTGATATAAAGTTGTCGTTGCGATCCCCAAAATTCCTGGCTCAAACAAACAAACAAGCCAATAATTACAAGAAAATGTCGCAGGAGATTTTGGTACTTATTTACCAGTATAGCTAACAAGATCAAACCCAGGGAGGCTACAATTCCCGAGGGTTATTCAAATAATCAAAAAATCAGTTAAAAGAAAAAGAAATCTAAATTGCAAAATATCTTGGTTTTTGTGAGATTTTTTATTTTATTTTATTTTTTATTTCTATTTTTTATTTTCAATTTTTTAATGATTTTAATTTTTGCAAAATTTTAATTTTCAAAAATGATTAATTTTTCAAAACATAAGATATATACACGAGAGAAATGCAATTTTTTTCTTTTTTGATTTTTCAAATGTAACAAAAATGCTAAAAAATGTCTAAAGAAATCTTTTATTGTTTTTATGATTTTTTTATTGTTTTTGTATTTTTTAGAGATTTTTAGATTTTTTACAATTTTTAAAATGAATAAAAAAAAGGAAAATACAAACAGTGACTAAGCATGATTATTTTTTATTAAAAATACCAAATATATGCAAAAATTATAAAAAATGGTTTTTCATAAAAACTACAAGAAATTATCTACAAACAAAAATTGAAATCACATTTTTTTGGATTTTTCTACAATTTCATATGATTTTTTAAAATTTTTAGTATTTTGAAATTGTTTGGGTTTTATAAATAGTTATGCATAAAAATTAGCCAGGAAAATAAACACACAAAAATAAAACTACTCTATTTTTTGGAATTTTTTACACACTATTTGAATTTTTATGAATTTTTGAATTTTATGCAGAGAAAATGATGTTTTTTTTATTTTTTTAATAATACAACAACAACAAAGCCTTTTCCCACAATTAAGTAGGGTCGGCTACATGGATTCTTCGCCTCCATTCAGATCTATCTTGGGTCAATCTCGGACTTATATCCAAAAAGCTAAGATCCCTTCGTATAGTCTCTTTCCAACACTTCTTGGGCCGTCCTCGCCCTCTCTTAATAATAACAAATAAAAATAAAATGCAATGAAATTTATATATAATGAAGAGGAACACAGTAGGACACAAATTTTTGTAGAATTTTCAGAGCAATGAAAACATTTATTTCAATGAATAGAAACATGAAAAAATAGAGTTTGGAAAAGGACTGAAATACAAATGTTTATCGTTCTTGCACAAATAAATAACAAGAAATAAACAAAGGACTAAAAATGCAAATCACCCAATGAAATGTGCTGGGCATGTGACTTGTGGATCTGCTTGGGGCCTTTCGACAAATATGGAAATCTCAGAGGGCCTGCATGTAATTTACCGAAAAATTTATTTTTTTAGGGTTTGTTCGGTGGCTTCTCTCTCAAAGCATGTGAGTCGGTTGCGGCTTCGGTCTTCAGGTGGAGGTGTAGTTACGGCGGACGCACAATGAGGTACTTGGCTTGGCAGAAGAGGCACGCCGAACCGTTGCAGATTCCAAGGAGGTCAACGAGAGGGGATGGGGTGCCTTTGGCGGGTAGATGGCGCAGATGAAGATCGATATGGCTCCGTGCAAAGTACACGTGCACGGAGAGGCTCCTGAGGAGGCGGGCCACAGGTGGTTGTGACAGAGGTGGGTGCTTCAACGGGCACGATGGTTATAATATCACTACATTTTCTATCACCTATATACTATGTTGTAAATCAATTATTGAAAAACATCTCTTTGAAAAATAAAATAAAATTTTAAAAATAAAAATCAAATAAAAAATAACAAAAACTAAAATCAATCAAAAAACTTTTCTCGCAGAAGAAAAAGAAGAAATAGAAAAATAAAAATAAATTTCCACTCTAAAAGTCAGTGCATGATTTTTTGCCTCCTTGATTTTGACCCAGGAACACTTGCCTGGTTAAAATAAAGTGAAATAGCAAGTCTAGGAGAGAGATCGATCATTCTTCATTTTCTCTCTATTTCTCTCTCTCTCTCTCTCCTTTTCATTGTCCTTTGTTTGATATATTGGATTTTTATCAGTGGTTTACTACATCCGACATCCAAATAACCACTGGTAAAATCCATGTACAAAAATGGCTCCATTGTCGGGGAGGCGTAGCCTCGCTTGATTTTTTGAGTTTTATTTTTGTGATTTTTTTCATTTCTTCTCTTCTTCTCGGTTTTCTTGGTTTGTCATCGGTTTTTTTCTTGGTTTTTTAGTGTTGTTTTATCTCTTTATTTTTCTTTCTTGTCTTTACGTTATTTTCTTTGATTTCGTCATGGTTTTTGTGTGTTTTTCATTTCTTTGATTTTTCTTTGTTTTCTCCGCTTGTGTTTTATCGATTTATATAGAATTTTGTTTGTTTTTCTTCTTTATTTTGGGTGTCTTTTCATCTTATGATTTTTTCCATTTCTTGATTTTTTTATTTATCTGTCTATGATAACCCGTGTTGTAGGGTCTACAGGATTAGCGAGCTTCCTAGGAAGCTGAATCAAATATGATCGCGGAGACTGGCTCAATCTTCTATGAGCCGGTTGCAGAGGAGCAGTGCGAGCTGGTGCAGACAATTCTGGTTGTATTTTTTTTGGAAACTTTATTTTCTGTTTTCTTTTGAGATATCAGGGTCTTTGCACATTTTTCTCTTTTCAATGAGAGTGGAAGGGACACTTGCTCATTTTTTTTGTAGAAAGGTGTTGACACGAGATCTTTAAGGTTTTATTTAGATGAAAATAAGTACAATGTTGTCGTAACCCTAAAAATCTCGCAACAAACAAACAAATTCTTTTTCTTCTCAAGCTACAAAATTAATTATAAGAGAATAATGAAGGGAGAGAAAATTTTGCTACTTATTTACCTGTATAGAAACAAGATTGAACTCAGGGAGGCTACAAAATAATGAAGGAATTCTATGAACACTATGCTAAGTTTTTATGAGATTTTTGTCTTTTTTATATTTTTATTGTTTTTTATTTTTTTTATTTCCTGATTTTTATTTTTTAGTTTTGCAAATCTTTAACTTTCAAATAAGGAACAATATGTACAAGGGAAGAAATACGCACACCACACACTTTTTGTATTTTTCAAAATATTCAGAAATGTCCAGAAAACTATACAGAAAATATTTTTGGGTTTTAAAGTCTTTGGACTATTTTTGAGAATTTTTGAGAAATTTCAGATGTTTTATATTTTTCTAAAAATCAAACAGTGATAAAAATGATAAACAGTACACAGCCTGGAGTAATTTGCAACTTAAAAATATTTTAATACCTAAAACTCCTGAAAACTATTTGTATGCTAAAATATAGACAAATATCTACAAACATGAAGTGCAATTACAATTTTTGGATTTTTGTAGATTTTTCAGTGATTTTTCTAAGTTTTTTTATATTATATATATATTTTGGTTTTGAAAAGAAATTAATCGATGAAAATGGGATAGGAATTAAAGGACAATAAAATAAAACTAATCTTTTTTTTGGAATTTTTAGAGCAGTATTCAAATTTTTATGAATTTTTAAATTTCAGGAAGAGAAAAAGACACTGTTTTTTATTTTTTAATAAAAAATGAAAATAAAATGCAATAAAAATTATATATAATGAATATACACAAACAGATGTCTAACATGATTTTTGCATAGTTATTTGACCATGAAAATATTTATTCTAATAAGAAATGCATGCTAAACTAATGTCTGGAAATACATGATTGAATAACAACTATTTAGAGTTTTTGCATTAAAATGTAATAAGAATAAACTACTGGATAAAGTACGTAATTTACCCACGACGTACGTGCAAAGCATGTGCGTTGGACTGGCTGGGTGTTTGCACAAATTTGGGAACTTCTGTAGGCATTATTGCAATTTGCCCAATAAACTAATATTAATTTTCTTATAGGGCTTATGTGTTCCTCTTTCTTGTTCTCCCAACCAAAGGGGCCACTGACCCTCTCTTCTCCATGGCAAAGAGGGCGGCGGAGATGGGCAGCTATGCGGGTGCGTGGGGGATCCAGGTGGCGGGCGGAGTTCGCGCTCAAGCTCCAGGCGGTAGAGTTGTCGCATGGTCGTGCGTGGTGGTAATTGGGGCTCCTACTGCTCGCGCTGGAGGAGGTGCTTAGTGGCTGGACGGAGGAGGTTGATGGGGGCGGCAATCACGCAGCTGGAGGTGGAGGTTCCAGCGAGGGGGCGACACACGCCCCCTCTTGTCAGCGATGGACGACGATGTGGGCCAAGTGGAGGAGATCGCACGATGATGCAAGGGAGGGCTACGGGTGGTCATGGTGGTCTTCAAGCAGAGGAGAAGAGGAGCTCCAAGCTCCAGGTAGTGGTGTGCTGTGCTATGGAGGTTGACAGTGGTTTCTCAGAGAACGATCACGCGACGACGCAAGCGGTGGAGATGTGGCCGGCGAGCTTCAGGAAGGGGGCACCGCCGTGGGAGAAGAAGGCGGCTGGCGCTGGCCAATTTTTTATTATTTTTTTGTAATATTTTTTTACAGAAATTGTAAATTGTATATTTTTTCTCTTTTTCTGGTTTTTTCCAATTCCTTGTACCTAAAATAAAAATAAAAGATGATGACTCGAGAATGATGGCTCGGTCCCAATAATTATTAGAAGAACAAAATCGAGGTATGTGAGTGGGTTGCGGATCTGGTGAATGGTAATGGATAGATCCGGATCCCCGACCACCGTGCATGTCCGGAGGTGGGAGGTCGCGAGAGATAGAAATGAACGTGATGAGATCGGATAATGTGAGATGAAAAATTCGGTTCGGATTGGATTGGAAATTTTTTTTATGATCGATTGAGGATGATGACTAAATCCGATTAACTACTACGGTCGAGATTTAAAAAAATGACGATGAAATTAGAGATATAAATTAATCCTAAAATTATCTAATGAAAAGATTGAAATACAATGAAATGGATCTCACCGAATGGAAGCAGATGAACACCGTGATGGCCTCGACGAAGGCTGACTCGCTGTCACGGACGACTCGAAGGCTAGGCCCCTCACTACGATAAGAATGCTCTTAGAGAATAGGATCCTCTCCCAATGGATTGATCAAGAGGAAATGAGGAAAGAGTAGCTCAATAAATATGAGAAGAAAAACCAAATAGGAATATAATTACAAAAAGGAAGGTATTTAGTGGTTAATTAAATAAATAAAATAAATTAATAAATTAGTAATTTAATAAATTAGTAATTTAATAAATTAATTTAAAAATTAAAAACGAAATTTGTAATTAAAAATAATTAAAATGATTATTTTAGAAAAATTAATTAGCCACCTTAGTGGTGGTTATTTAAGGTATAAAATCAAATCATATATACATGGTATGTTTTAAAATTAAATAAATGAATAAAAAATAAATAAATAAAACAAAATTTCGTAGTTATATTAATTTAATTAATTAATGTTAGATAATATTTTTTGTTGTTTTTATATAAGGAGGTTAATTTTATATATATCATATATACTTAATGCACATTATACAGAGGTACAAATAAGGAAATAAATTTATATAAACAATTTTTATTAATTTTTTATATTTACTTTAAATTATAGTAAACAATATTTGAAATTATTAAAAATATAATATGTACAAAAAATAAAATAATAAATACAATAAAAAATGGTAAACTTGCACAATCCTCCCCAAAAAATCGATTTTTCAACTGTAACTCCAAAAATTATGAAATCACAGCTATTTTAAAGATAATTTGATTTAGAATACAATGGAAGTGAGTTTGATTTAATTCAAGTTCATATGGAACCGAAATTGGTCTTTCTATTATTGTTTTATAGCTTTTTCCAAGTGTGGCATTTTTATTTACAACTTTTGTTTTGAAAATTATTTAATTTGAGGTCAATTTATGTATAAAATAGTGTAAATATACAAATATACGCAGAAAAACACATTTTTTGGATTTTTTGATTAAGGACCCTATCTCCCCCTACTTTATACCTAGTCGATCAGGTTAAGTCTTGACCTTCTCTCGGGGTTCGGGTTAGCCTGTATCTATTACATATATACAATCTTCTTTTTATTTTCTTTATTTTTTCTTTATTTATTTATTTATTTATTTTAGGTTAAAATAACAATATATGTACAATATTTACACACAGATGCAAGTTAGTAAGAATATGGAGTAAGTAGTATATACATGTGTTTTATAAGGGATTTAAAGCTAAAATAAATGAATAAAGATGATGAGATGCTTATTCATCATCCCCCTATGCTTTACCTTTGCTACTCCCTTAGCAAACACTTATTTGAATGAATAAGTGAATAAAATAAAAAGAAAGGAAAAATAAAGAAATTAGGACCATATTGAGTATTAAACATATCTTCGTAAAATTGTAGTATGGAGCTTTGTCTGACCTTTGGATTATTAGTGTGACGGAACCTTAATGGAAAATGGATTTAAAAACTAATAGCCTCGAAGTTCCATAAGACTCCTATTCAGGTCTCCTCAACATTCAGATCGGAACAAGTCTACATACACAAATCTTTATGACTATGAATCTTTACTTGTACGGTGTAAGTGAAATATAGCTCATCATCTCATAAGTAGCAAGGAAACAACCTCCCTCAACAAGGTAACTCTTGTCCCCCGATATAGCAACTCTTTCCTCGAGGAGCGGGGTTATTCCCTTCTAAGCTCAAGTACAACCAGCTCATGAAGAGGAGATAGAGAAAAGAATGGACGGTAACCAGTGTAGCTACCTATCCCTGGATGCATGACCAGTGTAGCAAAGTCATCCAACTGCAAGCTTACAAAAATCTGACTTTGAATATCTTATTTTCTTTTATTTTTTCACTTGTATATACAATCCGACAAGCATTTTACTTTTCAATCAGGCCTGCCCACTTTTGGATGTTCTGCATTTTTTTTCTTTTTTTTTCCTTTTTTTGGAAAGATATACCAGGTGCAACATGTACATAAGGAGTTTTTCTTCTTGAGCCAGTAGACTATCCCTCTTTTGAAGCATTATCAACCCCACGCCATCCTGTCTTTAGCCCTCAATGCTACTAGATCAACTTGAGATGTACAACCGTCCCTAGAGGAAGATGAGAGGTTCCACCTAGATGTACTACCCTCATATGCTACTCTAAGCCAAAAGATTCTGCCTCCTCACTACCTCCTCCATGAAGAGCTATGTGTAGAGTGCTTGTCCAAGATAAGCCACGGTTTAAAAGAATCATGTGTGTTGTTAAATATTTTAGACTAATCAAGATGACATGTGAACATAGTCTTATGGACTCAAAGAATTAAGTTGCTAGGACCTGAAAAGTCTTAACTCCATTTCTTATAAGGTTCCTCTGAAATTAAGTGGATTAAGGCTCAACTAAGCTCCATTCTTTAATTTTATTCTAGACTTAATTTAAATGTCAATACTATGCACATGCAAATGCAAGAAATACGTACAATGCAAGAAGAAAGCAATTTTTTTAAACAATTTTCTAGTTTTGAATTTTTTATGGATTTTTGGAAAAATGATGCACATGTGAAAAGAGAGTTTTTTTTAAAGGAAAAAGGATAAGTAAAGTATATATAAGGTTTTTTTATACACACGATAATTTTATGAATTTATATACATATCCCAAAAATAATCATATTAAAAATATGATTTATGTCTAAAGTATATATACAATATATACGACACCTCCTATAATTAGCTCGAACTATGTCCTCATAGTGATCAAAGAGCAGCAAAGGAAGACATAACTCGTGCTAAATATAGAAAGGTGAAAAAACGCCTATGCTACAATGACTCAAAGAGAAGATGAAAATAATAGAAATCAGTGATCCCCCTATACTTAGGATCAAGTAATCCTAAGTATAGAAGACTGTATAAAATGGAAAACCGATGAAGAGATTGTACGGACTGAAAAATAAAAAAGATGATATGAACAACATCACCTCCCTATACTTAGGGAAGAGTATCCCTAAGTATAGGCAACAACAAGAGTCATGAATAGGACGAATATGAAGAACACAAATCATTCATCCCCCCATACTTAGGATAAAGCACATCCTAAGTATAGCATACATACACATAGAAAAGGTGTAAATGATAAAACATAAGAAGAAAAAATGAAACGAAATGATATACAAAAGGTTGTCAGCTCATGTATCAGACACAGAAGATGGAATAAAAAGATCATCGTCTGATACCATGGATACAGAATCAACGATGGACAGAAATGTATCATGATATAGATATGGCTTCGGCAACTGTCCGTTCACAACAAATGATTGTGCGTCAGATGACAACCCATATATGAGAATACTCCCATTGTCATGCACATCTCTCACAATGAACGGTCCTGACCATTTGCTTATCAATTTTCATGGAAACAACTTCAACTTAGCATCAAATAACCAAACTTTCTAATCAGGAGAGAAAGTCTTCCTTCGAATGTGTTTATCATGCCAGCGCTTGACTTTCTTCTTATACATGAGTGAGTTATCATATGTAAAGTCTCAGAATTCCAGTAATCTATTCAAATCCTACTTCCTGTTCTTTCCTACCTTCTCATAATCAAGATTTCATACACAGAGTGCCCATAAAGATTAGTGAATTAATTCCAGTTTGTGAATTAATTCCACTAGCAGGTGGCAAGGCTTTCCATACACTAATCTACAGGGAGACATATCTAGAGGAGACTTGTACGTCGTCTGATAAGCCCATAGAACCAAAACAAGCATCTGGGACCAGTTCTTCCTATCTCGACGTACAAGTTTTTGTAATATCGTCTTGATCTCCCTATTTGAAATTTCTTCCAAGCCATTAGTCTGAGGGTGGTAAGGAGACACAACTCTATGCTCAATGGCATACTTCTTCACAAGCTTCTTTACTTCTCTATTAATGAAATGGCTTCCCCATCTGAAATCAGTATTTTGGAAATCTCGAACCGAGCGATAATGTGGTCCTTGAGAATGGAACATATTGTACGACTATCTGCAGCTGGAGTGGGGATAGCTTCCACCCATCGACTAACATAATCCATGGCAAGCATGATGTAATGAAATCCCTGATAAATATGAAATGTGCCCATGAAGTCTATGCCCCAATCATAAAAAACATCAGAAATATGTATGTATCATAGGGCATGGCATCTTTGGAACCAACGGTTCCTCCCATTTTCTGACAGTCAGTACAACCTCGAACATACTTTGTAGCATCCTTAAACAATGTGGGCCACCATAGGCCACTCTGTAAAACCTTTGCTGCCGTGTGTTTCTCCAAATGATGCCCACCAGATTCTAGTTTGTGATAGTGCTCAAGTACACTGGTGTGTTCCTCCTGAGGAATGCACCTTCTCCAGATACAATCCGCACCCTCACGAACTAGGTACGGATCCTCCCATTGGTAATAATGAATCTTTGACCAATCTGTCTGCCTTATACTTCAGCCAATCTTATGGAACTTTCTTGGAGACAAGATAGTTCACAATATCAGCATACCATAGAAGTGAGTCCACAAACAAAATGGCCTCATCTGGAAAGGTTTCATAAATAGGGATCATGTTCTGCTCAGAGGTCTCTGCATCTGTGATACGGGAAAGGTAATCTGCCACAACATTTTTCACCCTAGGTTTATCTCGAATCTCTAAATCAAATTCCTGGAGAAGGAGGATCCATCTAATAAGGTGAGGGTTGGCATCCTTTTTTGCCTACAAGTATCATATAGCAGTGTGATCTGTGTATACAATAAATGATGAGATAAGATATGAACTTCTCTAGCCCAACCACAACTGCTAACATCTCCTTCTCTATAACTGTATAATTTCGATGTGCTTCACCCAAAGTCTCGCTAGCATAGTGTATAGCAAATGGTGTCCCATCCCTTCTCTGTCCAAAAACAACTCCAACTGCAAAATCTGAGGCGTCCATCATGATCTCGAAAGGAAGAGACCAATCCGGTGGCTGTAAGACAAGAGCACTAGCAACCATTTATTTCATCTAATTGAATGCAAGGAGTACTTTCTTGTCGACAACAAAATCACTCTCCTTACATAGAAGCTCAGTCAAAGGTATGGCGATCTTGTTGAAGTCCTTTATGAATCTCCTATAGAATCCTACATGTCCTAGAAATAACCTCAACTACTTCAAATTCTACTGTGGCTCTAACTTGGAAATCAAATCAATCTTAGCCAGGTCAACCACCATACCATGTTTGGAGATGACATGGCCCAATACAATCCCATTGGTCAACATAAAGTGACACTTCTCCCACGAGAGCACTAGGTTTACCTCACAACAACGTTGAAGAACTCTGTCTAAATGAGCAAGACATGTGTCAAAACTATCCCCATAGACCAAGAAATCATCCATGAAGACCTCAAGGAAACTACTCACCATGTTGGCAAAAATGGTCAACATACACCTTTGGAATGTAGCGGGGGCTATAACAATCCAAAGGGCAACCGTCTAAAGGCATAGGTGCCAAACGGACACGTGAAAGTAGTTTTCTCTTCATCCTCAAGACCGATAGCAACTCGATTGTATCGCGAGTACCCATCCAAGAAGAAAAAGAACTCTTTCCATGCCAACCTCTCAATAATCTGATCAATAAAGGGCAACGAAAAGTGATCCTTCTTGGTAGCTGAGTTCAGGCGTCGGTAATCTATACAAACATGCCATGAAGTAGGTACCTAGGTTAGAATCTCCTCACCACGGTCATTCTTTACGATAGTAATCCCGAATTTCTTAGGGACCACATGTAAAGGGCTGATCCATTTGGAATCCGAAATGGGATATATAAAGCCAACATAACATTTCTGATTTCCTTCATGACAACCTCCCTTAGATTTGGATTTAGACAACGCTGACATTCACGGGAGGGTTTACAGTCATCTTCTAAGTAGATATGATGCGAGCACAATGCTGGATTAATCCCACAGAGATCCGAGATATTCCATCCT
The DNA here is from genome assembly GCA_037367405.1 of Ottelia alismoides. Lineage (NCBI taxonomy): Eukaryota > Viridiplantae > Streptophyta > Magnoliopsida > Alismatales > Hydrocharitaceae > Ottelia > Ottelia alismoides. The sequence goes on along the minus strand of JAZKJV010003003.1, from coordinate 541,024 downwards.
ATAGCCTTGCGGTTTCTCTCAAGAACCTCTAGCACACGAGATTCTTGTTTAGCAGTCACTGCAAGCTGAGGTTGATCGGAAACATTTGGGAGGAACCGCAGGGAAGGCAAGTTTCAACGTTGATGGTAAAACCTTGAGCTCAGGTGGGGTCTGAATCGGCTCTACAATAACCTCTGCTACTGTACTGGTAGACGGTATATGATCTGTATTCTGTGGACTGTCTGCCTTGTCTATTGACGGCTCAGCGAAAAGAATATCTGATAGATCTGGAATGAATGATCTCTGCTCAGAAAGGAAGGGCTCATTAGGGTGTTCAACATTCTTATCAATTAATGGTTTAGATATCTCAGCAATTATCTCAAAAAGATGTCTCTCATATGTGCATAACTCAGTAAATTCAACGAATGACTCAGATATCTGTACCTTAGAACTCTCAGAAGGAGGCATATCATTAGTAATCTCAAAAAAGTGTGTCAAAGGAATATCAGAAGGTGCCTCTAAAAACTCAGATTGATCCTCATAAATCAGCTCAAACTGCCCATCAGCAACTAGCTAAATTAGACCACCAAGGGAACTCACGTCAACTATGCTTTCCATAGAGTCCTTTTAAGAAAGGAACTCGTGGGTATCTATAAAATCAGAGAAAAGATTTGTTTCTTTGAATTCAAAAAGAAAATCACTGTCATTTGGATCTGATATAACTTCTTTTATATCATCTGCTGCTGGTGGCGATGTTGGTTTAGGATCAGAGATCGTCTCAATTTTCACCTTCTCACTACGAGAGTGAAAGATGATCTCTCTAGTACCATAATCAACTACTGCTTTGGCCATTCAGAGGGATGATCGACCTAGTATGATTGGGGTATGCAGTAATGGTGCAGGTGTGTCCATATACATGACAACAAAATCGATAGGGAATTTCTTTCCTTGCATAGTTGCAATAACGTCCTTTAAAATGCCTCTTGGCCTCTTAATCGATCTATCAGTAAACTGAAGAATCATCCGGGTTCTTTTAAGAGGTCCTAACTGAAAATCAGTTAGTAAAGAGGAAGGCATGAAATTGATGGAAGAAACACTGTCAAGAAGAGTACGATAAAATTCCTGATCAATAACATGGCAACGGATGTGAGGTGCTCCCTTGTCTTTCTTTTTAGGCAGGAGGTTACTGATGTCATGAACTATGGCCATGGTTAAGAAGTATTTCTCTGTTTCCTTTCGTCTATTCTGCCTTGGTTGACGCTTTTGTATACGTGCCTCTTTCATTCACTTTTTTACTGTAGGCATGTATTCCATGGCCTTAAGTAGTGGTATCTTTAAAAAGATGTTCTATAAGATCTCAAACACTCCAGGATCAGATAGTGTTGTTTTTAATTTTTGAATTTTCTTAGATTTTAGAGTAGAAGGAAATGGCATTGAATCAGAATAAACATTCAAAAGTTCATTTCCCTTATTCAAAATAGAATCCTCATGTACAAAAGGACAACCATAATCAGTCTGTACATTGTTGTCCAAACTAGGTGAAGGAAAAACAGAATCTAAAATAGAACGGGACGTTGATACTGGTGAAGAGGAAGAATCCGTGATCGGTATATTCTCCCTTGTTGATGGTGATCTACATCTGCCTGGTGAAGGTGGTGGTGAAGATGGTGAAACTCCAGACTTGGGTGCTGCTAGACTGGGCCTCTCGACTACTAGTGAAGGAGATGATGTGGAAGATGATGCTCTCTCAGTGGTTTGATCTCCCAACCCCGACTGGTGCGTAGGCGGCTGCAATCTCCTACTGCTCTTGAGATGGATGGCGTCATATAAACATGTAAAATCAAGGGTCATGCCGGTCTTGGGTGGGGGTGGGCAATTGGCTACCTGGTCCTTGCGTATAAAGTTATTGGGGTTAGCTTTGGCCTGTGCTGTAATCAGTGTCTTGGTGGTAGTCTGGTCGTCGATCCACTGAGTCAGTTCGTTCATGTTTTTCATTAGCAATGCAAGTTGGTACAGTGCTGGATTGACTGAAGGAGCCTTAGGGTGCTCAATAACTAGTTATCGCTGAAACTGATAGTGCGGAGGTTGTTGGTAACCATATTGATTCTAATAATTATGAGGAGGAGGAGGATATTGTTCGTAATATGCAGTATGCTGCTAGTTGGGATGAGGAATGTACATAGACTGTTGTTGTGGTTGGCCTTGTCTCCAATTTTGGAATTGTGGTGGGGACTGATAGTGATGCTGGAACTGCTCGTGTTGGTATTGTTGTCTCCCTCCCTGAAACTGGTGGGCGGGTCTCTGACCTGCTATGAACCCAACTAGCCTTGCCCTGACGGATAGGGCGAGTTTCGCTCACGGTCGAAACAGATGTCATTTACCTCCTGAATGACAGGTGGATGTGGAGACTGCTGCTTAGGAATGTAGGTTACTTCTTGTTGGTACGGAACTATCTGATATGAGTGTTGCTGGACCTGATCAGGTGTCTGCACGTAGTAGACATGCTGAACTGTGGTTGGTCCTCTACTACTCTACTGGCTAGAATAAGTCTGCTCCCTAGTAGAGGTATTGGTTGTTGCACTCGCAATGTGAACTGCACTGATCGAACTCACAAGAAGTTTCATGTGCTTTGTTATCTCATCCAACTTATCCAGGTTATTCGTCCTCAATTTAATAACGTGAAGCTTCTCAAGTTCCTTGGATCGTTTCTCAATAATGTCCACTTTGGATAGGTGGTTTCCAATGATGGTCAGGTCAGAGCTGTCCATCCTATCCACTTCATGTGATGTCGTCATATTGACTGCCTTGTGGGGTACTGTAGGGGAGGTGACAGGCTAGTTCTGAAAAGCACATGAAGAAAAAAGATCTGCTGAACTCTCCGCCATCTCCACAAAAATTTGATAAAGGACATCATCGTCCTTGTTGAAGTGACTCCTTCCAGAAGCGACATCTATCGACTTCTGATTCTCTATGCTTAAACCCCCAAAGAAATTTTACACAAGTCTGGTCTTGGGAATATCATGATGGGGGTACTTCTCCATCAGATCTTTGAATCTTTCCCATGCCTCGTGAGTAGGCTCCTGGGGCATATGGGAGAAATCAGCAATCAAGGATCACATTTGGTTGAGTCGCCCGAGAGGGTAATATTTGTTCAGAAATGAGGATCTCAACTCTTCCCAAGTAGTGACAACCTTCCCTGATTTAACCAATATAAAGCTTTGTCCATCAGACTGAATGGGAAGGGGGTCATCTGCACTACCTCTAATGGGACATTTGGGTAGTGTATTGTTCCACAAATACGATCGAACTGCTGGAGGTGCATGTAAGGTTCTTCATTAATATTTCTATGGAATATTGGGAGAAGAGGTAAAATAGTGGGCTTAAGCTCGAAATGCCCATGAATCGTAGGGATTTGTATCCAAGAATTTGTATGTCCTGCCCCTAGATTATAGGCATCCTTTAAGGTAAGCTTAGCCACAGGTTCTATCATAGGGTCTTCTCCTCCATTCCCACCTCCAGGATTTATGTCCCCCTCTCTCCTATCTTGTCTTAGCTCGAGAATCATGTCTCTCAATGTGGTTTGAAAATTAGCCTGCTATGTTAATTGGGCTTGGATTGACTGAATAGAGTCTAACATGTGTTGTTGATCTCATTCTGCTCTAACATGGTTCCCTTTCCCTTTGGTGGCATCAAGTGTCCAGTTTGACTCTGAAAATGTGCTTGACACTCGATTAATCCTTAAAATGATCGAGTCTCAGATAGTAGTTCGGGATTAGAGACAATCTCAAACAATGGGTTGGTTGATGATGTGAAGGGTGATGTGGAGAATGTGGAATATTCGATAAGTGATTCTACCCAAATAGAAGGTGATGTGGAGAATGTGGAATATTCGATAAGTGAATCTACCCAAATAGAAGGTGAACAGGTTGGAGTATCGAATGAGTTCGCAAAGTTCGAACGAGAAATACTCTGGTCCGACATCTTTGAAATCAATAGGCATGATGCGAGAGCACGGAAGTTAATGCAAGTGAAAATGAGTGAAGGCATAAATTGCGTGGTAAGATCTCTAATACTAGCAATCAAACACAATATAAATATCATGTTCACCAACTCAATGCAATGTGGAGATCGTGAAGGTTCGGTCAATTATCTTGTCAATTTTTAGAGTTTGGTGAGAAATCAATCTATCAGAGCGGTTTAAGTGAGCTGTTAGGAACCCAATGCTCCCAGGAGTCTGTCCTAATGTAACAGCTAGTTTTTCCTAGCCAGTATGGGTGCGGACCGTTTACCGGCTAACTGATCTGCACAATCTGCTAAAGAAATCCTAGACCTATTATCGGCTACCTGGTGAAGTCCTCACTGGAGAACAACTAATCACAAGACCAATAGTCTAAAGAGAATTCATGCATAGCTCTATCCTAGTGTGTGGGTCGCTCTCTCGCTATAGATAAATCAAACAAGGAGGGGGTTACTCTCCCCAAAACATTGATTTTTCCTTACGTTTAGTTTAGGGTCGAGTGATATTAGCAGTCCCAATTTTTTACAGTTGGCACTTGGTTTGAATATTTTCAATAAATCATCTACCAAGTGTCCAATTTCTTTTTTAACTTATGTGAGTGAAAACAAGGAAGGAGATCGGAAATGTCAATGCGATATTAAATACAATGATGTATGTAGGGGTTAGAGATGCGTACCTTGTCACCAGCACTCTACATGCAAGTGATCTACGTAGAATTTAAAAACAGAAAAAAAACTAACCTATATGATGCATGTGAAACGTCCTAACAATAACTTCTATTAGCGGGTAAGAACAAGTTAATTTGACTAAGTCCAAATTAAGATCTATTCTATAGGTGCAGAAAATCTTGTATTAGGGCTTTGGACCTAATAGATTCCTTGGCTCAAGCAAACTAATTAAAGCAATCAATAAGTGGCTCACGAAATCTATGGGAAACAAAGAAAAATAACGCGATGAAAACAAAATCGGTGAGGTCCCCCAAGTGCACCGGCACTTGGCCAAACAAACCTCGCAACAAATGAATGTCCTTTTTACAAGAGTTCAATTGCTAAAAAAAGTCTATTTTTTGGTCTCCTTCAATTCTTCTTCTTCTACTCCTCTCATGTTGTCCTGCAGCTTGGTAAAGAATCATGCTGTCTCCGCTTCACTTGGGTGCTTCGACTCTTCTAGGATCACCTCCTCAACTCTACGGGCCCTTAAAAGAAAAAGAAAAGAGAGAATGTGCAGGAAACACAATTATCAAATATGAGAAAAAATGCAGTGAATATGAACAATTGAATGAATATGGAAATATAAACAAATATATACAACCAAGAATAGAAGGTCAAAAAAGAAAGTTAATTACCCTCGTCGTGCCTCCCCGGCAACGGTGCCATTTTATTGACACGAGATCTTCAAGGTTTTATTTAGATGAAAATAAGTATAATGTCGTCGTAACCCTAAAAATCCTGCAACAAACTAACAAATATTTTTCTTCTCGAGCTACAAAATTAATTACAAGAGAGTAATGAAGCGAGAGAAATTTTTGCTACTTATTTACCTATATAACAACATGATCGAACTCAATGAGGCTACAATTCCCGAGGGTTATTATGTCACTGAAGAAAATCAATGAAATAATGAAGGAATTCTATGAACACTATGCTATATTTTTATGAGATTTTTGTCTTTTTATATTTTTTTATAGTTTTTTTAATTTTTTATTTCCTAATTTTAATTTTTTTAGGTTTTCAAATTTTTAATTTTCAAATAAGGAACAATATGCACAAGGGAAGAAATACGCACACCACTCTTTTTGTATTTTTCAAAATGGTCAGATATGTCCAGAAAATTTTAGAGAAAATATTTTTGTGTTTTAAAGGCTTTGAATTTTTTTGGGGTTTTTTGTAGAATTTTCAGATGATTTTATTTTTTTTTCTAAAAATTAAACAGTGACAAAAATGATAAATAGTGCACATCCTGGAGTAATTTGCAACTTAAAAATATTTTAAGTACCCAAAACACGTGGAGACTATTTTTATGCTAAAATATAGACAAATATTTACAAAAGGAAGTGAAATCACAATTTTTGGATTTTTGTAGAATTTTCGATTTTTTAAAATTTTTGATATTTTTCATTTTTTAGGTTTTGAAAAGAATTAATTCACAAAAAACGGACAAGAATTAAAAGACAACAAAATAAAAATAATCTATTTTTTTGGAATTTTTAGAGCAATATTCAAATTTTTATGAATTTTTGAATTTTAGGAAGAGAAAATGACACTGTTTTTTTATTTTTTTAATAATAAAAATGAAAATAAAATGCAATGAAATTTAAATTCAATGAAGATGCATGCAACATAATTCTAACTTGATTTTTGCAGAGTTATTTGACCATTAAAAACATTTATTCTAATAAGAAAAGCATGCCAAATTAATGTCTGGAAATACCAGACTGAATAACAAGTATTTAGAGTTTTTGCATTAAAATATAACTAGAAATAAACAGTAGGATAAAGTACGCAATTTAACCACGATGCACGTGCAAAGCACGTGCGTTGGACTGGTTGGGGCTTTTGCATAAATTTGGGAACTTATGGAGGAGTTATTGCAATTTGCTAATAAGCTGATATTAAATTTCTTTTAGTGCTTCTACATTCCTCTTTCTTGTTCTCCTGACCAAAGGGGCCGCTGTCCATCTCTTCTCCAAGGCAAAGAGGGCGGCAGAGATGGGAGGCAATGCGTGCACGTGGGGGATCCAGGTGGCGGGTGGAGTTCGCGCTCAAGCTCTAGGCGGATGAGTTGTCGCACGGTCGTGTGGAAGCGACCGATTTTTGGTCGGTTTTGCCCGAACGACTTTTGATTCATGATCAATTGGTCGATTTAGGTTATCTAATGTGGTCAGATAACTTTATTGGGTTAAACGGACCCAAATCGAATCAGGTCCGGATTTGATTGGAAACCGGATGTTACAAATATAAAAACCTCAAAGGGAGTCTCGTCCTCGAGACTCGAGTTAAGGTTATTATATATCTTGAATTTCACATGGTCATAAAAACCTCAAAGGGTTTTGAACCCATGAAAACCTCAAAGAGAAAACAAGCTATATATTTTAACATATTTTTAATTACAAAAGCTTATTTTGATTATTACCTCAGAAAAGCTGCGGGTATCGTGCCCGCATGTCGGCTTCGGTTTTCCATGTCGTCTCTTCGACTCCGTGACGGTGCCACAAAACCTTGACCAATGGAATTTCCTTGTTGCGAATCTTCGCTCGTACTGGAGGAGGTGCTTGGTAGCTGGACAGAGGAGGTCGATGGGGGCGACGATCGCACAGCTGGAGGTGGAGGTTCCAACGAGGGGGCGACACACGCCCCATGTTGTCAGCGGTAGACGGTGATGTGGACCAGGTGGAGGAGGTTGCGCGACGATGTAGAGAGGGGTTGCGGCTTGTCGCGATGTCTTCAGGCAGATGAGATGAGGAGCTCCAAGCTCCAGGCGGTGGTATGCTGCGCTCTGGAGGTTGACAGTGGTTGCTCAGAGAACAATCATACGATGGTGCAAGTGGTGGAGATGTGGCCGGCGAGCTCCAGGAAGGGGGCGCTACCGTGCGAGAAGGAGGTGAATGGCGCTGGTCATTTTTTTTTATTTTTTTTATTTTTTTGGAATATTTTTTTAAAGAAACTGTAAACTATATATTTTTTCTCTTTTTTCTGTTTTTTTCAATTGCTTGTACCTGAAATAAAATCAAAATATGGTGACTCTAGCACGATGGCTTGATCCAAAATATTATTAAAAAAATAAAATCGAGGTACATGAGTGGGTTGCGGATCCGGTGAATGGTGATGGATAGATCTGGATACCGGACTATCGTGCGTGGCCGGAGGTGGGAGGTCGTGAGAGATAGAAATGAACGTGATGAGATCGGAAAATGTGAGATAAAAATTCGGGTCGGATCGGATTGGAAATTTTTTTTATGATTGATTGAGGATGATGATTAACGCCAATTAACTACTATGATCGATACTTAAAAAAATGACGATGAAATTAGAGACGTAAATTAATCCTAAAATTATCTAATGAAAAGATTGAAATACAATGAAATAGATCTCACCGAATGGAAGCAAATGAACGCCGTGATGGCCTCGACACCAACTCGTTGTCACCGGACGGCTCGGAGGCTAGGCACCTCTCTACGATAAGAACGCTCTTGGAGAATAGGCTCCTCTCCCAAAGGATTGATCAAGAGGAAATGAGGAAGGAGGAGCTCAATAAAAAGGATAAGAAAAATCAAAAAGGAAAATAATTACAAAAAGGAAGGTATTTAGTGGTTAATTAAATAAATAAAATTAATTAATTAATTAAAAATGAAATTCGTAATTTAATAAAATAATTAAATAATTAATTTACAAAAACTAATTAGCCACCTTAATGGTGGTTATTTAAGGTATAAAATCAAATAATATATACATGGTATGTTTTCAAATCAAATAAATGAATAAATAATAAATAAATATATCAAAATTTCGTAATTATATTAATTTAATTGATTAATGTTAGATAATAGTTTTTGTGGGTTTTATATAAGGAGGTTAATTTTATACATATCATATATACATAATGCACATTATACACATGTACAAATAAGGAAACAATTTTATACAAAATTTTTTTATTAATTTTTTTACTTTAAATTACAGTAAACAATATTTACAATCATTAAAAATATAATATGTATAAAAAATAAAATAATAAATACAATAAAAAATTGTAAAATTGCACAAACCACCCTAGAAAACTAACTTTTTCAATCTTAACTCCAAAAATTATGAAATCATAGCCATTTTAAAGATAATTTAATTTAGAATACAATGGAAGTGAGTTTGACTTAATTCAAGTTCATATGGAGTAGGAATTGGTCTTTCAATTAATGCTTTACGGCTTTTTCCAAGTTTGGTTGCTTTTATTCTGTACATGATTTTATTTTGTAATTAATTTTATTATTTAGGGAACATTTTTATTTACAACTTTTGTTTTGAAAATTAATTAATTTGAGGAAACTTTTTGTATAAAATAGTGTAAACATACAAATATACACAAAAGAACACATTTTTTTGGATTTTTGAATTAAGGATCCTATCTCCCCCTACTTTATTCCTGGTCGATCAAGTCAAGTCTTGTCCTTCTCTCGAGGTTCGGGTCAGCCTGTATCTATTACATATATACAGTCTTCTTCCTTTTTTCTTTATTTTCCCTTTATTTCTTTATTTCCTTATTTTAGGTTAAAATAACAATATATGTACAATATTTATACACAGATGCAAGTTAGTAAGAATATGGAGTTAGTCTAATATACATGTGTTTTATAAGGGATTTTAAGCTAAAATAAATGAATAAAGATAATGAAATGCAGACTCATTGAAAGAGGTCCATTAAAGACATCCCGACTTGTAGAACCGGACATTTTTACTTTCTTCCCAGTCTGTTTCGCCAAGTGCAGGTACACTTGGGGACCTCATCGCGATGTTTGAACATTTTGACTTTTTTCTTTGTTTCACGCAATTTCATGAAAGCCTATGATTGTATGCATGACTTATTAGATGTGTAAAGTAGATCCCACTATCCTACTCCACAATAGGGTACGAATTTTATGGCTTTTTCATGCATTGGCTTAGGTTTACTTTTTTGCACGGATCATTATGCATGTAGAGTTATGGAGACATGTGCAACCTCTGTCTGTACATACATCGTCATTTTCCGTTGCATTCCATGATCACCCCTCTCTAAGACACATTTTTCAAAATTAAAGGAAATCGATTCACCATTATATATTGCTTAAATATCCAAAAAAAGAGAAAACCCTTAAGAATAAAAAAAATTTCTATTGAAACTTTGACAAAAAAATCTAGACTTAATTGCTTTGGGAGAGCAAACCCCTTATTTTTGCAGGCACTAACCTCAAACAAAGTGGTTGAGGACGTAGCCCTAAGGATAGAGCCAAAAATCCATGGACTTGTGCCCTAAGTTCCTATGTACCATTCTTCAGTACATGGTTGCAACTGCAAGCACTTGCCTCCGACCATAGAAAGTCTTGGTGTGCTCTGCCTCACAGTTCCCTTTGGGTCTGAGATAACCTGACAGCCTGGGCAGATGGTACCACTGGATTATGAGGACGTATGATGGGCGACATGATGACACCACCAATGAGTCTGCTTAATACAACTATTTGATTAACAAATTAAAATTGAAAAGATAAAAGATCGAACTCTTACGGTCTCCACCATGTGAAGTTGGTGAATAGAGGGTTTGCATTCTGTTTGTATGTAGGGTGTGCATTTTAGCATCTTATACGGCTTCACACTTGTGTTTTTGTCTTGACATTGTATTCTCTCCCATATTCTCTTGACATCGAAGATGATGTCTAGATGGATTTTACGCTCAAACTCCGTGATTCTTCGACCTTCCACCGTCTTACGTGCATCTTCACAGACTCAGGTTGACCGTCTTCCCGAGTCAGTCCCACCTAGTCACAAGATGAGTAAGACCTAGACTCCCTCACCTCCCAACCCTTTAGTCAAGGCAGCCCCACGCCACATCCTTTCTCTGTTTCTCCTGCACATTTTTCACTGAGTGCTTATGAGACTCTTTCCTTCCTAAAGGATTCGACGGACATCATTGCTAGAGGGAAGGTGCTAGTTGACGAGAGAGAAGTTGATAAGAGACTGTTAGATGGATACATGATCTGGCTACTGATATCATAGCAGGGATTCTAGACACACTTCAATAGATGAGCCATTCATTGACATGATCTAGCTATCGATATCTCATTGCTTCCCAAGTTCCATGGGAACACATTAGAGGAGTTATTCACATTTTTACAGCAGTTTGAGATGATATGTAGAATGACCACTTATCCAGGAGTTACGTAGGAGATTATACTGAAGGATATGGGATAATCCTCAAGCGCATCACAGAAGCGTGAGCGTCGTATCGAATACGACGAGGAGCGACTAGTCGCACTAGTTGCTCGATGCAGCGGAATTTAAAAATTTTTCATGCGATGGAACCACATGATCCAAGAACACTTCTCGAATTGTTTCGTCTAAACCACAAACAAGTAATAGGATTACCTCTTGAAGCGTGGTTGCGATCGAGTCTCTAAACGAAGAGACCTCCTGTCTCAAGTCCGATCCGACGGAGGAGACGCTTGCGAGCGCGAGGATGAATCACATGCTTCTCACAATCCATGTTGATGATCCAAGCGACGGATCTCCTGATCTCGACACACGAGATCTGACGTCTTCTTCACGCGCGAGGTGCACCGAAGGAGACAGAGATCCACGAGCAAACGATCAGGCAGCATAACGACGACGCTGCGACGATGGAGACTCTCTCTAAGGCATCCATGGTGGACGACCATGAGAGGGAGAGAGAATAGGAGTGTAGAGAGAAAGAGAGAGAGAGATGTGTTTCAATAGCATGTGTAACAAGAGAGCATGGCATGCCTCTCTATTTATAGGGTTTTGGGATCCATGGATCTCAATCCATGGGACATATAAAATCAATGGATGAGATTGATTTATGTGTAATCCAATGGTCAAGATTGTTGTTGGTAAAAGCCAACAACTTGTGATTTAATTTAGATCAAATATATTTGACAAATCAAATATACATCAATCCTAAAATTAAATCAATCAAATAAGGGAGATTACCAACATGGAGATTGCCGCCATATGCAACATGGTGGACGGCCACCAATTTCCATATTGGTTATGGTGGTCATCCACTTGATTACAAGTGGGAGGGCAATCTCATGAGATTTCATGAGATTGCATATCTCCATGGTAATCTCCTTTATTAAACAAACAACTTTTGTTAAGTTTTATTCTCCAAAAATAAATCATAATTAATTTTGAGAATATTGCATTCTTGCCATTGGAAAAATGTGAATCACATTCACAACCCAAAACAAAATATTATTTACATTTTCAATTAATTAACCAATGTGTATCCAATACACATTAATAATTAATCAACAAATATAAATTATAATTAGCTCTCTCTAATACATTATAAATCACGTTTATAATATATTATGAATAATTAGATATTACTATCCACATTATTCTTATCCGTAATAATTAAATCACATTTAATCATCTTGGATCTCCATTCTCACGTGCCCAAATAATATGAATCACATTCACATTATTCGCATCTTTGATAATCAAATCACATTTAATTATTTAAGATAATTCTCCTTATAATATGAATCAAATTCGTATTATTCATGATAATTAAATCACATTTAATTATCCATTTTCTCAATGCTCGGGTACATATATCAACAATAGAATTATCCATGAACTCTTTCAAGGATAATGCGCTTTCTCCGCGAATACTTGGAGATAAGGATATGGCGATTGTATTGTTCCACGTATAGTGACTTGGATATTGAGATTACATCTCAAATCCAGATCTCGGGCCTCCCATAGATGCTTGATTAAATCAAGACCGCAAATCTAATCTTCTCATTGCATCTGAATCACATTCAGATCAATGTCCAACATTTGGATCAAGATTAGATTACTTCTTTACTGAGAGGAGTCACTAAAATCCAGACCTGTTTCATCACTCCCTAGGATTGGAAGTGTCATGGTTATACAAGCGTTTATGATCACATCACTCTCAGGTATTCCCAATACCTGTACATCCTGCATACTAGAATACTCAGAATAAACCCGAAGTATTAGATCAACTTTATACTGTCTACTTCAGGGTTTTTTATCAGTAAGTTTCTCAATTTGATCATTGGGAGTTGGTATCGATCATATACTTTCCAAAAGCATATATCATATGTAGGTCTTGATCATATACTTTCCAAAAGTATATATCAAACCTACAAATTCAGTCAAGATTCCAAAGCGAGACGACCGTACGCATGGAATTTGATTCTTCCCAATATCTCATGAGTGAGCTCATATCTTCCGGTTCAGTAGTGAACCTGTGTGATCCCTTTGAGAGATCGTATTACTCATATGCCCTTATATGCACACCAGCGCGCTGGTGTATAGACGTTGATTAGGTCATCAACCTATTGGTCTGCCAAATATACATATTCAGACATATAGTAACACATCTGTCTTTGGTCAGAGGATGCGTGCCTATATCATGACATCATACGATATAGGACTTTGGTTATCTCGATCTCGTTAAGTCAACTCTTTGACCTAACTAATCTGACACCTCTGAATCTCAATTCCTATGTAGAGGACCTGCATCAAGAGGTCGTTCAGATATCAACCTAACTGAGAAAAGATTGCCATCTCCTTCTCAGGCTAGAGATCATCTCTTAACAATCATTTGATGGTGCTCGATGAGTCCTCAATCTAACTCTTTAGATATTCATCCAAGCACCAGCCTTTGTGATTCAATACTTGAATCAACAGCAGTATGATCATCAAGATGGCCATGGTACATAACCCTAATTGTACTAAGGTACCTATTATGAAAATTATTTATTTTTCATTTCAGATCAGGGAATGATATTCACAATAACATTTATAGCATAATGGCTCGCCGTGGGCTCGCATGTCCAACAATCTCCCACTAGCCCAAAGAGCCATTAATGGTCTAATCATTTAAACACACACTCATGTGACAATCATAGGCTATTTAGAAAATATCTAGGTAAGCTGATCAGTCACTCTATTCCCAAGAGACTACGCCAAGTCCTTTTATGGCATTTGCATATCCTTAGTAATAGTACTCGCATCCAATGCGAATGTTGCATCTTATGCAACCAATACTCAGTTTTGTTATAGTGTCCTTGACACTATAGCTCGATAATAATTATAACCAGTATGTCCATAATCCTTATCAGAATGCCTTTATTCATAAATATCTTTATATCCTTAGGTATCTGCAGTTAAGACCCTTATAGATCACTATCTACAAGGTCTTAAACTTTTTGAAGATAAGACTTTGAGATCACTATCTCTAAGTTTCATCATCTTTGAAGATATTATTATTATTATTACTGCAATCAAGTGTTTTATCTCCACAGTAGGATTAGTAATAGTTTACTACTCCCACTGTATGGTAGACATCTGGTTCTTGTACACATCTAGCATATATTCAGCTTCTCATAACTGATGCACAAGTGCAAGCAGTTCTAGCATTCACTTCCTCAACTCTTTGAGATGTTATCCCTTCAGATAGGTCAGTACCATATCTTAAGGGAAGGAATCCTTTCTTGGAATTTTCTGAAAAATGGAATAAGTCCAAGGTGTACTACTAATGTGACAGTCCCAATATCCTCTTCTCTTTGCTTCTGAACGACTTCAGAACTAAGATCTAAGAGGTATCCTTGAGATCATATCTCAAGGTATGGAACAACCAAATTTTAAAACACTTATTATTATCCTTAATCATTCCAAATGATTAGAATAATATCTACATTTAGCATGATGAACACACTGACAATCTCACTAAGCTTCACATGGTTCATCAAGATTTTTATCTGAAATCATAACATTTATAATTTCATCAAATCATATGTTCCAACTACAAGAAGCTTATTTGAGTCCAAAGATGGAGTTCTTTAGCTTGCACACCTTTCTTTCCTCAACCATGAAGCCCTGGGGCTACTTCATGCGAATATCCTCAGAGAGGTATTCATAGAGGAATGCAATCTTGACTCACATCATGAAGATGTCATAGTCAAGTTGTGTAGCTATAGTGAGCAATATTCTGATGGGTTAAAGCAAGGTCACTGGAGAGCAAGTCTCATCGCAAGCGATGTCTTCTCTTCAGTGTGTAGCTCATAACTACGAACCGTACTTTGAAGGTCTCTACCTTTTCACCAAGTTTCCTCTTTCTTTTGAAGATCCATTTCCACCTTAATGGGTCTTACCCATATAGGTGGATCCTCGAGGGTCCATATACAACAATTGTATATGAAGTCTACATTAGACTTCTATTGCTAACATCCATCTTTCCATGTCATGATCCTCAGGAGCTTCATCACATGAAGTCCGATCATTTTCAGACTTAACTGACACATGGAATACATCCTCAAACTTATTTGAAGAAGTATTAGTGTTTCATCTTTATTTATTCTTTTAGTTTCCGATTTTAGGAGCCTTATTATCTTCTCAAGATTAAATGAGTTCCTTTACTTCATTTTCATATTAATTCTTGAGAGTCTCATCATCTAAGAATCACATTCTCAGAGATGAGATCCTTTTAAGAATCTTAAGGTCATAAAGTAGGTATCGAATACCATCCTTTATTTTCCTAATGAAGTAGCACTCTCTGGTGCTAGATTCTATCTTACTAGCTTGGAACCTTGTTAGGATATACAATGTAGTCTCTACTACATATATATACCTGAAAACTAAGAGATAATAATGCTAAGATTAATCATTGATCAAATCATGTCACACATGATCAATTGTATCTCCCTACAACTCTATTGAGTTAAGGTTCATTAGGAGGATTGAGATAGGAATGACATTCACATCTCCATAAGGTATTCCTTGAATTAATCTAATAGGTACAAGCTACCTTAGTTAGATCAATTTCATTTCATCTTCCTTCAAACTTTGGTTCTAAACCAAAATTGTGAAATCTTTGAACATTTCAAAGTTTTCTAAGTGAATAGAAGAAATCACATATCACAAATAATCATTAATAAATATCACATATCCATAATGTTTATTCTGATATAGATGATTCACATACATCAATATGTATGAAATCATGAATGCATTAACATCTTACACCATTCCAAAAGAAAGGTGCATTGGACATTTTTACTTTGAATACAATATTCATAAGTATGCAAGTTTTGAAATTTTAGACATTCTAAAGTTTTATCTCTTACTTGTCCATTGATCTCATCAACATATATATGTCCAAAACATGATGCCAGATCATTGTCAAATGATCTATATCCTCCTATTGATCTTTAAAGGTTTAATTTTCAGTATTAGAAATCTTAATGAACCATTCATTAATTGTCTAATTTAGCGGAGTCCACTAGATGTTCGATTACTATCTGAAATATATATCCATCTTAACTCTCTATGATAGGTTTATTCCAGAATTCATGTTTATTTCCAACATTTAGAAATAAACTATGAGTGTATTCTAATATCCAGGTCACAGAGACATTCTTTAAGACTAAGGGCTCCCACTGAGAATATGAAGTCTATTGATCCAATGGAAATTGTTGCAACAATTGCATCACTTCCAACATGGATGACCATTAAACATTAAGATCAAATTTCTAATATTCTAATACAGATGCAACCAATTGCAAGTGTCATTAGAAGATTGAGATACAATCTTTATCTTATCAAATAAGTAAGTCAATTTCAATGATTATATGTAGATTATTCTGATGTACTACATGATTCCTTCTCTAAGGATTCTAGATAGATTTGATAGTCATACTATCAACACATCAACTTATTGCAGTATTGGCATACATCCAACTCTTTGCATGTCATATGGAAGTCACAAAAGTACAGTCAACTCTTTGACTATACTTCTAACTTGGGTCCAACCCATGCTTCCACTGCGCTCCCTTTATCTATAAGCAACCATTGCTCAAGACAGAGGATCTCTTATGTTAAAATCAAAAAATTTCAATATAAGAGTATTTCAACATTTATACATGTTTCATTCAATTCATACAATTTGAATATTATGAAGCTTCAGGAATGACTAGAGTAAAGATAGTAGAATGATGACACTCATCGTATCTACATCCATTTAAACTCTTAAAACTTAGGTTCAGGTAGGTACTCAAATAATTTGAATACATCATCTCCTATAGAGCCACCATTCTGCATAATGCAGAGAACCATGTCATCATGATTATATGTCGAGCGCACATATGTATGACAGAACATCTTCTTAGATTTCTATAAGGATTATTTGATAATTAAGATCATTATCGACATGTCACTTCAAAAGTACATTCGATGAGCTTTTCCTTTTATAGACAAGGTCATAGAGAATTGGCAGGGAAGGGGTACTTCTGTTTCCATGACGGTTAGTCCGGATACAACCAAGTTACTATTGCTTCTGAAGACCAGGAGAAGACTACCTTTACATGTCCCTTTGACATGTATGCTTTTAGACGGATGCCCTTTGCTTTGTGCAATTCCCCTGCTATATTCCATAGGTGCATGCTTGCCTTTTTTGCATACATGGTTGGTGATTTTCTCGAGGTCTTTATGGATGATTTTTCGATCTATTGTGAGTCCTTTGACGATTGTTTAGCGTACCTAGAATTGGTTCCTCAGAAATGTTGCGAGTTGAATCTCGCTTTGCCGTAGGAAAAGTGCCATTTTATGATTACAAACAAGATTGTGTTTGGGCATGTCATCTTCAAGCGAGGCATGGGGGTTGACCCTACCAAGGTGGATGTCATCATGAAATTTGAGCCACCAACCAACATCAAGTAGTTACGGTCTTTTCTTGGGCACGCTGAGTTCTGCCGATGATTCATTTAGGATTTCTCTAAGATTGCCCTAATGTTAACTGAATTATTAGGAAAAGACATCAGGTTCTTGATAGATGACAAATGCCTTATCCTCACATTGAAAGAGATGATTATCAGTGCTCCTGTTCTACAACCACCTGATTAGTCTCTTCCTTTTGAGATCATGACAGATGCTTCGAATTTTTTGGTTGGGGCTGTATTAGGACAGAGGAGGAATGGAATTCTTGTTGCCATCCACTATGCCAGCCATACTTTAGATGATGCTCAACGTAATTATACAATGATAGAGAAAGAGATGTTAGCAGTGGTATTCGCATTGGATAAATACAGACCATATCTTCTTGGTTCGAAAATTGCATTGTATACAAATTATTCAGCTATAAGATACTTGATGGAGAAGAAGGACACCGAGGCACGTCTTTTTAGGTGGGTTCTTTCACTTTAGGAATTCGATTTGGATATTAAGGACAAACCTAAGGTCAAGAACGTTGTAGCTAATCACCTCTCCCAATTACAGGTAGAGTAGCCTTCATATGAGTACATGTTAGAGATTGTAAGGAGATTAGATGAGAGTATCTTTGCAGTTACAGAGCTTCTGTGGTGTGCAGACATAGTGAACTTTCTTATTATGCAGAAAAGTCCACAGGGTTGGCCGAAGGACTGAATCGATAGTCTAGTCTCCGAGGCACGATAATAACAATGGGAGGATCTGATTGTTTTTTCATGAGGGACCGAACTGTGTCTACATGCGATGTATTCCTCAGGAGGAATACAATAGTGTCCTCACCTTGTGCCATTCCCTAGAGGTGGGGGGACATCATCAGGGAAGAGGACATTGCAGAAGGTACTCTAGAGTAGATTTTTGTGGCCAACTCTTACTAGATATACATGTACATTCGTGAAGAGTTGCCCGAATTATCAGAGAGCAAGAGGGACAATGAGTACTACACATGAAATGCCAATGCGATCAATTATCATTTGTGAGATTTTTCATGCATGGGGTATAGATTTTATGGGACCGTTCCCTTCAAGCAATGAATTTGAGTACATTCTTTTGATTGTAGATTATGTTAGTAGATGGGTGGAGGCTATATCAGCACAAACCGTTGATAGCAAGATTGCGTAGGTTCCTGAGGGAACACATTATTTCATGGTTTGATATTCCATGTATATTTATTTCTGATGGGGGTAGCCACTTTATTAATAAGGTGGTGAAAAAGCTAGTGAAGAGTTATGACATTTATCACAGAGTAGCTTCTCCTTACCACACACAGATGAATGACATGGCTGAAGTCTCAAAGAGGGAGGTGAAATCAATTCTTTAGAAATTAGTATGACCGAATACGAAGAACTGATCACTGATTCTTGACTAGGTACTTTGGGCGTATCGTACTACAAATAAGACCCCCTTTGGTACTTCTCCTTTCAAACTAGTTTATGGGAAGCCATGCCATTTGGCCATAGAGATCATGTACAAATCTGAACGGGATATTAGAGAGATTCACTTTATATGTAGAGAGCATGAACCAAGAGGAAGATGGATCTGAATGAGCTAGTTGAGATTCGAAATCAGGCATATGAGAACACCCTCATTTATAAGAACAAAGTGAAGAGATGGCACGACAGGCACATTCATCACAAGATCTTTGTGCCTAGTCAGAAAGTCTGGTTGTTCAATGCACGATTGAGAATTTTCCTAGCAAATTAAAAAACAAATGAGAAGGACCTTGCATAGTCATAATGGTGTATGATAATGGAAGAATAGCAATATGAGATGCGTCACATGGTCCAGAGCCATTCATGGAGAATGGGTAGACGCTGAAGCACTTCGTGGAGACTACTTATCATTTGTCCCGAGTTGAGGTGATCTACTTTGTACAGGACACATGACTACTCTTCCACTTCATTTTGTCCTGTACATATGGAGTACACCATCATTTGTATATTCTTATTAAATCCCAATCATCTCCATTTTTGCTCGTCTTTATACTTAGGATACCAGATCTTAGGTATAGAGGGGCCGATTGTCTGTTGATTTGTGATTTCGATTTTGTTCTTTTTTCTTTTCTTTTGTTTTTCCTTTCTTTTAAACAAATCATTGATCCCTAATTTTTGGCCACATTCTTTTCTATACTTAGGATGCTTGATCCTAGGGATAAGGGGGCGAGTGATTTCTTTGATTTTAATTCTTCTTCTTTTTCTTTCATTCCTTCATTTTTATATTCTTTGATCTCAGTCACCTCATTTTTGTCTTTCATTATACTTAAGATGACGATATCATAAGTATAGGGGGGCGATTGACTTCTATTCTTTAATTATTTTCGCCCACTTTTACCTAGCACGGGTTATGTCCTCCCTTTTATCTTTTGATCCTATGAGAACATAACACAATCTAAATATATATGGGGGTGTATATATATCGTATATATACTTTTGTCCATAACTTGAACTTTATGAATTTTCTATATCTATAAAACCCATAAAAAGTAGGTAAGGGTTAATTTTATTTTAAATATGATTATTTATTATTTATAAAATTCTTGTAAATAAATAAAATATTTGTAAAATTCTTATTTAAAATTCCTAATTTCAAAGTTGTATTTAAAATTTGTATTTAATATATAATATTTATTTAAAATCATATTTATTAAAATACTTGTAAAAATAACTTAGTAACTAAAATGTTTGTACGTAAATTTTGTGAAATACATTAGTTATTTTATCCAACTAAAACTATGGTAGTTTATCTTGTAAAATTCTTTAAAATATGCTTGTTTATAAAAATTGAAAAATCCATAAAAAATAGAAAGTCTTAAAGTTCATAAAAATTACAAAAATCTTTAAAATCCGTAAAAATGACTAAAATTCAGAAGAATGTACTTTGCAAAAACATGGTTGCGTCGACATTAGCTTTTTTCAGAATAAGTATAATTTCTCAGACCAAAGAGGGGAATAGTCTAAAGGATGGAGCTTGATTATGGAATCTGACTTTTATCATAAGGAGCCTAGTTAGGAATTGGAATTTAGACTCTTCAAGTCTATGACTTAAATCTTTAGGTTACATGAGACCATGTTCGGAATTTCAACTTAAACGTTCCTAAGTAGAACACTTGGTATCATCCGTTTAACTCTCCAAAAATGAACCAATTTTAGACACATGCACTGTACACTTAGCTTGACTTGCTTGGGGTTGTGAAAGGTAGTACATTTTAGTGGTGCATTTTCATCCCTATCTATGGCATGGACATCTAAATATAGGTACTGTGGGGTTGAAATAAAGCTTTGGATGAGGGAAGGATCCACCGATATAAATTTTCCTTGACCCCCTAAAAATAGATAGAAGAAAAGATGCTATATCTGTCATAGCACAAAAGATTGATGCGGTGCAAGTAGCATTATATAGATTACCAAAAAGAAGCCAACCACCAAATACAACTATGACCACATTGGTCCAAGCTTCCAAAAAGCATGCACATCTTAGTGGAGACTTAGCTAGACCAGCTGGACTTCACAAGGAGATGTGATTACATTGGTCACACTAAAATCTTTTTGTATTCTTCTACATTCTCTCTCTATTCGATTGTGGAGACAACACGACCTGATTATTGAAGGAAATACCCCCTCCTCGAGGAAAGAGTAGCTGGATGAGGAACCAATGGGAGTGTATTATTGGGATGGGAAATTTCTTCATTTCTTTAAGCAGGAACATGTAACACAGTTCATACATCATATAAATTGTATTCGAGGTTCATAGAGTTAGTGATATGGATAAGTGGATCTGAGCTGGTTGTTGAGGTGAACCTGAATAAGGATTTTTTGAACTTGAGAACTGTTGAGATTAAAATCCTAATCCTAGTTAAGGCTCCGACGAAATGCTTTTTTAAGACCCAAACAAACTCCGTCATTTGTATATTCTCATGAATTGTTTTAGAAAAACAAATTCATTCTAACTTTCTTTCTTTTTCCTTATTTTTCAAATAAGTATTTGCTAAGGGACTAGCAAAGTTTAAGTATGGGTGTGATGAATCCATGATTCATTAACATTTCTTATGCATTTTATTTTAAAACCCTTAACTAATGCATGTAAATATCTACTAATTTGCACATGTTATAAAAATAACATTCATGAATTAAAATGTACTTTTATGCATTAAGAACGTGTAAATAAATAAAAGATTAAAAATAAAGAAAATAAAAAAGGGCATACCATTAATATGTATATTTGTATAGTATGACTAAATTAAATATGAATATAACTAAAAGATACATTTATATAATCTAACCCTTGACACCGACTCAACACGATTGGTCAACAAATAATAAAGTAGAGGGAGATAAAGAAGAAACCAATAAAAAGAATTAATTTCGTACATAGAACATTATTCCTTATTTATTCATTATTTATTAAAACTTCAATGTGTTTTAATTAATTTATTTGTACATATTTTTCATCAAAGTCTTCTCCTATATATTCATAAAAATGTAAATAAAAATATAAAAATTACTAAAATTATAAAAATCCCAACCAATATATATGCCAAGTAATATGGCTTTCAAATTGTCCTCAACTTCCGAACCTCATAACTTCTTCATACGAACTCCAATTTCACTCTACTTACCTTTAAAGTTCATAAAATAATATTATCTAATTAATGAAGGTGATTTCACTAAAATTAGAGTTAGTTTGCAAAAAGTCAGTTTTAGGACCTAATGACAATTGGGTTTCTGGTCTATTTATTTTATTCTAAACATACTATTTATAGTATTATTGATTTTATATAATTTTTAAATATTTTCTTGATCTTGTAGATGGTCTATAAAAATATTCATAATGTAAAATCTTTATTGAGTACTTTAAATAATTCAACAATCCTAAATTATTGATGAATTTGAACCATTGAAGAGATACTTGTATTTATTAATATGTTTAAACTAATTTAAAAAAATACATAAAAATTCATACTACTCCATTTTTTATTATATTAATAAATAAAATGTAAAATGTCTACTATTTATTAAGTATACTATATATCTATTTGTTAATATTATATTTATAATTTATAAATTATATATTATTATAAAGATAAAGTATACCATAATTGAGTTAAATTATTTATTTACATTTTTTGTTTTTATACTTATTTAAAATAAGATGATTTACTATTTAATACATATTTTATAATGTATTTATGATATGGACACTATGGTACTGGCACATTGATGAATCTGCATTTCATCTTATTTATTCATTTGTTTGAGCTAAAAATCCCTATAAATATTTTGTAAATATCAATAAATCCATTCTTTTACTAACTCTAATCCTTGTGTAAATAGTGTATATTTATCGCTAACTTTAACCTAAAATAATTAAATAAAGAAATAAGGAAAAATAAAGAAAATCAAAGACTGTATATTTGTAATAAATACAAGCTGACTCGGACCCTGACACGAGGTCAAAGCTTGACCTGATCGATAAGGAATAAAGTAAGGAGAGATAAGGCCTAAATACCAAAACAATTTAGAAAATCAAGTCTCATTTATATATATTTATCACATGTACACTATTGTATATAATACACATTCTTTTCATAAATTTATTCATACCCAAATTCAAATACAATTGTTTTCTTCATGAAAATTGTGCATACAAATATTTTATCGATAATAAAAACAACTACAAGAATAATCAGTGTATATTATGTAAATTAGAATAATATGAAAAAACGTAAATCTCAACTTGTAAGATCAATATCTTCTCCAACGAAACTCAAACTCCATCAAATTCACTTTCTTTGTATTCCAAATTATATAATCTCTAAAATGGAAGTGGTTTAATAAAAATCAGAATTAAGGTGTAAAATGTGGCTATTTGAGGTACTATTGTATATACTACTTATGTATACTATGTACATTATTTATTTATTTATTTTCCTGTATTATATATATTATATTTTTAACTAATTGTAAATATTGAATTTCACTTATATAAAATACAAATAAAAATCATAAACTAAAAAATCAACAAAAATAAAATCTTGTAAATATTATATATGTACCACTGTGTATATGCTGTAAATGCCTCTAATTTTTTAATCTAATTAATCAATTTATAAAAATCAAATGAAAGTATAATTAAATTCCTTATAAAATGTTGTAAATAAATAAATTATTAATTTATATGTACATTTGTAAAAATAATTAACTAAAAATCATGGACTCGTATACATATGTATATATACTTGTATATAACACTTTAAATATTTTTACACTTGTATATTCACTATTTAATTAATTAAAAATCACCATAATTTAGGTAATTAAATTACTAACATTTTTTATTTACATTATTTTTTTATTTATAACTCATTTACTTTTTTTTCATTTATTTTCCTTTTTCCCTCTTTTGTGATTTCCCTATTTTATATTTTCCAGCATGCATTCTGATTGGTTGGACCCGGGTCAACTCACTAGTCCACTCGCCATTTCCGCTCTGCTCGCGTGCCACCCTTTCTTTCCTTACTTTTCCCATATGCATCGATTGCTAACTCATCATGATTCCTTCTCCTAGCTTTCAACCATAACCACCCTCTTCATCGCTAATGCCTTAGTTCCATTAATCTCACCTCGATCTGTTGGATATTCAAATTCAAAATTTCACCGGACTCCAGCCCTATTAATACACTCCATTCTCCCCCATCGCTAGTTGATCGATTTTTCCGTGAAATTCTTCCTCGAGATTGGGATTGTGAGCGAGATGCGAAGACAGAGCTTCTTCTCCACGATTTGGAATGTAAGGAATCGACCAGAGGATGCAATCCACCACGTGGCCGGAGCTATTCCACCGTGTTCCGCCTCTCCCCATCCACGACTGGTCTAGGTCGAGTTTCAATCATTATCCACCATAGGGTAACCTAGAGTTTTTTAGAGTTAATTTTAGTTTTTATTTCATTTGTTTTCACTTAGATTTCAGTGGATGAGATATTCCACCATTCGCCTCCGATCCGGAAGATCGGAGTTTCTCTGATCCCTAATATCACTCTCCGACCTCACCATCACATCCGCCTTGACGTTCTCCATTTCCTTCCAAACCTGACCCCCTTTAGATAATCTCCGATCATCTTTGCTGGAGCCCCCACTCTCTCACCAGTTTCACTCTCTCATGCTTAATAAAGCCGCTTGGAAGAACCTCCGAGCATCAGGAATCTTTTGTAGGCTGAAGGAGTGCAGCTGGGCCAATTACTCATGATCTGGAGCAGACTTCGACCTCCAAAACTTCAAGAGCTCTAGATCCTACTCCAGTCATCGGCGAACCTGAGTGCCACATCTGGAGGATATGAGAACATCGCAGGAAGACAAAGCATCACTTCGAAGCAGATTTGGTGAGGAACGAGCAAGAATTCCTCGATCGAACTTCACCGAAGGTCGCCTTCAAAACAATTCTTCCAAAGGCTCCTCGTCCGCACGATCAAGAACAAAAGCCCCATACGCGATCACGACCTTCCAAAAAACCCCAATAGCTATTGTGGGATCTTACTTCCATATCGGATCCGAGCCATCCACTTACGCGTTAACCTTGACCGTTCGATCACAACAACAACGAAGATCAGTCGTCCAGTTATCCACATAGATTTAGGGTAAAATTGCACCCTCACCCCAGCTTTTTCCCAATTTGAATTTAAGTCCTTATAGGACACGTGTCTATTTGTAGTTCATTGAATAATTTCACTTATTTTCCTAGCAATTATTTTATTTGCATTATGGTCCTATTTGAATTGAGAATGTGCGATGCACGTGTTTACTTGTGAAAATTGCAAAAACATTTAGTGTTTCATTTGTTATTATTTGGCCCCTGAAATTAAATTATTTGCAATTGAGTCCAATCCATCACGCCTCACGTGCCTCCTTACACGTATCTCTAGACTTTTTGCACATTTGGCACACAACTTTTTACTGTGTTATTGTTTAGTCTATAACAACTTTTCTTTGCACATTGATCCCTATATGCCTACATATTACTTTGCATATTAAATTGAAATAAAATGGAAAACAATTCTAAAAATCCACACAAATCATGTAATCTTCCCGTATATTAGATCTTGCATCAAAAATTTTTATTTTGCATTTAGATCATTTTTTATTATTTTAATAATTCAAAAACTCCAAAAACATATCATGTTTGCATTTAAAAAACATTTAAAAATATAAAAACCTCTTGACAAATTATTCCTATTGTCTATTTATTCTTATTTTCTTAAATTAACATACTATTTTTGCATTTATATTGCTTAAAAATCTAAAAAATAGGAAAACATTTAAAAGCATAAAAAAAAATTTTAAATCACAAAAAATCCAAAAAGTTTCTAAATTGCTTTCTGGAAAATATAAAATTCTCTTTCTTTTCGGTTGCATTACATCATTTTTTATTTCATTTTCTATTTTAAAATGCGTAAACATCCGCATTGTTATATGTTTGCATTATAATTTGTTTTTCATTTATTTGAAATCCTTTAAAATTTCAAAAAAATGTAAAATTACAAAAACATTAGAAAAATGTTAGAAATCTAAAAATATTTTTCTTTGAAATTTCTGTTTATTTCTGCTATAATCTAAAATTCCAAAAAGTGCCTCTCTTCCTTTTGTATTTATTTCTTTTTTTATTTTCTTCTATTTTAAAAAAATGTAAACATATTTGTAAAATTTAAAAAATCGTAAAAAATATATAATCAGACGACAAAATAAAAATAAAAAATTGAAGTTTCTTAAAAATTTAAAAGATAAAAATTCAATACAAATACCAAGAGCAGTATTCATAGAAATCCCTTATTTTTTTCATTGATTTTTCATTGAATTTAATGACCCACGGGATTTTTGTAGCCTCCCCGAGTTCGATCCTGTACGCTATACATGTAAATAAATAGCACTCATAGTTCTTATGCTTACATGTTTTTTTCTTGCTTATTGGCTTGGGATGTGAATAAAAATAAATAATTTTTGTTGAGGGATTTTCAGGGTTAGTGTAACGACCGTCCTCCCGAGGACCTTAGGTTACCCGTCAAACACGTCATTTACACACTTAACAAGCTTAAGTTAATCTCATGCTTATGAAAACCTGGGGAATTTTTTTTTGAAAATATGACATTCACAAGATTTAAATTTGGCTAAGCAAGCAACCACAAAAAAAACTAAAAGCGAAAGTAAGTAGTACACCAGAACTGAACGACAACATATCCATTCATTTTCATTTCATTCATATACATGCTGAAGTTTCGCAACATTCTATATACATGTATGTATCCCAAAAATAACACTATAGAGGAGAACACAACAAACAACTGTCTAATGAGCTCCAAAAGAATATACCTGCTCTGTAAGTGTCAGCACCGAAAGAACAACAGCAGCCCCAAGTACGTCGGCTACTCGATCGCAGGGCCCTTGCCTGCCATAGTAGAAAAAGGACAAGCAAGTATCTATCACAAAGTTGTCGAGTACAAATTCTACACAGTTCTACTAAGGAAAGTAGTAAGCAAAGACTAGCACAGCTAGAAAAACAGTAAGGTAACTGTAGTGGACAAAAGAAGCTAGCAAGTAAAAGTGGGTTAATAGATTCTTTTAAATTATTTACTTGCTTTCAGAAGTCTAACAGAACACACTCGCTCACTACCACACTGTGTCTCCCTTGGTCAATGAAACTAACCAACAACAACTCAAGCCTAGAAGTAAGTCTGTGGTCTTGGTTCGGTTAGGACCTCGATATCCGGGTAGGACTTCAAAGTCCAGGTTGAACCTCACACTATGACTCTGAGGTATGGTGCACGCCTCAGGGTTGGGGTGCCTCTGTAGGCATGCGATGGTGTATTGCATCCTAACTAAGTTCCCAACACTCCTTCTAGCTTGTTCTCTCACCTCATATTGATCCTCGGTCGACACATGTGATAGCTCGCTCCCGAAGGTGTACGTGTACTCACAACTCTCTCTCAGCATTCACTCCTCGTTAGTCTCGACTAACGGTACTGTCGTCATTAGTCTCGTAGCGGAAGAGTCTAAAGATCACATATCTCTTACCCCATCACGAGGTCATAAACCTGACAGAAAGGTATTGACGAAGTTTTTAGTGTTTGTTATCCACTACCCCATCACCAGTGCACGACATGGTGGAAAGGTAATAATGAAGTCATCAGTGTCTGCTAACCACTACCCCATCACCAGTGCACGACATAGTGATGAACCTCAGTTTCATCATCTTTATTTGTGATAATTAACCCCCTTACTTATTGTTTTGTCAATAAATCCCTGTTATTGTCTAATAATAAACAGAGTCCTAAATAAATTAAAAACCACAAAAAAAATGGCAAAACAAAAATTCGTGGTATTTTTAGACTTAAAAATACCCTCAAAAATATTTCGGGTCCTTGTTTGATCTCTTTTTCAGTTTTGGTCAACATGAAACTTGTAGATTTCGTCAAGATCTACAACTTTCATGTTTTGAGTTTTCTCAAATTCGGCCAATAGGGCCCTCAAAAATAAGAAAATCCTTCTAAATAATCTGATTGGGCCACGTGGCCCATTCTGAGGGTGCCACGTGGCCCGGCCCTTCTTGCAGCATCCGCCCGTGTTCCTGGCCGTTGGATGACCTTCAGATCCAACGGTTTCTCGAGCACCACGTGCGCCTCAATTTTCGGCCATTCGATCAGATCCTCCCTTAATCCGCACCGCAGGGTCACGCCTCATGCAGAGCACACCACGTGTCACCTTTTGAGCCATTCGATCTCATCCATGAGGTCTTGATCTCCACCGTCTACCAACACTTGAATATTAACCTTCAGATCAAGCCTTGGACTTCATCACGACCGTCCTTTAGCGCCTTAAGCAAGGCTCGCCACGTGGCGCGTTGAAGACCGATAGATCGAGTCTCAGATGTTGCATCTCAGCCGCTCCTTCCCTTGATGCCCTCAACCGCTCGATCGGCCTGAGCATTCCATCTGAGCCATCCTTTAGCGCCTCGACCTCGTCTCGCCACGTGGCGCGATCACCGCCCGTCATTCACTTCGCCCCGGATCTGATCAAGACCGTCACTTAGCGCCTCTTTGTCAGCCGTTGGATCTCAAGATCCAACGGCCGACAGTCATCGTCAACCTCCGATTCTCGTCCTCTCTCCCACGATCCAGCACTCGCACACCTCGCCCCCTTCCCATTTTCTCCACCACTCCAGTTGACCTCACATCTCGCCAACCATCTCCTGGTCTTCCCCCATCATCCTTCTTCCTCGCGCACACCTCCACGACCCATAACTCCCTTCCAGTCGTCCCCATTTCCCCCTCGAAACCACGTCGCCCACCATCACCTCCGCCACAACCATCTTCAAATACCCCGGTCTCCCCTTCATTTCACCCCGTCCGCCTTTATGTGGGAAACCTCCCAGCGAGCCCCGCCCCCCGGTGACAGCGAGGGGGCGGTGAGGAGCGCGAAGACGAAGGTCCGCCCCGGTGACGACCCCTGGCCATGGTAGGCCAGGTCTGCGGAGCTCCGCCTCCGCCAAGCTGCTCCCCGTAGCCGGGGGAGTCCAACGATGACCCCGAGGTCCTCCGATGACCTCGAGCACAGGCCCCGCTCCGCCCCAACGCAGGTAGGCTCCTCCGATCTCCCTTTGCATTTTTTGTTCAATTTCGCTTAATTTTCTAGGCCTCTCCGGCCATTTTCGCCCTCCGACGACCACCTCATTAGATCCACCTCCGATCTCCCTTTGCATTTTTTGTTCAATTTCGCTTAATTTTCTAGGCCTCTCCGGCCATTTTCGCCCTCCGACGACCACCTCATTAGATCCACCTCCGATCCCCCTTCACCGCGCAACCCTCCGCTCACCATCTCCTTCTTCCATACCCCCCGTCACCTTCGACCCACCTCCTCCGCCCCCACGGCGGAGGAGCTTCGAGCTCCTCACTCTCATCGCCCGCATGAGCTCCCACTCACTCACCCACGCACCCTATCGCCGCTTCGGCTATCTACTAACGTGCAGGTCATCAAGAGCGATCAATGGACGGAGCTCTGCCGGAGCTATCTTCATCGACTTCGCGGTGGCCATCCGAGCTTCGACGCGCTACACCAGTGGCTTCTGGACCTCCCCCGAGTCACCGGCTTCCTCGACGATCCTTCTTCGAGCTCGGGGGAGGTCTATGGTGATCGAGAGAGAGCGGCGGAGGAGGAGCTCCTTCGCCGGAGCTCCAAAGCCGCCACCAGTCGAGGATGAAGACGGAGGAGCAGCGACCGTTGGATCATCTCGATCCAACGGCTCAGATTCAGCCACGTCGCTCAAGACCCGCCTCTCCAGCGACCGTTGGATAATCTTGATCCAACGGTATCATAATTAGCCACGCGTCGTCACCAGAGCAGCACCGAGCCTCCGTCGCCGTGCCTTCAGGTCTGGAGGGCCCGAGCCTGTTCCGAGCCATCAGGAGCTTCGGCCGACTCCGAGCCTACACCGAAGCGACTTCGAACCTCCGCTGATCCCGAGCCAACGTCCGAGCTAGGAAGGCGCGTGCATGGCGCGTGCCTTCTGGGCAAATTGCGGAGGAGCCCACCGACTTCTCCAAATTGCAAGCAGGTCCCGATCACGTGCACCGTGCATGCACAGTGGTCATTTTACAGGGAAGGTCCCAGAATTTCATTTATTTTTATTTTAGTCCCTCCGAGGACCTGTTTGTAGGTATCTTTTCATGTTTTATTGCATTTATGCCCCTGTCTTCTTTTATGCATATCTTGAGCTACGTTTGTCCAATCGAGTTGATTTCAGTCTCGTTTTGAAGCTCTTCTCGTCCTCTTTATTATGGCATGCTTAAATTTTAAATCTGACACTATGATCCGTGATGTATTATTTTATTATTTAAGTGTCTTGATTTTTTTATTTATCATGCCTACTTGCTTCATATGTGTAGAGACTTCTTTATTCTAACTCGCATTTTCTATGGCTCAAGTAACTTTGATTTTGGGGCATATCACTAGCTTTGCATGTTCATATTTTTGCGTTATAAAAATTGATAAAAAAAATGCATATTGATTTTTAATGCATTGTCTTGTCATGTTTATTTTAATTGCATTGTTTTGTTTTGTGTCTCTGCATTAATTTGACCTATATGATTTATTTCAACACTTGATTAAACAAACTTAAGTCCGATAAATACGAGAGAGGCTCGTGTCCCTGAGTTCGACCTTGATATCTTACCAAGTAAAAAATAAATAACGATCACCTCGTTTCGACTTATCATCGCATATATTTAAACGAGGTGATCTTTTGACGACCGAAACCGGCCCGACTACGATGACGATTTCCATGTGTTAAAAACACATTATTAAAGGGCCGATTTTGCGGTTCGTCAAATGGCGCCGTTGTTGGGGACACGGCTCATTTCTTTTATTTTTTGGATTTTTGTGTGTTTAATTTAGTGCTTCTTTTTATAGGTTAAATGATCATATATTTTGCATCTAAAATTTTTTTCTTCCTTATTTGATATCTAACTATTGTTTTTGTGGCAGGGCCCTTGATGGATCAAGGAGGCGAGGAGCAGGACGTTCCCCGCTACGAGGAGCCGCAGGAGCATGCTTGGAGCAAAGGAGGAAGAAAAGAAAAAAAAATGTGTCTCTCATTTTTGTTGCATTTTATTTTTAATAATTCGTCTTTTACAGCGGTCTTCGATCGAAGACTCGCGTATGTAATCGAACGATCGTGGTTGTGTGGGGATCGTTCCCACTTGAGTGTCGACTTAGGATTAGGCACGCGGCTCTCCGAGCTCATTTTATTTTTTATCTTATGTGCTTGATCGTAGGTTAAGACACACTTTAAATGAAGACGCACTTAATTTCGCATCACTTAGCTAAAATTAATGAAGATTAATCACCGCTAATAGATGCATGATTAGGTGCGGCTTTTTCGACTTGCATACATGTTAGATTTGATTTTCAAAACGGCCCCAGATTTTTCGCGGCTTTTATCGTCAAATCACTGCATGATTTCTCGCTTAGCCTAGATCGCGTTTTTCTTCATCGAATACATGTTTTTCTCGGCTTTCATTTTTTTTCTAGATTGATCACCTAGGATAAATGGAAAATGGAATGAACGGTAGACGATGATTTTCTGATTGATGTGCTAACCTTAATTCAGTGACAATTTAAAATAAAATTGGGACTGTTAAATGCAAGTCAACCTAAAATGGAGTAAAATTCGGTTTTGGGAGAGCAACACCCGCGCATACGCCTTTATTCACATTTTCTTCACGTAATTATCTAATGCTTTATCACCAATAAAATAGACAAGATAATTAACCAACCTTGGTTGGTTTCATGTGTGAGTTGGTGAAATTAAGGGTTTGCTTGCTTGATTGAGCCATATTTTTTGCGACACACAACCCCAAAACCGTAGTCACTCCATTTCATCTACAAGATTCAAAACCGCTCACTTGTATATTCATCCTTCTTCTTCGTTCACCTTGGGTCCCTCCCGACATCAAATTTCATCTTTATACTTAGGCTAATCTCAGCCTAAGTATAGGGGGGACCCAAGTCCCCGTGATTTTCTCTACTCATCTTTTCTTGCCTTTATACTTAGGTTATTTCTAACCTAAGTATAGAGGGAGCCCCTCTTAGCTCCCGTATATTCTTCTATATTTAAATGGACCTATGTTCTTGTAACATCTAGTGCTATGAGGACATAGCAAAGTTTAAGTATAGGGGGGTATACCGTATACACCGTATATTTACTTTAGCTATAATCTGAAAATTTTGAAAAATTAAAAACTTTTTGGCTAAGGTAAAAATTCATTGGACTAAGAAAACTCAAAGGATTTTTGCGGTTTTTCGATATTATGTTACACTATTTTATAGAAATATTTTCGAAAATGATTTTTGAAAATATTTTGAAAATTTTCATTTTGTGGGACATAGGTTTTGAAAAATTGCATTCTCTTTTCAAGAAAGATTGAGTCTAACTTGTGTTTTAACTTTATTAAAATCCATAAAAAAAGAGAAAACCCCTAAAAAACCTTTAGGAGCTATTAGTGACTACTAAGCCCAATTAAGAAAGCCGCATTCAGTGAGGGTTCGCCCTTAGCAGATTGGATGGTTTAGAGGACATCGCGTAAGGCCCCGTCCTCAAGCAACGGGCTTCGGCCTGTACTTACATCCATACTGGCTGAATTGTAGCTACTTAATTGAGTTTAGGCAGTTGTTATATCTCTTGAAGTTTCAAAAAAAAAAAGTGTCTTGTTTTTGAATGAAGAAGTTGGATTAGTCCTCTACATTTTCACTTTCACCCGGGATCGGATTTGGTCAAGAAGACTTAGCTTTTAGAAATCTTTGAGATTTTAGGTTAACCAGCCTTAGCCATCAGGGTCTTAGACTTAATCATCCATATTCCCCTAAGTTTTTAGATTTGCATGCTATATTCCATGCTTAGTCTCAGACATAAAGAATATGATCAGCACATCACATACACGACTGCGGTTTTCGATGAGATGAGTTGATTTTTCACCTGAGGAATTGGGATGAGGAAGTCGAATTTGGATTTGATCTAATGATGCTCGAGGATGGGATAAAATCTTTGGAGGCTTCATGAAACCTGAGTGTCAGCAATATTAGCCAGTATGAGAACTTGATTCTTATACTAATCTCTTGACATTAACCTAAGTGCCTGGGTGTGATAAATAAATAAAAAATGTTGATCAGTGTGCGCCAACTTTTGATAAAAGCAGTGGAGCTAGCCACCAATTATACAAGTCAATGAAATTCAAAGAAAAGCTCTCATTCCACCAAGTCAAATATCAAAGAGCTTCCACCAAAGGCGAGCGCTCCCAAACTTTTCAAAGTGTCCACTTGGACCATCGCTATTAGGACCAGGAGTCGGGCTTGCACCAAAAAAGGGCTCTGCATCGTAAATGCTACAAGTCTGGGTGTCGAAGGTACGATAGATACTCAAAAGAGACACACCCCGGTGTACTCCCAGGAAAACAAGTGCAGACGGCTCCAACTTCTCTTGACGGACGCACTGATCAACACCAAAAAAATGTGTTGCGTATAATGGCACTAGAGAGAATCCTTGTTCCAATGAGAGGGAGAGAAGAATTGACACAATCCCATGCCCTCCATTTTCTGGCCTGCCATCCACATTTTCTAAGTCTGACAACTAAAGAGACGGTAGACTGAATGCAAGATTTGATTTATTCCCTAGTGCTGAGGATTGGGTCCTTAGGAGATTTTCTCGGACCAAGATTTTGGGTGAAGACTTGACTCTACTCTCGAAATTGCAGTCAACACTAAACTCATATCCTTTAGTTTATATGTACATCAGAGAGAGTCTAGAGAAATAGAGGAATTGGAAGCCTCTTGATTAAGGTTGGGTTGAACTCTAAAATTTTGGATCTCTGAAGCCGAGTCGACTTGATCAGATTGGATCCGGTATTCACATGCACAAGGGGGGTTAATCCAACTTAGTCATTCTTTTTGATGCTCGAGGACGAGCATAGTTTAAGTATAGGGGGGTGATGAACCTCAGTTTCATCATCTTTATTTGTGATAATTAACCCCCTTACTTATTGTTTTGTCAATAAATCCCTGTTATTGTCTAATAATTAACAGAGTCCTAAATAAATTAAAAACCACAAAAAAAATGGCAAAACAAAAATTCGTGGTATTTTTAGACTTAAAAATACCCTCAAAAATATTTCGGGTCCTTGTTTGATCTCTTTTTCAGTTTTGGTCAACATGAAACTTGTAGATTTCGTCAAGATCTACAACTTTCATGTTTTGAGTTTTCTCAAATTCGGCCAATAGGGCCCTCAAAAATAAGAAAATCCTTCTAAATAATCTGATTGGGCCACGTGGCCCATTCTGAGGGTGCCACGTGGCCCGGCCCTTCTTGCAGCATCCGCCCGTGTTCCTGGCCGTTGGATGACCTTCAGATCCAACGGTTTCTCGAGCACCACGTGCGCCTCAATTTTCGGCCATTCGATCAGATCCTCCCTTAATCCGCACCGCAGGGTCACGCCTCATGCAGAGCACACCACGTGTCACCTTTTGAGCCATTCGATCTCATCCATGAGGTCTTGATCTCCACCGTCTACCATCACTTGAATATTAACCTTCAGATCAAGCCTTGGACTTCATCACGACCGTCCTTTAGCGCCTTAAGCAAGGCTCGCCACGTGGCGCGTTGAAGACCGATAGATCGAGTCTCAGATGTTGCATCTCAGCCGCTCCTTCCCTTGATGCCCTCAACCGCTCGATCGGCCTGAGCATTCCATCTGAGCCATCCTTTAGCGCCTCGACCTCGTCTCGCCACGTGGCGCGATCACCGCCCGTCATTCACTTCACCCCGGATCTGATCAAGACCGTCACTTAGCGCCTCTTTGTCAGCCGTTGGATCTCAAGATCCAACGGCCGACAGTCATCGTCAACCTCCGATTCTCGTCCTCTCTCCCACGATCCAGCACTCGCACACCTCGCCCCCTTCCCATTTTCTCCACCACTCCAGTTGACCTCACATCTCGCCAACCATCTCCTGGTCTTCCCCCATCATCCTTCTTCCTCGCGCACACCTCCACGACCCATAACTCCCTTCCAGTCGTCCCCATTTCCCCCTCGAAACCACGTCGCCCACCATCACCTCCGCCACAACCATCTTCAAATACCCCGGTCTCCCCTTCATTTCACCCCGTCCGCCTTTATGTGGGAAACCTCCCAGCGAGCCCCGCCCCCCGGTGACAGCGAGGGGGCGGTGAGGAGCGCGAAGACGAAGGTCCGCCCCGGTGACGACCCCTGGCCATGGTAGGCCAGGTCTGCGGAGCTCCGCCTCCGCCAAGCTGCTCCCCGTAGCCGGGGGAGTCCAGCGATGACCCCGAGGTCCTCCGATGACCTCGAGCACAGGCCCCGCTCCGCCCCAACGCAGGTAAGCTCCTCCGATCTCCCTTTGCATTTTTTGTTCAATTTCGCTTAATTTTCTAGGCCTCTCCGGCCATTTTCGCCCTCCGACGACCACCTCATTAGATCCACCTCCGATCTCCCTTTGCATTTTTTGTTCAATTTCGCTTAATTTTCTAGGCCTCTCCGGCCATTTTCGCCCTCCGACGACCACCTCATTAGATCCACCTCCGGTCCCCTTCACCGCGCAACCCTCCGCTCACCATCTCCTTCTTCCATACCCCCCGTCACCTTCGACCCACCTCCTCCGCCCCCACGGCGGAGGAGCTTCGAGCTCCTCACTCTCATCGCCCGCATGAGCTCCCACTCACTCACCCACGCACCCTATCGCCGCTTCGGCTATCTACTAACGTGCATGTCATCAAGAGCGATCAATGGACGGAGCTCTGCCGGAGCTATCTTCATCGACTTCGCGGTGGCCATCCGAGCTTCGACGCGCTACACCAGTGGCTTCTGGACCTCCCCCGAGTCACCGGCTTCCTCGACGATCCTTCTTCGAGCTCGGGGGAGGTCTATGGTGATCGAGAGAGAGCGGCGGAGGAGGAGCTCCTTCGCCGGAGCTCCAAAGCCGCCACCAGTCGAGGATGAAGACGGAGGAGCAGCGACCGTTGGATCATCTCGATCCAACGGCTCAGATTCAGCCACGTCGCTCAAGACCCGCCTCTCCAGTGACCGTTGGATCATCTTGATCCAACGGCATCATAATTAGCCACGCGTCGTCACCAGAGCAGCACCGAGCCTCCGTCGCCGTGCCTTCAGGTCTGGAGGGCCCGAGCCTGTTCCGAGCCATCAGGAGCTTCGGCCGACTCCGAGCCTACACCGAAGCGACTTCGAACCTCCGCTGATCCCGAGCCAACGTCCGAGCCAGGAAGGCGCGTGCATGGCGCGTGCCTTCTGGGCAAATTGCGGAGGAGCCCACCGACTTCTCCAAATTGCAAGCAGGTCCCGATCACGTGCACCGTGCGTGCACAGTGGTCATTTTACAGGGAAGGTCCCAGAATTTCATTTATTTTTATTTTAGTCCCTCCGAGGACCTGTTTGTAGGTATCTTTTCATGTTTTATTGCATTTATGCCCCTGTCTTCTTTTATGCATATCTTGAGCTACGTTTGTCCAATCGAGTTGATTTCAGTCTCGTTTTGAAGCTCTTCTCGTCCTCTTTATTATGGCATGCTTAAATTTTAAATCTGACACTATGATCCGTGATGTATTATTTTATTATTTAAGTGTCTTGATTTTTTTTTATCATGCCTACTTGCTTCATATGTGTAGAGACTTCTTTATTCTAACTCGCATTTTCTATGGCTCAAGTAACTTTGATTTTGGGGCATATCACTAGCTTTGCATGTTCATATTTTTGCGTTATAAAAATTGATAAAAAAATGCATATTGATTTTTAATGCATTGTCTTGTCATGTTTATTTTACTTGCATTGTTTTGTTTTGTGTCTCTGCATTAATTTGACCTATATGATTTATTTCAACACTTGATTAAACAAACTTAAGTCCGATAAATACGAGAGAGGCTCGTGTCCCTGAGTTCGACCTTGGTATCTTACCAAGTAAAAAATAAATAACGATCACCTCGTTTCGACTTATCATCGCATATATTTAAACGAGGTGATCTTTTGACGACCGAAACCGGCCCGACTACGATGACGATTTCCATGTGTTAAAAACACATTATTAAAGGGCCGATTTTGCGGTTCGTCACATAGCGAAAAGGTACAAATGGTGACATTGATGTCTACTGACGACTACCCCCATCCCCAGTGCACGACATAGTGGAAAGGTATTTATGGGACATCAATGTCTACTGATGAAACTTCATCTTAACTGGGCAATTGGTGAAATGTCACAAGTCTGTTAATCACAATCCCATCACCAGAGCACAACCTGATGGAAGAGTAATAATTATAGCGGTGAGGAAACCCCCGAAGGGATTCGTCTGCTCTCGCCAATCCCAGTGGAAGTGTGGTCCAAGGGAAAGGCAGTGGTAGTACGACTACTACGCCATTGGAGGCAGGAAAGAGAAGAGGTAAGCCCGCCGGACCCGACTTCCTCTCTCGCTGTTCAACTCCCTAAGGAGAAAAGCTAAGTAAAAACCAGACGAGCTCATAACTAGCCGCAGAGAACCCCCAACCTAGGTTCTCAAAGAAAAACCAACGGGTCAACGGAATGGTCTAGACAACTCGTGGATCCCAACGAAGCATAAAAACCGAGCCGGCTCGAAGAAAACACGTAAAAAGACTGGGATCCTAGACCCATGCTCTCAATGTCCGCTACCCAAGCCTGAGCGACTCATCTCCTGCTCAGGTGAGGGTCACCGCGCCCTTGCACAGTCGGAGCACCATTCTCCATGACTGATCATATGTGACATCACCATTTCTTTATTTTCATATTACACCCTAAGCGTCTATGTCTTTGATTTGTTTCACATTTATAAGTTCTCAGTCCTAGACCCGAACTTATTCTATAAGAACCTCTATTGATCCAAGGTCGACGATACATACCTGATACGATAGTCTCTCTCTAATTCCCTACTCAAGAACATCAATCTTATGATCTTGGCTATCTTACCGGAAACTTCGTTCTTTCCTATGTCCCAAAAGATTCAGAAAAACCTACAAGGATCGGGCTACTCCTTAGAGGAAGACTTGCTTCATGACAAGTGCATATAGTCTTGTTTTCCTGTATAGTAACTACATATATATATGTATCCTTAAGATCATCCCCAATCTCTAAATTTCATAATAGGTGTTTCAGGCCCACCTTTATAAGTAGCAATTATCCTAAGGCATGCTCTAAAATGATTACAAATAGAGATTTACCCTATTCACTTTTTGATCACCCCAAAACATTGTCATTGTCTGTGTATACTTCATAATAATCCAAGGCATCTAGTCCTTTTTAGTTCACACCCAACTTCATGACTTTAAAGATGCTATTTAGGTGTTTAATTTACTTTAAGGTCTAACATTTAAAGGGGGTCTGTTAGAGAGCATCCCATGCTCCAATCATGTATCTATTCCACTCATAGACCTATGTGTATAATAAGCATATGGCTGCAAACATAAGGAAAATTATCCTATCTTAATCCCTCTCCTGACTGTGATTAAATCACTAATTGATTTCCCATTTCAATATAGGGAAACAAGGGGACTTGGTATTTTTAAAACTTATTAATGAATGCCTAAAAATTTGTTAGACATACATTCAACAATGGAATTTGGCCACTGTTTTGTTCATGGACAGCAACCAAATTTGTCTCCAAAGTCCTCATCAAAACCAATCCAAATACATGGATTTCATGTGTATTACACTCCCTAAATATTTATAGTCAAATCCACCAAAGGATGTCTAAGGATATTATCAAAATCATGTATGTTCTTAGTCCTAAGGCAACCATCTCCAATCTGAACATTCAGTGGAGATATAATATAGGTAGTCAATAATTCCTCAAAAACTCCTCATTTTTCTAAAACAAACCCATGGACTAAAGATTGCTATGAAAGAGTATATATTAACCAGTAATTACACTCAAGGAAACATTTAGAAACTCCCCAAATGCATCCTAAAACTCTAATTTAAAATGCATGGACAGATCTGGACATTCAATGACATCTATGATATAGGTAGTCAACAACTCTTGAAAACTCCTTATTTTTCTAAAACAACTCCATGGACTAAAGGTTAATATGAAAGATTATATATCTAAAAGTAATTTCACTCAAGGAAACATGAAGAAAATCCTCAAATGCATCTTAAAACACTAACCTAAAGTTCATGGACAGATCTGGACACATTCAGTTACATGCATATGACAACATCCATAACATTTCTAATCACCTAAATTTCCAAATTTAAAACCAAGAATCATAAGCCAATTTAGTGAGGTCATATCAGTAAGCAAATATACTCAAGGAAACTTAAAGAAGATACCCAAATCATGTAAGCTATTGGCCAACAATCAACAACAACAAAATCTAAAATTTCAGTATACCTGTCCATAGATATAGTCTCTTTAGATGTTTTAATCACATGTAATTTCGTATCTAAGCCCATGGATTTAAGCCTAACTTAATGGAGTATTAATCAATATATGAATGTACCCAAGAAAACCCAAGAAAGATCAATAAATACATGTCTAACTTGGATTAAAAAGAAAGCAACCAGATCTGGACACCAAGTAAAACCGTCCACTCTAAGCCCCATTTTCTCAAATTTTTACAACCAAAATCCTCAAAACAAACACTTGGTCTTAAATCTGGAATATAGGTGGTAAAAACTCTACAAATGGCAGCAAGAGAAAGGTTTAATTTGTACCTCAAATCAAGCTTTCAAAAGCTTGAAGAAGAACTCTCCAAGAAAATGTTGGGCTGTCCACACCTTGAGCTTCAAGCTTGGATTCCTCCTCTTCTTTGGACCTTGATCTTACATGCAATGTAAGATCCAAGATCCTCTCCTTCTCAGCTTTGATTTGAGCCCAAGAACTCGAATTTTGGTGGAGAAATGAGGGAGAAAACTAAAAAAGAAGATGGAGATCCATGGATTTTTCAGCCATGGAGAAAAGAGCTCCAAGATTTCAAGAGGAAGAAGATGAAGTGGGAGGAAGGGGTGATGCCTATGGGAGGTTATATCCTTGGGAAAATTGCAACATAAACCCCACCAACTCCTCCTAATTGCAACCAAGGCCCACCCATGAATAGTAATCACATTACTAATCATACTTAGCCACTTAATCACCTCTAGCTACAATTATCACAATTAGCCACTAATGGCATCTCTAATTTCCATCAAGCTCACTAATGATTCACCATCTTGGCTTAATTAGTCATTAGGATTTAAGGATGTTACAATCATAAAAACCTCAAAGAGAGTCTCGTCCTCGAGACTCCACTTCTAAGTTGGGTTCGTCGGTCTGCCATAAAAACCTCAAAAGGTTTTTAACCCATAAAAACCTCAAAGAAGGTTTTTACCCAGAAAGTGAAATGATTTGCCATATAGAGTACTGATAAACTAAACTGCGAAAGTACCTGAAAAAGAGTCGCGGGTATCTCTCACGCATAGCTGCTTCGGTCTCCCATGTCGCCTCCTCAACACCCTGTCGGTGCCATAGGATCTTGACCAAGGGAATCTCCTTGTTCCGAAGCCTTCCTGACAGCAAAATCAAGTATCTGCACTGGCTCCTCCTCATATGTCAACTCTGGCTCTATGTCAAGGCTCTCATAGCTGATGATGTGCTGAGGATCGTGCACGTACTTCCTCAAGTTCGACACATGGAATATGTCATGTATAGCCGCCAAACATGGGGGAAGTGCCAGTCTGTACGCCACCTTCCCGACACGTGAAAGTATCTCAAATGGCCCAACAAAACGTGGCGCCAGCTTGCCATGAACTCCGAACCATTGTATCCCCTTCATGGGCGATACACGCATGAACACAAAATCCCCAACCTGAAACTCCAAGTGTCGGCGTCGTCGATCTGCATAGCTCTTCTGGCGACTCTGTGCCGTCAAGAGCTTCCTCCTTACCAAGTCAACAACCCTCGCAGTCTCCTCCAAGAGATCCACGGTATACAATGCATGATCGCCTACCTCGTGCCAACTGATTGGCGTAAGGCATCTTCGCCCGTAAAGAGCCTCGAATGGCACCATGCCGATGCTCGAATGATGGCTGTTGTTATAAGTGAACTCAACAAGAGGTAAATGATCCTTCCAGGATCCCTTCCACTCTAGAGAACAAGCGCGTAAAAGATCCTCCAAGGTCTGTATCGTACGCTCGCTCTGTCCGTCCGTCTGAGGGTGATACGCTGAACTCATCTTCAACTTGGTCTGTAAAGCTGACATGAACTGCTGCCAGTAATGGGAAGTGAACCTCGAGTCTCTGTCAGACACTACCTCTCGGGGTATGCCATGTAACCTCACAATGTGTTGTATGTACAATCTGGCCAGCTGAGAAGGTGTATAAGTCATGCTAACATGTATAAAATGGGCTGACTTCGTCAACCTATCAACAATGACCCAAATGGAATCATGTCCTCCTGGTGTCCTTGGCAATCCTGTAACAAAGTCCATCGAAATGCTGTCCCACTTCCACTTAGGAATGGGGAGAGGCTGCAGTAATCCAAGTGGTCGTCTATGCTCTGCCTTCACCATCTGGCAAGTCAAACACCTGCTGACATGCCCAGCTACGTCCTTCTTCATCTCGTCCCACCAGAAATGTCGGCGAAAATCATGGTACATCTTCGTACTGCCGGGATGAATGGAAAGTTGCAAACAATGCGCCTCGTCAAGTATGTTTCTTCGTAGCTGCTCATGGTTGGGAACCACTACCCGACCTGCCTTCCACAGAATAGACTCTGCAACAACAAAACCGTAAAACTCGTCCTTCACTGCCCGCATGTATCTGTCGCGAATCCACGGGTCTGTCTGCTGACCTGACACTATACGGTCCCAAAGGCTGCTGTACCTAGGAGGTACGGAGATGGGAGAAGACGCACTGTCCTATGGATTCCAATCCGTCAGTGCTGCAAGTAAGTCCCAAGTGTATAGCCAGTTCATCGTACCCTCCGTGTGCGCTCTCCTGCTAAGGGCGTCTGCAACCACGTTTCCCTTACCAGGATGGTAAGAGATCATGCAATCGTAGTCCTTCAGCAGCTCTAACCATCTGCGTTGCCTCATGTTCAGCTCCTTCTGATCAAATATGTACTTCAGACTCTTGTGGTCTGTGAAGAGCTCAAATTTAACCCCGTACAAGTAGTGACACCAGGTCTTCAAAGGAAGACCACTGCCGCCAACTCAAGATCGTGTGTGGGGTAATTCCGCTCATGCGGTCTCAACTGTCTCGAAGCATAGGAAATCACATGCCCCCTATGCATCAACACTGCTCCCAAACCATCACCTGACGCGTCTGTGTAAACTGCATAGTCCTGTGTACCTGACGGTAAAGCAAGAATCGGAGCTGTAGTAAGTCTCTCCTTCAGTGTCCTGAAGGCCTGCTCGCACGAACTATCCCAAACAAAAGGTACCCCCTTCTGCGTCAAACGTGTCAAAGGTAGTACGATCCGCGAAAAGTTGCTGACAAAGCGTTTGTAATAGCCTGCCAACCCAAGAAAACTACGGATCTGTGTCACTGTCTTGGGATGCTCCCAAGACATCACAACATCTATCTTCGCAGGGTCCACTGCGACTCCTACTCCTGAGATGACGTGTCCCAAGAATGAGACCTGAGGTAGCCAAAACTCACACTTACTCAACTTGGCATATAGTCTATGCTCTCTCAAGGTACCAAGCACTGCTCAAGTCGTTCTCATGGTCCCATTCATTCTTCGAGTAAACCAACACATCATCTATGAACACCACAACAAACTTATCCGAGTAAGGACGGAATACTCTGTTCATCATGTCCATGAATGCCGCGGGGCATTCGTCAGTCCGAATGGCATCACTACAAACTCGTAGTGTCCATACCGTGTCCGAAAGGCTGTCTTCGGGATGTCTGTCTCCTGAATCCTCAACTGATGGTAACCCGAGCGGAGGTCGATCTTCGAGAACACCGAAGATCCTTGTAGCTGATCAAATAGATCATCAATGCGTGGTAGAGGATAACGGTTCTTCACCGTCCTCTTATTCAGCTGTCTATAATCAATGCATAGCCGCATGGTTCCATCCTTTTTCCGAACAAAGAGTACATGAGCACCCCAAGGTGAAGTGCTCGGCCTCACAAAGCCTAAGTCAAGCAACTCCTGTAGCTGCACCTTCAGCTCTCTCAGCTCTGCGGGTGCCATGCGATACAGAGCCATGGAGATCGGCTGCGTATCGGGAAGTAGCGAGATCTCAAACTCGGTCTCTCTAACTGGAGGTAGTCCTGTTAACTCCTCAGGAAACACATCGGGATACTCTAACACAACTCTAATGTCTTGAGCCATCGGCTCTCTATCTGCAACCTCCTAAACAAAGGCCAGAAAAGTGTCACATCCCTGATCAACTAGTCGTTGTGCTCTCAGCACTAAAATATACTCCATCCTAGAGTCATGC
Source organism: Ottelia alismoides (assembly GCA_037367405.1). Lineage (NCBI taxonomy): Eukaryota > Viridiplantae > Streptophyta > Magnoliopsida > Alismatales > Hydrocharitaceae > Ottelia > Ottelia alismoides. The sequence goes on along the minus strand of JAZKJV010003003.1, from coordinate 497,534 downwards.
AATGTCCCCTCAAAAGTGAACTCTGTCAAGCCAGGGATCCTGAAGACAACCGTCTTCCTGTAACAATCGACTAAGGCATGATGTGTAGACAACCAATCCATGCCCAAAATCATGTCGAACTCAACAAGCTGTAGTAGAAGGCAGTCCGCAGTCATCTCGTGACCGTCTATGGACACTGGTAACCCTCTAACTATCTCTGAAATCACGAACAACTGTCCGCCAGGCCCTCGAATGTGAAATGGAGGATCTACGTCCTCCGCGACTCTACCCAATGTGGCTAGAAGCCTCACAGCAAGAAACGAATGGGTAGCACCAGAATCAAACAACACGTGAAAAGGATGGCTCGAACTGAAACCATACCTTTCACGACCGTGGCCGCGGACCGTGCCTGCTCAGCTGTAACTGCGTGAATCTGTCCCTGACGTATAGATCCGGCACTGGATCCTACTGCGCTCTGAGCTGGTCTCTGCTGACCTCTGTACTGGGAGCTCCTTCCGGTAGCTCTTGAACGCGGTGGAGGTGGAGGTGGTGGAGTCTGTAGCTGTGGACACTGGGACCTGATATGTCCCACCTGCTGGCACTAGTAGCACCTGATCGCCCTTCTCGGCGTAGAAGATGGACCGACACTCTCTGTGGGTCTCACGCTCTGTGCTCCAAACCTTTGCGACCCAGATGGCCGCGCTGACTCAAAACCTCTACTAGCCAGTGCTCCTCCCAAAGTAGTCGTGGGGGTCGAGCGAACACTGCCAGAAGAAGCCGTCCCTGTTGGATGAAAGCGTCGTGCTGACCGTTGTGGCTGGAACTACCGTCGAATAGGCCCAGACGACCTCAGTGGTACTGGTGGCGGTCTAAAGGTACACCCAAAACGTCTCTCGCGGACGTCCTCAATCCACTCTGCTGCGTCAGTCACCTCAGCAATGGTAGTCAGTCTCAGCCCTACCAACTTCTCCTGAACATCCTCCCTCATGCCACGAACAAACTTCTCCAGATTCTCCTCTGGAAAAGCAGCTGCAGAAGATGTGTGGTGTGACAACTCGGTGTAGCGCACAAAGTACTCTCGCGCTGTCATCCTGCCCTGTCTCAGCTCTGCAAACAACCTACGTTGTGTCTCCTTCCACTTCCCTGAGAAGAAGTGGCCTCTGAAGTGGGTCTCAAAGTCTGTCCAAGTCGGCACACATCCCATCTCAGACACAGTAGCCTCCCACCAGCGCTCTGCAAACCCAGTAAGGGAGAACTCAGCAAAAGGTAACCATGACTCTAGTGGTGCCTGAATCATCCTGAACACCTTCGTCACCATCCTGAGCCACTGCTCAGCCTCGTCAGATGTACCCGTGCTCTGGAACCTGGGTACTCCAGCTCTCTGGTAGGATATGAAGACATCATGGTGTCTCGGTGCAGTAGGAAGAACAAACCCAGTGACCTTTACTCCTGCTACATGCCCTTGGCCTACCTCAGCTCTGTCGGCTCCTGACACCCTCAGAATATCTGCCTCGGAATGCTGGGGAATCTCCTTAGATAATAGATGCTCGGCTCTAGCAGACTCATCCCTAGATGGGTGGTATGAGGAGTCAGACAGCTCCTCCATCCTCAGCTCCATCCCAGTCTGGCGCTCATCCAACTCAGTCTGTTGGGCAAGTATCTGATCCTGTCTCTGTCGCAGATCAGCGAGTGTAGCTAGTACCTGTGCCATCTCTCCTGGCTGATCGCAAGCTACTCGGGGTGCCATGCTGATCCTTCATGTATTGGATCATAGCATAGTTAAGCACACTTTAGGAAATAATCAGTTGTATTATTTCTCCTCTTGGGATACTTATATGAATGAAATGTTCTGGTGACTTGTGGTTACATAAATCTTTTGAATGTCAAAAAAAAAATTCCCATTCGGCTTCATGAGAAATCAGAAGACTCGCTATTAAGTTATGCAAATGCGTGTATCGGGGTAACTCTGCTCTGATAGTTAGTGTGACATGCAAATAATTTCCTTTTTTAAAAAACTTGAAATACCTTATTCAACAAATGACACCGTTGCCAGGGAGGCACGGCGAGGGTAGCTAGGTTTCTCTTTTAGCGTGCTATTCTTCATTGTATATACATGTTTGCGTTATTTTATTTCTGTCTTCTTATTTTTGTCACATATTTCTTGTGCATATCTTCTGACACTTGTTCATGTTCATTGACTATATTCTTTTATTTATTTTCTCACATTTTATTAGCTCATTTTATCATAAATGTAGTTCTTACACATTCTTGTGTTTCCTCTTTCTTGTGGGGGCCCAACGAGCGCGGGCGACTTTCTCAGGAGCAGCATTGCACCCCTAGCAAAGTGGAGATGACTCATTTCTTCCCCGAGTTGCAGAAGAGTATAGGATGAGGAGTAGAAGATTTGGATGAAGCAAATTTTTCAGAGCGCTTTGAACAAATATTTTTTGTTTTATTTAGCAATTTTATTCCATTATTATTCTTGTAAAAATTTGTAGTTATTTATTTGGCACTTTCCTCTTTTTCTGTTTTCTAAAAGTCCGTTATATACCTTGTGTGTGCGAGGTCAGTTTCACCAAGTGCTGGTGTACATGGGGGACCTCATCAGTTTTGTTTTCATCACCTTGTTTTTATTTGTTTTCTCGTAGTTTTATGTGCTTGAGCCCTTAGTGGTAAGTTTTATTATCTTGCTTTAGCTAGGTAACTAATTAGGTTCAATGCCCCTAAACAAGAACTTCTACACCTATAGAATATAACATAGCATGGACTTAGTCAAATTAACTTATTCTTGCCCGCTAATATAAGTTATTGCCAGGACGGTTCTCATGCATCATTTTGGTTAGTTTATTTCTGTTATTTATTTTTATGCAAGGATCACTTTGCATGTAGAGTGTTGGCAAAAGGTACGTCTCTTATATCTCCTGCATTCATCGTTGATTTCATCGCGCATCGGCTTTTCCGTTTTCCTTCCCCATTTTCACTCACATAAGATCAAAAGAATTGGAAAATCGTTAGACGATTGACTTGAAAAAACTCAAAAAAGTAATACTTTTATAAAAAAATAGAAATGTAAGGACAAAATCATTATTTTGGGGAGTGTAACCCCCTCATTGTTTGCAGGTACTTACATCCAGATAGAATGGGTGAGGAGTTAGCCCTCAGGAATAGAGAAAAAATCACTAGACTTGTGCCTTAAGTGCATGTACATCACATTAAGGTGTATGGTCACAACTGTATGCACTTGCCTTCGACCATAGAAAATCGTTTTGGTGTGCTAAGCCTCTGATCTCCCTTTCGACCTGATATTGAACCCGACATCCTAATAAGATGGTACCAATGTTTGGGGATGTTTGAGGACGTACATTGGGCAATAACGGGGACTCACTCTGTGTGCTTGTAGGTAAGTAACTTCTTGTAGATTCACTAAACTTAAAATTGAAAAGATAAAAGACTGAACTCTTATGGTCTCCATTTGTGTCCAGTTGGTGAATCGGGGGTTTGTATTGCGATTATTTTAGTGTAAAGATCCTTCCGCATCCTTCATGCCTTTTTCTTCATTTTCTTCTTGTGTTGACCTCTGTATTCTTGTATCTTTCCTGTTGGTATCGAAGATGTCAGATTGGAGCGTTTCTCGTTCGAACTTTGCGAACTCATTTCACACTCCTATTCGATCGTCTTCTATTCAGGAAGACTCACTTCCGAAGTATTCTTCTTTCTCCACTTCACCATTCACCACATCGATCAATCCATTGTTCAAGATTGACTCTAATATTGAACTATCATTTGAGACTCCACATTTTTTAGGACTAATCCGGTGCCATATACAATTTCAGAAACCGAGATAGAGAACTTAATGCCACCAAAAGGCAAAAGTTCCATGGCTGAGCAGAGAGAGAACAACAACATGATGTTAGCCTCCATCCATGCCATTCAGGCTCAGTTGACTGAACATGATGGCATCCAATCCCGATTGAGAGACATGATCTTATGGATGAGGGATTACAGATAAGAAATGAGAGAGGAAGATAGAAACCCTGGAGGAGGTGGGAATGAGGGAGATGAAGATCATGTTGAGTCAGTGGCTAAGCTTACCCTGAAGGATGTCTATAATCTAGGGGCAGGACAGACGAATACATGGATTAGGCTCGCGGCGATTCATGGGCATTTTGAGCTAAAGCCCACAATTTTACCACTCCTCCTGATATTTGATGGACACATCAATGAAGAACCATATGTACACCTCCAAAAGTTTGATCGCATTTGTGGGACAATACATTACCCGAATATTCCATTAGAGGTAGTAAAAATGACATCGTTCTTGTTCAGTCTCATGGAAAAAGACAATTTAGTGGATTAACCACTTGGGAAGGGTTGACCCAATTTAGTAAGAGTTGAGGTCCACTTTCTTAAGAAAGTATTATCCACTTGGACATCTCGACAAAATGAGAAATTTGATTTCCATCATCTCCCAAATGTCCCATGAGACAATTCATGAGGCATGGGAAAGATTCAAGGATTTAACAGAAAAGTGCCCCCATCAAGATATTCTGAAGTCGAGCCTTGTGCAGAACTTCTTTGGGGGTTTGACCATTGAGAACCAGAAGCTAGTGGATGCATTTTGTGGGGGGTCCCACATCAAGAACGAGGATGTCCTTTATCAGATTTTTGAGTAGATGGCTAAGAGCTCTTCAACTCTTTCTTCTTCACGTGCTTTTCAGAAGCACCCCGTACCTTCTCCTGCAGTAGCCCACAAGGTTGTCAACAAAGAACATGGATAATCTGGATGAGACAACGAAGCATTTGGAGCTTTCTTGTTAGTATGATTAGTGCATGTTAGAGTGCAAATGCAACAACCGATACTTCTACTCGTGAGCGGACTTCTTCTACTTCAGCACAATAGAGTACCAGAGAACCATCTATAGTTCAGCACATTACTATGTGTAGACCCCTGACTAGGTCCAACAATAGTCAAAATAGATTTTACCGTACCAGTAGGAGCTTAAATATATTCCTGAGTAGCAGTATCCATCTCCACCTCTCATCCAGGAGGTGAACATTATTTGGTTTGACCGAGAGCGCAACCAACCCCATCTGAAAGGGCAAGGTCAGTTGGGTTCCCGTCAAAGTCAGAGATCCTCCCACCATTTTCAGGGAGAGAGACCACAACCCCAGCACCACTAGCTATAACCTCTTTTCTCGTCTACACCTCACTTCCAGAACTGAAGACATGGACAGCAATAGATGCAGCCTGCATATTTTCACCAGCCTTACTATCATCAATAGTCTGCATCTTGTGGACAGTTTTTACGTCCTCCACCTCCTCATTTTTATCATCCACAGTCGTATGGATACCAGTAACCTCCCCAATACTAGCCTCATCGACAACTAATCATTGAGCATCCCAAGGCAACTGCAGCCCGCACTTGATCATCTCGCGTTAGTGATGAAGAATATGAATAACCTGACTCAGAGACTTGACGACCTAGCCAATAACAAGACATTGACTCCAGCTCAGGTCGAAGCCAATCCCAACAATTTTAGATGCAAGGAGAAGGTGGCCCATGATCAATCCACACCCGAGATAGGTATGGCTATTGATTTTACATGTTTATCTGACACCATTCATCTCAGGAGCGGTAGGAGATTGCAGCTTCCTTCACAATGATTGGTATTGGGAGATCAAACCATTGGGAGAACTTCACCGACTTCATCATCATCTCCACCAGTGGAGCATCAATCTAACGTAGCATATTCAGATCTTGGAGTTTCACCATCTTTCTCTTCACCATCACCGCCATCTTCTCCACCATAATTATTCAGAAAAGGCCAAAAAGAGAGAATAAAGAAAGAGACAGTGCCGAGTTAGATGTGAAGGAGAACACATAAGTCATGGATTCTTCTTCTACACTAGCAGACTAAGCAGCCCACCCTATTTTTCATTTTGTTCCTTCTATTTCTGTAGTGGATAACATTGTACAGACTGAATCTGGTTGTCCACATGTTTATGATGACTCTATTTTGAATAAGAGAACTGAGAAGCATGATGTTTCTTCTGAGTTTGTACCATTTCCTCCAGCCTTGAATGAAAATAGAAAAATCCAAAAATTAAAAACAACACTTTCTAATCTTGGAGTGGTAGATATCCATCCAAATATATTTTTAGAGATGCCACTCGTTAAGGCTGAGTAGTACATGCCTGCAGTAAAAAAGTGAATGAAAGAACCTTGTACTCAAAAGCGTCAACAAAAGCAGAACATACGATAGAAAATAGAGAAGCACATCTTAACCATGGTCACAATTCATGCCGTTAGCAATCTCCCACCCAAAAAGAAAGATAAAAGAGCACCTCACATCTTCTGCCACATCTTGGATCATGAGTTTGATCGTACTCTTCTCGATAAAGGATCCTCCATTAATCTCATGCCTTCCTCGCTACTCACTGAGTTTGGGTTAGGGCCTCTTAGATCCACCAGGATGAACCTTCAGTTTGCTGATAGAACCATCAAGAGGTTGAGAGACATTTTAGAGGATGTTATTGTAATGGTGCAAGGAATGAGCTTCCCTGTTAATTTTGTTGTTATGGATATCCATACCTCTACGCTGTTACTCCATACCCCGATCATACTTGGTCGGCCATTCCTTTGAATGACAAAAGAGGTAGTTGATTATGGTGTTAGAGAGATCATCTTTCACTCTCACAGTGATAAGGTGAACATTGAGATGATCCCCTATCCTAGGCCATCACCGCCACCAACAACAACAGATGAGAGAGAGAGAGAAACAATTACACCAGATCATGAGGACAATGATTTTCTTGCTGAGTTTCGAGAGACGGATCTATTTTCTGATTTCATGGACCAGGAGTTCCTTTCCCAAAAATACCTTCTGGAAAGCACAGTCACCTTGAGTTCCCTTGTTGATTAATCTGAGTCATTTGCTGATGGGCAGTTTGCGTTGTATTCTGAGGATCATTCTGTGATATCAGAGGTACATTCTGAGATTCATGAGATGCATTGAGAACACTGATGATTTACCTCCTACTAAAGTTTCCGAGATTTTTATTGAGGATTCTGGACATCCTAATGAGCCATTCCTTTCTGAGCAGAGATCATTCATTGCAGACCTTTCTGAGATTCTACATGTCGAGCCTATAGTAGCCACGATGGATAGTACACATAGTGAAGAAAAGAAAACTTCTACGAGTACAGTTGTAGAGGTTGTCACAGAGCTGATTCAGTCCCACTTGAGCTTAAGGCTTTACCCTCAACGTTAAAGTATGCCTTCCTTGCAGGTTCCCCCCAAATGTTTCTGATCATCCTCAGCTCGCAGTTGACCTACGAATAAGAATCTCGCGTGCTAGAGGTGAGAAACTGCAACACCATTAGTTGGAATATTTCGGATCTCCATGGGATTAGTCCAGCTTTGTGCTCACATCGTATATACTTAAAGGATGACAATAAACCCTCGCATGAGTGTCAGTGTCATCTCAATCCAAACCTCTAGGATGTTGTCTTGAAAGAGATCAAGAAATGGTGTGATGCTGACTTTTTTTATCCCATTATTGATTCCAAGTGGGTCAGTCCATTACACGTGGTCCTGATGAAATCAGATATTACTATCGTAAAGAATAATAGTGGTGAGGAGATCCCGACCTGTGTACCTACTTCATGGCGTGTCTGCATTGATTACTAATGCCTGAATTCAGCTACCAAGAAAAATCGCTTTCCACTGTCCTTTATTGATCAGATTATTGAGAGGTTGACAGGGAAGTAGTCCTTTTATTTCTTGGATGGGTACTCAAGGTATAATCAGGTTGCAATCTCTCTTCAGGGTCAGGAGAAACTACTTTTACTTGTCCGTTTGGCACTTACTCCTTTAGACAGATGCACTTTGGATCGTGTAATGCCCCCGCTACATTCCAAAGGTGTAAGTTGGCCATTTTTTTCCAACATGATAGGTAATTTTCTAGAGGTCTTCATAGATGATTTCTCGATCTACGGGGATAACTTTGATACATCTTGCTCATTTAGATCGAGTACTTCAAAGTTGCAGTGAGGTAAATCTAACGCTCTCGTGGGAGAAGAGTCAGTTTATGATGACTAATGGGATTGCATAGGGCCACATCATCTCCAAATATGGTATGGAGGTTGAGCCGACTAAGATTGATGCAATCTCTAAGCTAGAGCCACCGTAGAATTTGAAGCAGTTGAGGTCATTTCTAAGACATGTTTGATTTTATAGGAGATTCATTAAGGACTTCAACAAGATCGCCTGACCTTTAACTGAGCTTCTATGCAAGGAGAGTAAGTTTATTATTGATGAGAAAGTACTCCTTGCATTTATCTCTCTTAGTTAAGTAATTCAACAATATTCACTTACAATTAACATTAATTGACAAATTGTGTGTTGTATATAATTGACACTAATTACAATATATTGTATAACCCTATTATTGTGCTAAAATTTTGTGTATTTTTTGTAATAAAAAATAATTATAATATTGTATATATATAAAATAACATAAAATAAAATAAAAACCCATAAAAATAACAAAAGAAAAAGAAAAGAAATTGTTTTATATTGTTTTAATTTATATTTAATTTTTATCTATGTACAAATGACCTCTGATCTCTTTGGGTTCTACATGAAAGTTGCTGATATCACCAAAAATTTCATGTTTAGAACATTTTCTAATTTCCATGCCAACTAATTCTTTTAGAATTATCTTTAAATTTGCGAATTATCTTCATTCTGATTGGGCCACATGGAGCTCCCAGAGCACTCCATGTGGCACGCTCCTGTTTGTCCATCCGCCATTAGTATTGTCTGTGTGATTCGTTTGATGGACAAATCCTTGTCGTACGTAGGTGCCCAAGCCTTGACCGTCTGATGGCCATAATCCGATCAGATTTCACCGTTCATGAGCGCCCATCCGTGGAACGTTGGATTCACGGATCCAACGGTCTACAGATCACCTTCAACCTCCAGCCATTGCCTTCTATGTCTCAACAACCCAACTTCTTCTATTTTACCCAACCTCCTTCAGTCACCTTCCGACCAACTACAACCTCAAACCCCCTCACCACACAACCATCTTCCATGCAATAGCTTTAACCACCTCCAAACCCTAACTTCTCCATGATGGTTGCGGTTATAACCTCTTCCCAAACCATCTATAGCCATCAACTTCTTCGTCAAATACCCCTAAACCAGCAACCTGTCCCATTCATCCAACTTTGTGAGAGATAACCCAAGCAATCTCTCCCCCTTTGTAACAGGAAGGAAGTAGGATCGAAGTGCAAAGATGGGTTCTTTAACGGTGTTATCCTTGGCCAGAATGGCCATGTTACAGTCTCTCTAACGGCAATCAAGCTTCTCCCCATGGATGGGGGAGTTAAGCCATGACCCAAGGTCGAGAAGACCTCAGCCTGGGCCCCTCACTCCGTTGTGCGTCATTCTTTAATTTCTTAGTAACATGCTTCTTAACTACTACTATATTTATCAAATTTAATTCAGTTAGGTTTGAACTTCAAATTCCCAATTGATTTGATCCAAAACTTCACCGAAGTTTCTAGATCTTCGCTGAAGGGTTCGCTCATTCACATATCTTATTCCATACCTCGATCCTATAGACCTTTGTCCTCCGTCTGCAATGGCAAAATGACCCATTAGGTCTACCATATTCTTCATCAAGGGCCTTCACTCCACTCACTCTCTTACACACACACTTCGTATTTGTTGTTGGATTTTGTTGCTCTAACATTAGCAGCTAGTAACTACTTCATTGGCAGGAACTTTGATGATGTCTCTAATCTAGAAGTTGGTCATCGACATGCCTTCATCAAATCACCTCTTACGATTCATATAAGCTTCGTGGTGCTATCAGGACCTTCGCCATGTTGCTATGGAGGTCAAATACCCTTTGACACGGTAGAATATAGACGGGGGAGGTTAGTGAAGGTTACATGAGTCCAGATCTCATTGCCAATTCATAGCGGAAGAAGAAGGATCACCAGTTAGCAGATGTCGTTGGATCATCTTTGATCCAACAGTCTAGTTTCTCTCCTAGCATCGATTCCAAGGTGATAGCTTCGATGGACTCAAAGCATCATCAAAGCATGGGAGGTGCCTACGTGTCTCCCGAACCTACCCCAGGTCGAACTAGTAGCAGTGCCTCGCAGCACGTGAGATGCATGTGTGGAACAGATTCATTGCAAAACCAACCTGCCTGTTTAAATAATTGCAAAAATACCCCCGTATGGGGGTATTCCATAATTTCTTCAGCTGATTTTTAATATTTGCAATATGTTCCATCTAGGGACCTGCATGTGAATTTTTTTGTTTTCTTATGTTTTATCACATTTATACCCCTGGACTAAATCATAAATAACTTGAGCATTGTTTATCCAATTGAGATGATTTTAGTGTCATTTTGATCCTCATTTATTTGTCTTCGATATGATGTGATTTATTACCTGATTAGATAATAAAGAAGGATTATTTTTTTATAGTCTATATCTTGCTTCTATGCTTATTCGATGAAAAATGACTCTAGATTGAATTGCTCAATTTGACTTAGATTTAATTTAGATATTTTATTAAGTTTGAATGATCATTTTATGGCATAATAGTTAGTATATTTGCATGTATCCATGTTTTGTCATTTTTGTTCATTCTATCATTATTTCTAACATGCACTAAAATGTTTTAAATCACATTTTTTCTCATTAATGCATACATTTGTCATTTGCATTTTGTCTTGCATTGATTGCTCGCATTGTTTGTTTTGACCTAGATTATTTATCGATCACTTAACCTAGATATTTTAACACCCGAATAATCGTATTGTGGATCATGTCCTTGTGTTTGACCCTGGACTTCCCAGGTTATAAATTCAAGTTGAACCCTCCTTGTGGAGACCATTCATTCAGTTCTGTATGATACTCTAAGTGCTCGTGCTACAACGAGTACATTTTAATACATGTATTTAGTGCTTCATTAGATGGCGTCGTTGCCGGGGATACATCTATATTAATAAAATAATTTAGATTTGTATATTTTAGTTAAGTTGTTCTTATTTTATCTAAGTCATTCCCGTGATGTGATGTTTTATGCATTATTATATATGTGTTTATAATCTTTGAAATATCTAAACTTTTCTCTTCTGTGGTAGGGCCCTTTCGTCGAGGATACTCGTGGAGAATGGAGGTAGGAAGCTCAAGATGGAGTTCATGTTGAGAAGAGCCGCAGAAGATGCCATCAAGTTTTTCGAGGATTATTTTGTTGATATATTTGATGTAATAATTTTGGACTTGGACTTTATTGCTTGGTGTGTTGAGTCTGTTTCACCCGTGTTGGGTGGGGCTCAACTTGAATGCTCTATTTAGGATATAGGCGCATGGCTCACATAACTACTTTTGATGTATTATTTTTAGTGCTTGATTCATAAGTTAGGGCACGCTAACTTTATCCGATGAGATTCACTATCTCTGAAGATTCATGAGATGCACTTAATCTGCGTTCAACTTAGCTCATATTAAATTGTGCTCTTCCTGCTAATAGAACTCATGATTAGGCATTGTTTTCATCGACTTGCATGCATTTAGATAATATTTTATATTCGATCTCGCAAGTGCATAAAGAGAGCTGACGCCACTATAAGTACATCTCTTGAGTATGGCATCATGATTTTATGTATGCATGAATTTTTATGTTTCGTGATTTGTCATTCAGAATAATATGGAAATGGTACTGGACGATAGGCGATGATTTATTTGTTCAGAGATTTAATACAAGTGATGATCGAATTTCTAAAAATGGGACTATTAATGCAAGATTGATATAAATTAAATTGGAGTTAAAATTTATGTTGTTTTGGGAGAGAAAGCCCCACATTATTTGCAGGTACATGTGCATTTGTTTAGAGGTGAGGATGTATCCATAGGATAGAGCCTAAACCCTAAGTCAGCATGCTCCTAATGAAATCAAACTTGTATTATCACCAACAAAAATGACAAGATAATTGGACCATATTTATGGTCTTCACTGTGTGTTGGTGAATTAATCGGTTTTGTTTGATATTGTTTAACTCTTCAGCCTATTTTCAACCTAAGTATAGGGGGTATCAAATTTGTTATGATTGTTCCCCTTAGGTCAAATCGTATTATTTTCATATCCTTCCACTTATTCTATTTCTCAGCTTAGGTATAGTAGGACTCAAGTCCCTATCTTCATCTAACTGATTCTTTCTACTCTTGATGCACCTGTGATTCTGAACCCAGTTCTTGAATATTTATTTTATACTTAGTTGAGCTATGGCTTCATATCACTTTGTCCCATGAGGACAAAGCAAAATCTAGGTATAGGGGGGTCTACCGTATATATTACATATATACTTTTGTCATAGCTCATATTTTAAAAAATTTCAAACTATTGGGGTTATGGATATTGCATTACATTTTTGAACTGATTTTGTATAAAATGTTTTGAAAATTATATATATATATATTACATGGTCTTCAAAAATGTTTTACATGTTTGTGAAAATACAGATTGACGTGTTTGGAAAATCATTTGTAAAATGTGTTGAAAACTTATATATTTATGTGACGATGTTTGCAAAAAGTTTTCAAAAATATTTTCAAAGCTAAGGGTGTAAATGAGTCTAATTAATGGCTTTACTCTCTAACTTTATTCAAAATCAATAATAATCAAAAAATTAAAATAAATTCTTTAGTATTAGTACTGAATACAAGAATTAAAAATAATTAGCTACTTTTCAGTGAGGAAATTACTCCCTTAGCAGAGTGCGTGGTTAAAAGATAATGTGTATGGAAACATCTTCAAGTAATACGAGTAGCCATCTAACGGTATGTACTTGCACTCATATTGTTTTAAAGTAGATGCATTTAATCATATGAGTTTATGACAGTCATTATTTTTCTAAAGAAGCTAAAAAATAAAAAACGCAAAAAGATTAACTTATTAATTGGTGTTTATCTCTGACACTTTCACTGTGCACTCAAGTCTTGAGATGATCTTTAACACTTGGTTTAAGGGGTCTATAGACTTGGATGTGTCTTGTCTTAATCACTAGGGTCTTGGGCTTAAAAATTCAAACTTCCCCAGTTAAAAGATATGCAAGCTATATTGTATTCTTAATCTCCCTTTAAAGAATCCGACCTTCACATCACATGCATGACTCCATTCATATTTGAGATGAGTCAAGGTACCACTAAGGAGACTGGGATTTGAAGCTTGAGTTTGGACTTGATCTATATGATGCTAGAGGATGGGATAAAATTAATGAAGGCTTCATGAAACTGAGTGTCAGCATCTTATCCAGCATGGGACATGGTTCTCATACTTCCTCTTGACATAGACCTAAAGTGCTAAGGTGTGATGACATAAATTAATAATTTGATCAGTGTGCGCCAGTCTTTGGTAAAAGCAGTGAAGCTAGCCAAAAAGAAGGAAAGTTGCCTCACAAAAAAATGATTATAAAAATCTCATCACATTACAATGCTACATGATATGAGATTGAATTCAAGGCAAGCGCTCCCAATCTTTTTAAGTGTCCACTTGACCAAATCTTAGGCTTTTATGAGTCGGGCTAATACCTCAAAAAGGGATCTACATCATTAGCGCTACAATTCTGGATGCAAGTATATTAGATACTTTAAAAGAGATGTGCCCCAGTGTATTCCTAGAAAAACAAGTACAAACAACTCAATCTCTTTTAACGGATACACTAATTGGAAAAATAAAAATAGAAATTGTGTTGAGTATTCGCACATGAGAGAATCTTGTTTTAATGACAGGAAGAGAAAATAAGTACACAATCTTATATTCTCCATAATCTGGCCTTCCATCTATACCATTGAATTCTGACGAACTAAAGAGACAGTAGATTGGAGCAAGACTAGATTTATTCTCTATAGTTGAGGGTTGGGTCCTCGGGAGTGCTTTTGAGATTGGAACTTTTGGTGAAATTTTGACTCTACACTTGTGTATGCATTCAATAATAAGACATACTTCTTATATATATATGTATGTGTGTATTGAGAGTTTAATAATTAGAGGAGTTGATTTCCTTTTGATTAACACGAGGAAAAATTGGAGTCTTAAGATTTCTAAAATTTAGTGTTCTAGATCTGATCGAGCCTTGTATTCCCACTTGCACATGTCAGGGATTTCACTAATAAGCTAACTCTCTAATTAATTCTTTATTTATTAGCTCGAGGACGAGCTTATCTTAAGTATGGGGTGGTGATAAATCCCATATTTATCAGCATAATTCAACATTTTTATCTATCTTACTTAAGTAATTCAACAATATTCATTTACAATTAACATTAATTGACAAATTGTGTGTTGTATGCAATTGACACTAATTACAATATATTGTATAACCATATTATTGCGGTATAATTTTGTGTATTTCTTTTCTATTAAAAATAAAAAAAATTGGTATAATATTGTATATAAATAAAATAACATAAAATAAAATAAACACATAAAAATAACAAAAACCAAAAAATAAAAGAAATTGTTTTATATTGTTTTAAATTTTATTTAATTTTTATCTGTGTACAAATGACCTCTGATCTCTTTGAGTTCTACATAATAGTTGTAGATCTCATCGAGATCTACAACTTTCATGTTTCAACTTTTTCTAATTTCCATCCTAACTAATACTTTTCAAATTATCTTAGAATTTCTGAATTATCTTCATTCTGATTGGGCCATGTGGAGCTCCCAGAGCACTCTATGTAGCCCGCTTCTGTTTGGCCATCAACCTTTAGTCCTGGTCGTGTGATTCATTTGATCGGTCAAACCCTTGCTGTACGTAGTTGACCAAGCCTTGACCGTCTGATGGCCATCATCTAATCAGATCTTCACTGTTCAAGAGCTCCCATCTGTGGACCATTGGATTCACAGATCTAGTGGTCTAAAGATCTCCTTCAACCTCCAGTTGTTGCCTTCTATCTCACAACCACCCAACTTCTTCCTATTTCCTCCAACCTCCTTCAGTCACCTTCAGACTAACTGCAACCTCCAACCCCCTCACCACACAACCATATTCTACACTATATGCTTAACCACGTCCAAACCCTAACATCTCCACAATTGTTGTGGTTGTAACCTCTGCCAAAACCACCTACAGTTGTCGACTTCTTCATCAATTACCCCTAAACCGGCCACCTACACTGGTCATCCACCTTTATGAGAGATAAACCTGGTAATATCCTTCCCTTTATTATAGGAAGGAGGTAGGATCGGAGTGCAAAGATGGGTACTTCTCCAGTTTTGATCCTTGGCCGGAATGACCATGTTACAGTGTCTGTGACGACTGTCAAGCTTCTACCCTTGGCTGCGAGAGTTAAGCCATGACCCGAGGTCGAGAAGACCTCAGCCCAAGCCCCTCACTCCGTTGTGCGTCATTCTTCAATTTCCAGGTAACATGCTTCTTAACTTCTGCGATGTTTCTCGAATTTATTTAGCTTAGGGTTGAACTTCAAATTCCCAATTGATTTGGTCCAAACCTTCACCAATGTTTCTAGATCTTCATTGAAGGGTTCGTTCATTCACATATCTTCTACCATTCCTCGATCTTATCAACCCTTATCCTCTGTCTACAATGGCAGAACGACCCATTAGGTCTACAATCTTCTTCATCAAGGGCCTTCGACTCCACTCCCTATCGCATGCACACACTTCGTATTTGCTATTGGATTTTGTTGCTCTAATATTTGTCGGTAGTAACTACTTCAATGGTTGGAAATTTGATGATGTCTCTGATCTAGAAGCTGGTCATCGACATGCTTTCATCAAATCGCCCCTTACGATTCATATGAGCTTCGTGGTGCTATCAAAATCTTCACCAGGTTGCTATGAAGGTGAAATACCATTCGAAAGAGTAGATATAGAAGGAGGAAGTCAGTGAAGATCGCCATAGTCTATATATTCTCGCTAGTTCGTAGCGGAAGAAGAAAGAACAACAGTTAGCATATACCATTGGATCATCTTTGATCCAACGGTCCAGTTTCCCTCCCAACGTCGACTACAAGGCGATAGCTTTGGTGGACTCGAAGCATCATCGAAGCATGGGAGATACCCAAGTGTCTCCCAAACCTGCCCATGGCTGAACCAATAGCCGAGCCTCGTAGCACGTGAGATGCACGTGCAGAGCGAGTTAATTACAAAAACCAAGCTGCCGGTTTAAAATATTGCAAAAATACCCCACAAGAGGGGTATTCCATAATTTCTTGAGATGGTTTTTAATATTTACAATATATTCCCTCCAGGGACCTTTATGTGAACTTTTGTGTTATATTTTCTCATGTTTTATTACATTTACACCACTAGACTAAATCATGAATAACTTGAGCATTGTTTATCCAATTGATATGATTTCAGTGCCATTTTGATCCTCATTTAATTGTCGATATGATTTATTTATTTACTGATTAGATAATAAAATGAGGATTAATTTGTTAGAGTCTATATCTTGCTTCTATGATTATTCGATGAGATATGACTCTAGATTTAATGGCTTTATTGGACTTAGATTTAATTTAGATATTTGCTTCAGTTTGAATGGCCATTTAAGGGCATAATAGTGAGTATATTTGAATGTGTCATTGTTTTATCATTTTGTTCATTCTGTCATTATTTCTAGCATGCACTAAAATGTTTAAAATCACATTTTGTATCATTAATGCATTCATTTGTCAGGCGCATTTATCTTGAATTGATTGCTCCCATTGTTTGTTTTGACCTAGATTATTTATGGATCACTTAACCTAGATATTTTAACACCCAATAATCATATTATGGCTCGTGTCCTTGTGTTCAACCCTGGACTTCCTAGGCTATAAATTCAAAAAGAACCCTCCTCGCAGAGACCATTCATTTGATTTTGTATGATACGCTAAGTGCTCGCGATGCAGTGGATACATTTTAATACATGCATTTAGCGCTTCATCAAATACTTGATCTGATTGTCTCTTGTATATATCCTTTCATTTTATTCTTTCTTCTTCCATTTTTATCGTTCCCTCTTTTCCGTGTGTCTGTGCTATTCTTAGGATGTACTTTTTTTTAAGTGTAGGGGAGGTGAATGACTTGATTTGTTCCATTTTCGTTCTCTTTCATCAGTCATGTTATTGCTTATACTTAGGGATCCTTTAACCTAAGTACAAGGGGAGCGATATTGTTCATTCCATCTCTTTTATGTTTTTATTTTCTTTTATTTCTTCTGGTCTCTCACCTGTCCTTCAACTTATTGATGTTCTTATTCTATACTTAGGGATCTTTTACCCTAAGTATAGGGGAGGACAAGTCGAGTCATTTAGTATCTTCATTGTTTTCCTCGATTTTCCTCGTTTGTACAGTCTTGTATACTTAAGATTAATCTATCCTAAGTATATGGGGGATCACTGACTTCTATTCTTTTTGTCTATTCTTTGAGTCATTGTTGTATAAGATTTTTTCCACTTTTCTATACTTAGCATGAGTTATGTCTTCTTTTGTAGCTCTTTGATCGCTACGAGGACATAGTTAGAGCTAAGTATAGGGGGTGTTGTATATATTGCATATATACTTTAGCAATAACTCATATTTTTATCAATAATATGGCTATTACCTTTAAACAATGTTTTAAAAATTATTTGTAAAATCATTTGCAAAAATTGTTTTGTAAAATATTTTGAAAAACTTTTGTAAAATTGTTTTCAAACTATTTGTAAATTATTTTGTAAAATTATTTTTGTACAAATGTTTGCAAAATTGTTTGTAAAAATGTTTTGCTGGGAAAATGTTTGTGATATTTTTTCTGTATCAAAATTATGTAAAATGTAAAGAATGTTTGTAAAAGTTTTTTGAAAGCAAATATTTGCAAAAACGCATTTATAAAATGAATTAGAAAAAGGTTTGTAAAATTCTTTGCAAAAACATTTGTAAAACATTTGAAAAACCTTTGTAAAATATTTTGAAAAATGTCTGAAAAATATTTTGTAAAATGTTTTGAAAAGGCTTATAAAATTTTTGGTAAATTTTTTGTTACGTGGGATATAGACTATGGGATGTAAGTATATCTGTAAAATCCTCGTATATATAAAATCCTTAATCACTTATCCTCCAGTAAATACAATTCTTTATGAAACTTGTATCTAAAACTTGTGCATAATATCATCTTGTATGAAATTTGTATAATCCTTGTGTATACTTGTATATATTTCTTGTAAATACATTCAATTTACTGACCTTTTCTTACTAAAAACTGTTTAATATCCATAAAATTTGCTAATTCTTTTAAAATTCTTTCAAAAGATTGTTCTTTTTTTTAAAAAAGTGATTTATATATATTTCTTGCATTTGCATGTGCATTTTTCAGAACGGTATTGACAGTTAAACTAGTCTGGAATGTAGTCGAAGAATGGAGCTTGGTTGGACCTTAATCCGCTTAATTTCATAGGAACCTTATAGGAAATGGAATTGAGATTCTTCAGGTATATAGACTTAATTCTTTAGGAACTACAAGACTTAGTTCAGTGTCGTCTTAACTTCCTAAGTAGAATACTTCGGAGCACACACATGATTCTTGTGGATAATGACCTAGATTGCACACTTGCACTTACACTTAGGTCACCTCTGTTTTAGTGGTAGAGGACTGTATTTGGCGACATGAGATACAAGACAATTGAAACATCAAAAGTCACATATTTATGGCCATTGTATCCAAACCCGGTCCTATAGCGACGAGGTCTAACGACAAAATGTTGTGGGTTGCAATAAAGCTTCAAAAGAGGGATATTCTACTAGCTCAAGAAGAAAAACTCCTTATGTACATGATGTTGTATAAAAAAATGCAAAATCAAAAATTCCAAAAAAGTGGACATGCCTGAATAAAATTAAAATGCATGCTGGAGTATGTATATAGATGTATAGTTAATAAGAAAGCTTGAGCTTCCAAGTCAGATATTTGTTAGCCTGCAACTAGATGACTTGGCTACACTAGCCGGTCATCCTAGGATAGGTAGTTACACTGGCTACCATCCATTCTTCTATCCACCTCCTCTTCTTGAGCTAGTTGCACTTGAACTTAGAAGGGGATACCCTGCTTCTCAAGGAAAGAGTTATTGGATTGGGGAATTAGGGTCATTTATGTTGGAGAAGACTGGCATTTACTGCTTCAACCGAGGAGAGCTACATATCACTTGTACAACATAGGAAAGATTCTTAGTCATAAGGGTATGCGTATGACTTGATTTATTCTGACCAGGTTATTGAGGAGACTTGAGAAAGAGTTGTGTGGTTTCTAAAGGTTGTTGGGTGTCAAGTCCATTTCCCACTAAGGTTCCGCCCAAACTAATAATCCAAAGGTTTAATCGAGCTCCATACTTTTATTTTATGAATATGAGTTTAATACTCAATATTGTTCTATGTTCTTTATTTTTCCTTTATTTTTTTTCCATTTCTTTTAGTTACTTATTCTTCAAATAAGTGTTTGCTAAGGGACAAGTAAAGGTAAAGCATAGGGGGATGATGAATCCGCATTTCATCATCTTTATTCATTTATTTTAACTTAAAATCCTTTATAAAACACTTGTAAATATCAATAAATCCATTCTTTTACTAACTCGAATACTTGTGTAAATAGTGTGTATTTATCACTAATTTTAACCTAAAATAAAAAAATAAGTAAGGAAAAATTAAGAAAATTAAAGACTGTATATGTGTAATAAATACAGGTAGACTCAGGCCTTGAGATTAAGTAAAATCTTGACATGATCGGTAAGGAATAAAGTAGGGGGAGATAAGGCCTAAATACCAAAAAAATTCAGAAAATCAAGTCTCATTTGTATATATTCATCACCTATACACTACTGTATATAATACACATTTTTCCATTAATTTATTCATACTCAAATTCAACTCAAACAAAATTGTTTTCTTCATGAAATTAATGTATACAAATCTTTTGTAAATAATAAAAATGACTACAAGAATAATCAATATATATTTTGTAAATTATAACATTCTGAAAAGCAACAAAGCTCAAATTATAAGATCAATATCTTCTCCACCAAAACTCAAAATTCATCAAACTCACTTTCACTGTAGTCCAAATTAAATGTTCTTTAAAATGGAAGCGATTTAATAGAAATCGGAGTTAAGGTGTGAAATGTGGCTATTTAGGGTACTATTGTATATAATACCAATGTATACTATGTACATTATTTATTTATTTTATTATACATATCTGTATGTATTATATTTTTAACTAATTGTAAATATTGCGTTTGACTTATTTAAAATATAAATAAAAATAAGAAAATCTAAAAACAAAAATAAATTCTTATAAATAATTTATATTTACCACTACGTGTTTGTTGTAAATATCTTTATTTACTTAACCTAATTAATCTCTTTATAAAAATGAAACAAAAATATCATTATAATCCACGTAAAATGTTGAAAATAAATTAATATATATATATATATATTTGTAAAAATAATTAATTAAAATCACAGTCTTGTAAACATAAGTATACATACTATATATAACACACTTTAATAATTTTTACACTTGTATATACCTTATTTAATTAATTAAAAATCACCATAATTATGAAAATTAAATTACTAACATTTTTTATTTCTATTATTTTTATTTTAACTCATTTCCTTTTTTATTTTCAATTATTTTCCATTTTTACCCACTTTATCGTTTTCCCTATTTTGTCTTTTCCTCTGTGCGTTCTGATTGGTTGGACCTGGGTCTGTTGACCGGGTTCAACTCCCTAGTCCACCTGCCATTTCCGCTCTGCTTGTGTGCCACCCTTTCTTTCCCTAGTTTTCCCCAACCCATCGATTGCTAACTCACCCAGATTCCTTCTCCTAACTTTTAGCCATGACCATCCTTTTCATTGCCAGTGCCTTAGTTCCACTAATATTGTCTCCATCTGCTCGATATTTAACTTCAAAATGTCGCTAGACTCCAGGCCTGTTATTACATTACATTTGCTCCCCATCGCTGGTTGATCCATTTTATGTTAAATTCTTCCATGAGATTGAGTTTTTGAGCGATATTGGTTACATAGCTTCTTCTCCACGATTTAGAAGGTAAGGAATTAATCAGTGGACGCGATCCACCAGGTGGTCGGAGCTCCTCCATTGTGTTCTGCCTCTCTACCTTCCACAACAACTCGAGGCCGAGTTTCATCTGCTATCCACTGTAGGGTAACTTAGAGTTGTTTAGAGTTAATGTTATTAATTTATTAATTTTCACTTTGATTTCACTAGATCAGATATTCCACCATCCGCCTTCGATCTGCAAGATCAGAGGTTCTCTGATCACAAATATCACTCTCCGACCTTGCCATCACATCTGCCTTGACATTATCCATTTCCTTCCACACCTGACCCCCTTTAGATCATCTCAGATCTAAAGTCCAGCTCCCTATCCGATCATCTTCACCGGAGCCCGCACTCTCTCACCATTTTAACTCTCTCATGCTTAATAAAACTGTTGGGGAGAACCTCCGAGCGTCAGGAATCTTTTACATGATGAAGGAGTGCAGCTGGGCATATTACTCACGATCTGGAGTAGACTTTGACCCCATAGAACTTTAAGAGCTCCAGATCCTACTCTAGTGATCGTCATACTTGAATGCCACATCTGGAGGATACGAGACCATCGCAGGAAGCCAAAGCATTACTTCGAAGCCAATTTTGGTGATGAACGAGAGAGAATTCCTCAATCAAACTTCACCAGAGACTACCTTTAAACTAGTTCTTCTGAGGCTCCTCATCCACATGATCAAGAACAAAAGCCCCAGATTATATCGTGGCCATCCAAAAAGCCCAAAATAGCTACCGGTGGATCTTACTTCTAAATCGGATCCGAACCATCAACTTCCATGTCAACCTCGATCGTTCGATCATAGCCTCAGCAAACTTCAACTGTCCGCTTCGCCACGTAGAGTAAGGGTAAAATTGCACACTCAGCCTTGCTTTGTTTCCAATTTACAAATAAGTCCTTCTAGGACACATGTCTGTTTGTAGTTCATTGAATAATTGCACATATTTCCCTAGATTTTAATCTATTTATTTATATGATCCTATTTGAACTGAGAACATACGTCACACATGTTTACCTGTGAAAATTGCAATAAAAGTCTCCCAGAAATTAAATTATTTGCAATTGAGTCTAATTTAATGTGACTCACGTGCTTCCGCACACGTTGATGATTAATACCATACAAATTACATGAAGAATCCCATTAATATCTAACACATACACCTCATTACCACTTAATGCAGATATTATTTATTCTACAAATATAATGGGAAAACCACCTCTAAAATGCACAATTACTTTAATTGAACAAATTCTCTTCTCTACATTAATTATATAATACCACATTCCAATCATTCAATTAATCATTGAAATACTTTATGTATCCAACAAAAACTGCATGGTCATTTAATAAAACATCACATTCAACCACACACATTTATACATCCAATTTGGCTCTACACATATTTTGTTGGAAAGAAATGGAGAGGGGCTTGAAGGTAATATACCCTTTCTTTATTGGTTGTACATGTGGCACCACAATTCTCATTCCCATGCACATTGAGCCTCCCACGTAATGCAATGCATGAATACTCTCTTTATTCTTCTCTCTCTCTTGCCCATGCTACTTCTCTATGCATGAATGTATTTATTTCGTTTGTCTTTATGTGCATGAGATTAAGATCCTTCAAAAGCCAAAGGATGCATATAGCATCTATAAAAGGAGGAGTCTCCCAAGGCACCAAGGGGGCTTGTGACCTCTCCCTCAACGCAACTCTCTCCTTACTAGAACAAGTTCTCTCGCCCCCGACTTTCCCTCCCCCTTCCTCTGCACGTACAACTATCCCCATCAGCCTGCACCACCTTGCTCGACCACCAGCCTGCGCGCACCTCCTCCGTGCAGTCCACCTCCATCTCTGCATACTCCAGCCTGTGTGGACCTCCTCTGATCTTGTCTCCACACCTCCATCTTCACGCCGTCGCTATCTCGTGACTCCACTATCGTCTTCAAAAGCTCCAATAGAGAAGACTTCTTCCCCATCTTTATTTAGTTCTAGCATTTTTTCCTTAGTTTTTTTATGTAAGTTTAATTTGGAAGAAAACAACTCTCCTCTTATAAGATCACCTTGTATTTTTATTACATTAGTAATTTGTTTAAGTTGAGCTTGGAAGCATTCTTATTTTGTAAGCCATTCTCAAAGTTCTTTATAATATATGCATTGCGAGTTTATATTCTATTATGCTCTCTGAAAAATTACAAGTAACTCTCATTTTTCCATATTAAATTGCGATTCATCCCCTACTTTCTTACTTAGTTTCACTCATACCCGCATTTGCCTACTCTAAGTTTAGGAAGTATTTTCACCGTAGATCGCATTCTCTTCAAGATTTTATATTTTTTTCTCTCATCGCCATGGAGTAAGATTTGAATCAAGTTAGAAAAGGAACAAAAATTACGAGTTTGCTTAGTCCCTATGGATACGAACCTCTATTTGCACTATAGAACTCATACTTTTCCAACATGCTTGTAGTTGTAATATTATTTGTTTGATTGTTGTTTTTTGTGGAACAACAACAACATGGTAAAATCAACTTATTAAACTGCATAAAATCGCTTCAATATTTTGACGCCGTTGCCGGGGACTTAAGCAACATTTGCAATTTTTCTTTCTTCGTTCTTATCATATTGTTCATCTTCTAATCCTTGGAATTTTTATTTTAGGTACTTGGATTCCGAAAAAGGAAAAGAAAAAATGAAGGCGACGATTCTTGCATTTTTATTTTAGTAGCAAACTTGTAATTTTCCTAGTCAATTTTTGTAATTTCTCCCCCCTCCTTCTCAGAAATGCTCGCCATCAACATGACAAAATGTTACGGATTAGTGCCATAAGTGCATGCACTGTTATCTTCTCTTTCTCTTAGGTATTTTAGGTTTTTAAATTTTTGCATTTGTTTCTGCTCCGAATTAAACTGAAAAAACTTAAAAAAGGGTTCTTGATTACATCATCTCTGTGGTCTTCTCCCTTTGATAACCTAATTCAAAGACCACCAAAATCGTGCTTGATCACATTAAAAAGATAAGATCGAAAGATCATCGCAGTGATCCGAGCGAAAGCGGACAAAAATTTGAATGCTTGTTTTATGCACATGGTGAATGACACAAAACTGACAAGCACATAGAACCTTAGGATAGAGACAAAAATCCCTGGTGCTACATGGGATTGCAGAGAGAAATCGTAACTCCTCGACGCGTTGGGCACATGTTCTTGTGGGAAGAACAGATCATTGATCAGAGTACCGCACCCTGGATCCCCCAGCCAGATTAGGACATCGATTTATCACAATCTTCCACACCTACTACTTCATTAAGGACTCTTAATTCTCCGATAACAATTGTTGAATCACTAAATTAAATTGAAAAGATAACCGCTTCCGCGGTATTTTTTGTGTGACTTGGTGAATCAACAACTTGTTTGGTGTTTGTGCTGTGTATGCTAGGTCGTAGGTCTCTGAAAAATCCATTGCAACAACCCTTAGATTACGATCCGATCTATAGACCAAAATATCACCCATATTGTTCGAGTGAAAAATCTGAGAACACACCCGATATAGCTGATATGGGAGAAGAAAACCGCCCGAATCCCATGGACCTCATCCTACAACAATTACAACTTTTGAGAGAGTAAAATGCCACCATTCGCTGAGTCATTGCTCCTCTGAATAGGGGACCACTCATAAGCACACATTACAATCCAGCCCTTGAAGATCCAGTTCATTGGGTCTAGATCCCACCTGAGATAGCAGACTTTGAAATCAAACCTACATCCATCCCTCTGATCCCAAAATTTTACAGAATCAAAAGTGAAGACCCTTTTCTTCCTATTAAAGACTTTCGAATAACGTGTGACACAATGAGTATCCCCTGGATAGAAAAAGAGTAAATCTACATGAAGGCCTTCACATTCTCTCTAAAAAAACGAGCTCAACAGTGGTTGAGGAATTATGAGACCCCTATCATTTCATGGGATACCTTGAGAGAAGACTTTATAAAAAAATTCTTCCCTATAGGAAAAACCAATGCCCTGAAACAAGACATATCTTCCTTCAAACAGAAGACCAACAAACCCATTCACGAGGCTTGGGAACGCTTCAAAGAGCTACTTAGGAAATGCCCTCATCATGCAATCCCAAAGTGGAAATTAGTTCAACTATTCTATGAGGGCATAGACACATCTTTCAAGAGAGTCATAGATGGATCACGTGATGGTAACTATATATGTCGTGATGAACACTTTGTATGGACATTATTTGAGAACATGGCTGACAACTCAGAGAACAACTCTTCCATTGAGCAATATAGCAGCCATGTGAAACCAGTTCACAGAGTCAACAAAGAGAAAACCATCAATGCGTCGATCGAGGAAAACAATGAAAAATGGGAAATTATATCCATGCAAATGGACCTTATGACCCAAGCCATAGTAAAATTGGCTATAAAAAATGTTTCAAACAACGTATGTGGTGTCATTTCTAATCCCATCATTCAAGAAGATGGCCAAACCCCATTCACCTATAATCAAGACATGACCTCTGAGACTGTGAATTGGGTACAAATAAATCAAGGAGGGTCATATTCAAACACCCAAAATTTAGGATGAAGAGAACAACAGAATACTAGGTGGAAAGGACAATGCAACAACCACTATCAGCCCAAACAACCGATAGCACCACCAGTAACCCATCCACCCACTAATGTTGTGAATCTTGATGCCTTGGCTCAAGCTATACAACAGCTTGCCATAGCACAACAACAGACCATTGAAGCTCAACAACAAGGCAACTCTAAGAATGCCCGACAATTTGCCGAGATCAGATCGTACATCCCAGCCTTGTCACCTCAACCTCTGTCAAATCCCAACACCAACAAGGTTAGCTCATCTGGAGTACCCCAAACTCCACCACCTGCCGGGTCTTTCACCTCACCACCTGGCTTCCAAAACCAAAATCAAGGATTTTTCATACCTCCTAGGAAAAACCCTTCAAACCAAGTAACCACACAACAAGCACCTAGGAATCAAGTTAATTTTGAAACCCCATCCCATTCAAACCAATCATCTAATGTTGTAACTTTGAGAAACGGGAAAACCACATATGCTTTCACCAGATCGCTTGCTTTTGAGGATCAAATAGAAATTGAAGAAGAGATTGATGATGAAGAAGAATGAATTGAGACAGCCAAGCTTCCTCCTTCCTCCCCAACCATAACCATCCCATTTCCTGGAGCTCTTCACCGAAGAAAGACTCGATCATCCACCATCGATCCAGAGCTAGAGAAACTATTCTCAGACATTGTCATCGAAATCCCGCTCCTGAAAGCCCTCGAACAAGTCCTAGCCTTCTCCCATTTCTTAAAAGAAAAATGCACACCAAAGTGGAAATCAAAGGGAAAGAATAAGAAAGATCAAGAAGAGACTGAAAAGTATGTGCTTCCACGAGCCACATCAAATGTCATTTCCCAATTCCTGTCCGCCAAAAAGAAAGATCGAGGGGCACCCTTGGTTAAATGCACAATCAGTGACTTGACTTTTGAGCACACTCTGTTGGAGTGCCTCGATTGATCTCCTCCCTACTACTATCCTAGAGACCTTTGACTTAGGGAAACTAAAACCTGTCTCGATGATTTTACAAATGGTTGATCATTCGGTGAAGAGATCAATAGGACTTCTTGAGGATGTCATAGTCACTGTTCAAGGACATCAATTTCATGTGGACTTTGTTGTGATGGATATGGATCCCCCAACACACTGAGTGAAACACCCATCATTCTGGGAAGACCCTTCTTAGCTACTGCCAATACACATATTGATTATGAGGAGGGCAAAGTAGAATTTAAAACCAATGGCAAGATTGTCCCTGTTGATCTTATCATACCCACTTATGTTGACTCTGAGACCGAAGACTGTGGTTGGTTAGAGAGTTGTGTTGTTCTTGACATACAATATGACTTTGCTCCTATCCATCTCTCCAAAGATCCTTTAGAGGTTAGTTTGAACACCTCTATTCCGCTTATAAGGGTACCTCTCAAGAAATTGCCACATACAATCTGAATCTCGCACTCGAAGCTCCACCATGCCCTCTCACTGGACAAGAAATTGATGAGCTTGATAATGCCAGGGACACACTAAACTCTAAACTTGCATTGACCTTAACCATGATCATGGCAATGATGGAGCCACCTTTTGAGACCATTTCTTTGATAGATTCATCAGAAGAAACTACACCTCTGACTCCACCGACATCCATTATCGAATTGAAACCCTACCCCAAGATCTGAAGTATGCTTTCCTTGATGATGCACACACTCTACCAATCATCATCAATGCCAACCTAGATCACACTCAGAAAAGCCAACTCATGGAGGTTTTGAAAAGAAATTCCCAGGCTATTGGATGGAAGATAACTGATTTGAAAGGAATAAACCCGACATTCCGTACACACCACATATATCTGGAAAATGATAGTAAACCCTCTTGAGAAATGCAAAGACGGTTAAATCCCCATCTACAAGAGGTTGTGAAGAATGAAAAATACAAGTGGTCAAGTGTGGGCATTATTTATCCTATTGTTGATGGTCCTTGGATCAGTCCTCTCCAGGTTGTCCCCAAGAAAGCTGGATTGACAATTGTCAAAAATGAAAAAGGAGAGGACATACCCACCTGAGTAGCCACATCTTGGAGAGTCTGTGTTGATTATAGGAAACTCAACAAGGCTACCCAAAAAGATCATTTCCCGCTGCCATTCATTGACCAAATCATCGAGAAGCTAGCTGGAAAAGAATTCTTCTAATTTTTGGATGGATATTCCAGTTATAACCAAGTGTCCATAGCACCAGAAGATCAAGACAAAACCACTTTCACTTGTCCCTTTGAGACTTATGCCTTTCGCCGTATGCCTTTCGGATTATGTAATGCCCCAGTAACCTTTCAAATGTATATAATGGGAATTTTCATCTATATTATCGACGATTTCATGGAAGTATTTATGAATTATTTCTCTATTTTTGGGGATCTTTTGAGGAACACTCAGATTTGTTGATAGAGTCCTACAAAAGTGCATTGAAGTAAACCCGATATTATCTTGGGAGAAATCACACTTCACGATGAAGCAAGGGATTGTGCTGGGACATATTGTGTCAAAGAAGGGTATGGAAGTGGATCCATCGAAAATTGAGACCATCACCCACTTAGGCCCACCCGTGAATATAAAAGGTGTTCGATCCTTCCTAGGCCACGTCGGTTTTTACTGCCAATTTATCAAGGATTTCTCGAAAATTTCCCACCCTCTCACCAAACTACTTGAAAAACACCAAGATTTCACATTCAACGAGGAAGCATTCGAGTCCTTCAATATACTAAGGAAAACATCACTGAAGCACCCATACTACAACCCCCTGATTGGGACTATGAATTTGAAATCATGTGTGATGCTTCTGATTATGTTGGGGCAATATTAGGTCAAAGGAAAGATGGAAAACCCTATGCCATCCACTATGCCAGTAAAACCCTCGATGATGCTCAAAAGAACTACACTGTGACGGAGAAAGAACTGCTGACTGTGGTATTTTCACTAGAGAAATTTTGATCTTACATCTTAGGGTCCCATATCATAATCTACACATAGCACTCTGCTCTCAAATGCCTCTTCACAAAGAAAGATGCCAAGCCTAGACTGATTAGGTGGGTGTTGTTGCTACAAGAATTTGACCTAGAAATCCGAGGCAAAGCGGGAGAAAAGAATGTCGCAACTGATCACTTATCGAGGTTCCCCTCATCATCTCACCAACCGATAACGTGGTCCCAATTTCTGAAAGTTTTCCTGATGAGAATATAATGTCTGTCTCTCAAATCCCTTGGTATGCGGACATAATCAATTACCGTGCCACTTCCACATTTCCTGATGACTGGCCGAAACATAAGACAAAACCAAGTCCCAAGCCCGATATTATCATTGGGAAGAACCTCTTCTCCTCAAAGAGGGTACTGATTTAATTTGGAGACGTTGTATCCCTGAATCTGAAGTCTCTAGTGTCCTATCTCACCGCCACACTTCTGGGTGTGGAGGATACCATTCAGGGAAGTGCACAGCTGCTAAGGTCTTACAATGTGTTTTCTACTGGCCTACACTCTTTAAGGATGTCCATTATTTTGCTCAATCTTGTCCTACCTGTCACACCAATGGAACAATGACCCGATGCAACATGATGCCCCTCCAACCCGTACATATAGTCGAAATCTTAGATACTTGGGGAATAGACTTCGTGGGACCTTTCACCAAATCACAAGGCTATCAACACATCCTACTCATCATTGACTACGTGTCCCATCAGGTTGAAGCCATTCTCACTCACGCTTCTGATAGTGCCACTGTTGTCAAATTCCTGACCAACCTTTTCTCTCGATTTGTATTACCAAAGGTGGTCATTAGTGATGGTGGAACCTACTTTCTGAATGCTTCAATAAAGAATTTACTTAAGAAGAATGGAGTCGAACACCGTGTCTCAACCACCTACCACCCACAGACAAATGGAATGGCTGAGCTGTCAAACCGAGAAATCAAGACCATACTCCAGAAAATTGTCCGCTCTGATCGTAAAGACTGGTCTCAATACTTACCTACTGCTCTTTGGGCCTACCATACAGCCTTCCGCACACCCTTAGGAATGAGCCCATAGTCTTTGGAAAGCCATGCCATTTATCATTTGAGATTCACCACAAATCACTTGGGTGATCAAGAAATGCCATTTAAATTATGATGAGGCTGGAAAAAGAAGATTATTGAATTTATCTGAATTAGAGGAATTAAGATCACAAGCCTATGACAACAACTTGTTGTACAAAGAGAAAATCAAAATATGGCATGATGCGAACATTTTGAGGAAACCATTTCAAGAAAATAAAAAAGTATGGATTTTCGATGCGAATTTGAAACTATTCCCAGGAAACCTGAGATCGAAGTGGAAAGGACCATACACTGTAACCCAAGTCTTTGATAACAGTTCAATAGAAATCTGTGACCCACACACCAAAGCCACTTTTAGAGTCAGTAGTCAAAGACTAAAACCTTTTATTGAACCATCTGGTCCTATGCCTGTCTGCACAACATACCTTCTGCAGGAAAAGTAAGCCACAACATCGTCGAGTTGAGGCATTAAATCATGCATTCTCGTGAGTCTC
Source organism: Ottelia alismoides (assembly GCA_037367405.1). Lineage (NCBI taxonomy): Eukaryota > Viridiplantae > Streptophyta > Magnoliopsida > Alismatales > Hydrocharitaceae > Ottelia > Ottelia alismoides. The sequence continues at coordinate 467,237 of JAZKJV010003003.1, read as the reverse complement.
TCTTCACAGGTATCTTTTATCTTTACTTTTTTTCCCGCATATTTTTACTGCATTGCATTATATAAGTATAGGGGTACACTTTTTTTTCCAAAAAAATCACAAAACAAAAACATTAAAATATCTTGCCCACCCAATCTGATGGTCCTTTTGTTCACCATGAGGACATGGTTTTTGATAAGCATGGCAGGGTGTCTTGTTTTCAAAATATTTTTCCAAAAAAAGGAAAAAGAAAAGAAAACCACCAAAAATATGGCCTTCCCAATTTTGTTGAGAAAACAGATCTTCACTGCATAGATTATAGACTGAGGCTGAGTTGACCCTAATCCACTTCACTTCATCAGAATTTCACTAGTCCTAAGTTTTTAAGCTTTCTTCAGGCCCATATGGACTTTATTCTCTCAGTTCTACTGACTCTACTGGTGAATGAACTTATGTATCTAACTAGATCACCTGAGCAACTAGTAGCACTCTTAAACTCTTCATTGGATATTAAGCAACTACACATTCCACTTATCTTGATTGAGTTTATTTAATGAGATATAATTACAATCTAGTTGAGGTGAGGAGTTGTTCTCTTGGTTGTGTGAATGCCTGAACTTTGTTTGTAGTCAGTGAAGGAACTTGACTCAGGAGCAACATGATCTCTCTAGTCTAAGTGTGTCAGAAAATAAGCCAACATCGTGCCTCTAAAGTCAATATTAAGCCGATACTACCTTTGATGCCAAACACAAAGCAAAAATACCAAAAAAGGCATATCACAATACAAAAGAATGCTAAAAACCACCAATCATGCAAAGATGTGCAATGAAAGAAGACCACCAAATACCCCTTCTCTACCAACAAGCCGTGGTAGCAGCCCAATGATGCTACCTAATTTCTTAAAAGAGGCCCAGGGTTATGCTCTACAAAAGGAAAAAATGAGAGCAACGGACCAAAGCAGTCTACGAAAAACCTCAAAAATTAATTCCCATTCTCCAATGAATTATGACATATTTTTTATTCTGACATACTTGGTTGAAAAGAGAATATGCCTGAAATCAGGTGAGGACTGAGACTATATGTGTAGGGAATCACTCGATACCTTGATATATTATGTTGTTAGCTCGTTCTATTGACTTACAAAAGCTAAACCATCATAACACTGTTTATATCCACTCAAGGTCAAAGAGAATACTTGTTGATTAGAATGATCTGACTTGATGGACTTTCTAAAACCATTTCAATTTTGTCGGAATTGAGAGGTTGTTGAAACTACAAACTCGAGTCAAGTCGATAATTCGAACAAATATTTAATCCATGGGTCGAATGTATTGAAGTTTGTGTATATGTGTGGTTGGGATCTGAAAACTCAAGACTTTGTGGTTGTGTCTACTGCAAACCTCACCCAATCCCTCTTGATTATTTCCCACGTTCCTCATTATTATTTATCTTATTCTTGCTCGAGACTATAAAGATTTAAGCATGGGGGTGTGATGATTATATATTATGCTGGTATAATACCATACAAATTATATGAAGAATCCTATTAATATCTGACACATACACCTCAATACTACTTAATCCAGATATTATTTATTCTACAAATACAATGGGAAAACCATCTCTAAAATGCATAATTAATTTAAATGAACAAATTCTCTCCTCTACATTAATTATATAATACCATATTCCAATCATTCAATTAATCATTGATGAACGTGAAATACGCCTCTTTAATAAAGGGAAATTGTAGTATAGGAGGCGAAAATCGGTCAATCAAAAACCACAATCCTTGAATGTTGTGGAATATTTTTTTATTTGGCAAGTTTACCAAGGTCGAACACAGGGAACGGTGATTCTTAGTTGCGTGGTTTTAAATTAAATTAAGTAATTAAGTAATGTTTGGTTAATTTCTGTGTTGGAAAAATATAATACAATGCAATGACGAAGATGTGATGCAAAGAAAATAAACAGAGAAGATTATGCCGATGATATTGTTGAAGCGAGAAATTCGAGGGTCGTACGGTTTCACAAGGCGAAACCGCAGTCGATGCGGTGACCGCTCAAAAATCCTGATTCAAACAACAATAAACCACAATAGATAAATCAAGCAATGAAAGTAAATGTGTGGAGTTAAAATTTATTATAACTCTACAACAAAGATGTGTATAGTGCAAGTATGTATAGAGGTCGAACACAGGGAGCAGAAAGGATAGATTGGGGAAAATTGCTCAAAAGTGTGTGAATGTGATAAGTTGTCTATCTATGCTATATTTTTGTGGGTTTTTGGATTTTATATTTTTTTATTTAGTTTTTGATTTTATATTTTGGGTTTTTAATTTTCTGATTTTTATATTTTATATTTTATATTTTCTATTTTCTTTTTCAATATTGGAATGTATAAGCTATATAATAAAAGGGAGAAAGAGGTATTTATAAAAATAGATAAAAATGTTCAAAAATTAGAAAATAAAATATTTTTGGTCTTTTTAAGATTTTCTACTGTTTTTGTGATTTTTGGGTACTTTTCAATGTATTTTTGTATTTTTAAATGTCAAAATACAAGAAAACAATGAATAACATACAAGGCTGAAACTAAAATGGAGAAATAAATTAGAGAACAGTAACAAAAATTCTTCAAATTAATTTTCAATGAAAGACAATAAAATAAGGAAAATTTAAACACCAAGATTATATTTTTAGTATTTTTGTAGAATTTTTAATATTTTATATAGGTTTTTGGAGTTTTGTGATTTTTTGGAGTTTTCTTTTATATTTTTTAATGATTTTTGGTCTGAAATTAAAACAACCTAAAAAAACAAAATATATTTTTTTGGGATTTTTCTGATGTGTTTTTATATTTTTTATGCATTTTATAAGCTAGACAGTGCACAAAATGGATGTTTTTTTATTTTTAATAAATAATAAAATGCAATGATTATGAAAAATAAAAATATGATGTTAAACTACTATGAAACAGAGACCTAATGTGATTTTTGGGGATTTTTTTAGAGGTTAATAGATGCATGCAAAAATTACCAGAGATATAAGGAAAATACATGTTTGCAGGGGCATTTTTGTAATTAGGGTAGATTACAAGGGCCTGCGTGCAAAATTTGCACAAATATTACAGCGTACAAGACAAATTTCAGGACCACATTGAAATATTAATTACAAGGGGTCCCTGCCTGCAAAATAGCCAGACGCATGTGTTTGCGCACGTGCGCCTAGCTGGCAAGGATCTATTTGCAATTCTAGGAAATCCGGGGGTCGATTTATAAATAATACAAAATTCTTAAAGCTGCACAAGAAAGTTTCAGAGCTAACAGACAAATAGCAAAAACGATTGGGTTCTAACGCAAATTACCCAATCTTAAGCGCGATCGTACAGTGGGTTTTATCCCACTTAGACACGTGTCAGCTCACGGCAACCAGCTAACTAAACTACAGAGAAAAGAATGAAATACAACCTCGAGTTGGCTAAAAGACCAACAAGATGTGACCTCGACGGCTGGAGCCGGAGGTGGGGGGTGGAGACGCCGCCTCGACCGCCTAGCTACGCCTCCTGGGGGCTGGAGGGTCTCCTGTCACGAGACCCAATCCGGAGCACTCGATAAGAGAGCGAGATAGATGGTCCAAGAGGGTTCAAAAGACCAAGGAGGGTTTGGGGATGTTTTTGAAACCATGGCCTAGTGGGCTCCTTGATCGAGGCGTGGTGAGCAGAAGAAAAAGATTTAGGAAGATCTAGGAGGTCGGTGTGGATCATGGAGATACCGGGTACAACTTTCATGAAGGGACTCTCTTCCATCGAGCAATGCAATGTTGGCGAAAAAATCGAGAAAGTCGGGTCACGGGCATTCTGACAAGGCCGCAGGGCTAGGGCCAAGGAGTTGACCGGCTGGTCAACATCCCAGGCCACCTGGTTGGTCCACGTGGACCAACCAGGAAAAAGCCCAAAAAATGTTTTATAAATTAGTTTTAAAATAATAAATGAATTATTTAAATTTAGGTTATTTAATAAAAATATTTATTATTTTATAAATTATTTTATGGTAATTTTTAATTTATTTTTTAGAGGTATATTTTTACAAGTTGCCTATTATACCCTTTATAGGTATATTCTTCTATATATTTTATTCTTTTATTTTTATTTTGTGATTTTAATTTATTTAATTATGTTTATTAATTTATATAATTATAACATACTTTTATACACATAATTATATTTTTATTTTATTTTTCTGAATTGTTTTGTATATTTAATAAAATATAAGTATAGAATGAACAGGTGTATTTATAGGTATAATACCTATGTATATGATATATACAAGTATTTTTATTTGAGTTTTATTTATGTTTTTATTCTGATTTTAATGCACATAATTATTATAAGTATTAATTAAAAAATTATAAAAATATAAACTTATGAAAATAATGAATAAATAATAAATTGAATATTTTAATCTGTACAATATACAATGTGGGTCCAAAACTCAACTTTCAAACCGTAGCTCCACCAAATGCGAAACCACCGCTATTAAATAGATTATTTTATTCTATATACAATTAAAGGTGAGTTTGCTGCATTTGGAGTTTTCATTTGTGAGATACGGGTCTGGGAAGTTGGGATTCTGGATTTTTATTCAGACCATAACTTTTTATCTGTGTATTATTTGTCAGTGAAATCAATTTTGTATTTTTCTTTGTAAAATTATCTACAACTTTCATGTACAATGTTTCTTTATTTTATGTATAAAAAGTGGAACCAAAAATAGGTCCCAAAATGAATAAAGAATGAGTAAAAAGAATGGGTATTTTTACTGTATTTTGACCCATATATCCCTCTACTTTATTCCTTGTCGACCTAGTCATCGAGATGCCTAGGTCTCGGGATTTTGGGTCATAAAATATTTACAATATTTTATTCTTTTTCTTTTCTTTTCTTTATTCTATAATTTTGGCTTTAAAAATCGTATTTTATACAATATTTACACACATATACATGAATGCTAAAATTCATGAATTAAGCCTATTTAAATGCATTTATTAGGGTTTTTAAGGCCAAAATGATAGCATAAAGATGATGAAACGTAGATTCATCATCCCCCTATACTTGCCTTTGCTAGTCCCTAGCAAACACTTATGCAATAAGTGCAGAAAGAAAAACAAAGAAAAGAGAAAGAAGAAGGTGGATTAAGTGTAATTATCAAACTTGTCTTCAAAAAATCAAAGTTTGGAGCTTACGTCGGACCTTTGGAATTTAGTGCGGGCGGGACCTTAGTGAGAACTGAATTCGAGATCCAACAGTCCTTGAGAATCCCAAGACTCTGCCCAAGTCTCCTCAATAGCCAGGTCAGAAATATCTCAACTCTTACGCAAACCCTTACGACTATGAATCTGACTCGTACAGTGTAAGTGATGGTGGCTCTCCCCAACTAGAATGACAAAGAAACTGACTTCTCTAGTACGATAACCCATTGATTCCCCAATCCAACAACTCCATCCTCGAGGAGCGGGGTATTCCCTTCTAAGTTCAAGTGGCAACCAGCTCAAGAAGAGGGGGTTAAGAGAAGAATGGACGGTAGCCAGTGTAGCTACCTATCCTGGGATGCAAGACCAGTGTAGTCAAGTCATCCTGCTGCAGGCTCACATATTTGACTTTGGAACTCAAGCTTGCTTATTGACTTTGTACATACTTGCAGGCTTTTTATTTTTGTACATGCCTGAACATACACTTTTTTTAATACTATTCACAGCAGCATTTACATAAGGAGTTTTTCCCCTTGAGCCAGTAGACTATCCCTCTTTTGAAGCTTTATCGCAACCCACAGCCTCCTGTCTTTAGACTTCCTTATCACTGGACGGGTTGGGGTGCACTTTCCTCCCTAGAGGAGGACAAATGTTTCCACTTGTGTGCGTCTCATACTGGCAAATCCAATCCCCTCACCACTCCAACTGAGTTGAGCCATGTGTAAGGTGCAGGTGTCCAAGTTAGGTCATTATCAACAAGAGTCGTGCATGTGCTCCGAAATACTCTACTTAGGCAGTCAAGAATCCATTGAACCAAGTCCCGTGATCCTCAAAGAATTAAGTCAACTAGACCTGAAGTACCTCAAACCCAGTTCCTATAAGGTTCCTGTTATTAGTTAGATTTTAAGTCCAATCAAGCTCCAATCTCCGGATTTTACTTAGACTTGTTCAATTATCGGACTCAATCTGAAAAATGCGAATGCTATGCAAATGCGATGCAGAATGCAGAAAATATTTTTGTGATGCAATTTTTCAAAGATTTTGAACTTTTTATGGATTTTTTGAAAAGATGATGATGATGCATATGCATTTTTTGTATGTTTCAAAAAAATTTTTTAAACGTTTTTGGATTTTAATTTTGCAAATGTTTTTGGGATTTTTGAAAACAAAAATATTTTGGCTGAAAACAAGTTTAAAAATATGTATACGGGAGTGCTTCTTATATTTACAAGAAGTGGATTTTAAGAATTTACAAGGGTAAGTGATCAATTTTATACATATATATAAAGTGGATTTTGGTGAGATGTAAGTATTCCTCAAACTTATTTGACACAAGCTTTTTCACACAATTTTTGAAAACTATAGTCCAAAATAGTGTTTACAAACATTTTACAAACATGTTCACACATTTGAAAATCATTTTGCAAACATTTTCTTTTACACAAGGAAAAGGACTTTTACAAACCACACATTTTTACAAAGGTTGAAAACATGTAACAAAACATTTTCAAAATAGTTTTCAATATATTTTCACCAAGATTTTCAAACTATTTTTCAAACATTTTGCAAAAAACATTTTCACCTGATTTATTAATCAGTAAATACAAAAAGAATTTGAGGAACAAAACACCTTTTTATTAAGGTTTTTAATGAATTTTAAAGATTTATTAGCCATATTATTAGGAAAATACGAAAGTACGAGTTATGGCTAAAGTATATACGTAGTATATACGACCCCCCTATACTTAGCTTGAGCTATGTCCTCATAGATCAGAGAGAAAAGAGAAGACATAACTCGTACTGAGTATAGATAAGTCTAAAGAATAAATGAATAAATGAAGGAATGAATGAACGAATGAGAAGTTGACCATCCCCCCTATACTTAGGATCAAATAATCCTTAGTATAGCAGACTGTACACAAAGCAGGGAGGGTCAAGGGTGGGAATGAACAGATCGTACTCAGATTGTCTCCCCCTATACTTAGGGTAAGATATCCCTAAGTATAGACAAGAAGAGGAGACAATGGAGAGGATCGAAAAGAATAGAAGAAACTCAGGGTGCACACCCCCCTATACTTAGGACAAAGTATGTCCTAAGTATGGAAAACTGTCTACAAGGGCGGCACCTTTTTGATAGCTGAAGAAGATAGAAGAGGAAAAGAAGAAAAGAAGAAAAGAAATCAGAAGATGGCAAAGATAGAGACGGATGTAAGCATCACTCCCCCTATACTTTGGGTAAAAGAAGCCCTAAGTATAGGCGACAACAGGAGTAATGAAACGGAACGAAGAAAGAGCACTCAGCTCGTCCACCCCCTATACTTAGGACAAAGTGCGTCCTAAGTAAGGCAAACACGAGAATGGGTGGATGAGCAATACGGAAGATAGAGGAAGATACACGAGAGAGAATATACAACAGAGACGGATGTACACATGGTCAAGAAGGTTGAAAGCGAACCTTCTTGCGGGACCGCTGAGGAATAGATCTGGTGTGGTGCAGGTCGACATCGGGGTCCATAGTGGACGGAAGCCGATCAGGGTCAACAGAGTGAACATCCTCAGGGGCCCTAAGGTGTGAAGGCACAAACTGATGAGTGGAAGAAGTACGGCTAGGTCCGACCTTAGGAGTCTCGTTGATGTCAAAGTGAAAAGGGACAAACTCCTCATCATCAGAAGTAGTGTAATCAGAGTCATCCTGCGAGGTCTCGTCCAAGTCAAAACTAAAAGGAAAGAACTCATCAGTGGAAGTAGTCGAGCTCTGTTCGTCCTCTATAATCTCAACCGGATCATCTTTCTCATCAAAAGGCCCGAATTTCTGAAGAAAAGCAACTAAATCAAATTCGGCCTTAGTCTCATCAGTATCTTCATGGACAGGAGCGGACTCATTAGTGGAAGTAGTCAGAGCATGTCCGTCCTGTATAGTCTCTAAATCCGCCCTTCGCTCAATGGTGTCAATCATGTAGATCCCGAGGATGTCATCAACACATCGCCAATCACAGGAAGCAAAAATACCAAAGTCTATGCTTTCTGAGCTTTCCTCCTTGGAGAGGAATTCTTGGGTCTCATCATCGGTCATGAAGAAGGTCTCTCTGATATCCTCATATAGATCATAGTCCTTGAGATCAGCCAAGATAGGTGAAGTCATATCAGGTGCAGGTCTCTGGTCGGCGGTGGGTGCGGTGATCAACACTTCGCTCTCATCAGCAGGACGGAAGCGAATATCTCCTGATCCGTAATCAATAACGACCCTCGCAGAGGCGAGGAATGGTCATCCCAGGATGATTGGAGAGTGCTCCTTAGTGGAGGTCTCCATGGGCAGTACGACAAAATCAACGTGATAGCTCGTGCCCTGAATCGAAATGACGACGTTTTCAAGGATACCCTTCGGCCTCTTGATGGATCCATCAGCAAACTGAACGATCATCCTGGTTTTCTTGAGAGGCCCTAAGTGAAGAGACTGTACCAGCGAGAAGGGTATAATGCTAATCGAAGCACCGCCGTTTAGGAGAGTGTGATCACATGTGTGGTCAGAGATGGTGCAGCTAATGAAAGGTGTGGTAGTGTTCCTCTTCCGAGGAATGGGACGGTGTGTGATGGCATGGGCAGTGGCCATGGTCAAGATATGACGCTCAGATCTGCTCCTCCGCTTTCTCTTCTTGGGAAGAGGAGCAGATAAATCGGTCATGGCCTGCTGAAGTGGGGCACGGATGATCTCATGAATGGTGGCCACCACTTCGGGTTCAATCAATATTTTTTTGAATTTTTGGACCTCCTCCATACAAGAGAGGAGGTCGGAATCAACATATACATGAGGCATGCCAAGAGCAGTCTGTACAGCGGCATCCTCGGGGTCACAGGTGGGACTGGATGTGAATGGGTGTGTGGTCAAGGGTTCTGGCAAGTGGACTCTCTCCTCACAGTCTGACTCGATCATGCATCTCTCGAAATCTTTTTGTATTTTTAAAATTTTCTCATTTTTTTTGTATTTTTGGCAATTGCAAGCTCTCATGGAAATCCTCGAGTGAACCCATATCATCAAATGGTGGAATATCATGGTCGCTCTTATTGGTACTAGTGAGGTGGTCAATCTTCTGTCTCATATGATCCATCATCTAGGTCAAGTGCTCAATGGTGGACTCCATGAAAGGTGACTCCAACAGCTCAGCCTCGGGTGGATGTGAAGGTGGAGAACACAGAAGTGGAGGTGGGTGTGGATAGAAATTCGAGGTCTGATACTGTGGCTGAGGCAGATATGTAAAAAAGTCAGGAGCAAAGTCCTCCTGGAAAAAAGGAGGTGGACCAGCTGGAGTGAACGAATGATCCGCAAAGTCCGAATAAAATATGCTCCAGTCGGCCATCTCGAAGCAAAAGAAAATGATCGGGAGAGCACGATGGTCAAGTCAAGAGAAGTGGGAAGAAAGGCGCAAGTGCGCAAAAGTGATCTAGGACACACACAAAACAATCACAAACAAAAAATGAAAATAATACAAACCCTCAATTCACCTACTCAACTCGGTAGAGACCGCAAAGAGCGGTCTTTTTATCTTGTCTGTTTTAGAGTTAGGTGAGAAGTCCAAAATTGCACAAACACTTAGGAGGCTGAGAATGAGATTTGGGCACTAATCCTTACCGTGTGCGTGTGCCATGTAAAGCGAAGACAATGAGGGGATTACTCGCCCCAAGAGAAGATTTTCTTTTTGATCGATTTTAGGGTCAAGTAATGTTAGCAGTCCCGATTTTATTGATTATCACTTCTTTTTTGGGTTTTTCATGAGAAATGCACGCGCCTAACGAGGATTCAATTCCTTTAAGCACCTAGGTTGGCAAAATCAGAGGGAGAGTCGGAAAAGCAATGCAAGCGACAAATCAATAATGAATGCTAAAGAGAAATGCTCACCTTGCCTCCAACACTCAGAAATTGCTATTATCGGGAAGAACCACGAGTTGACCATCAATCCTCAACCCAAGAGTCCGGTCTAGGCTCACCCCTCCTCCTCTCGACAAATCGAGTTCAGGAGAAGCGCTTGGCGGGGAGAGCCCGCGGCGCGACGTATTGAAGGTGATGATCAACTGTTTAAAATTTGACTAAGTCCAAATGAGACTATAGGTGCATGCAAAATATTTAGTGTTTGGCCTTAGTCTATCGCAAGCAATCCTAAAACTAGGGGCTCAATCACACAAAATAAATAAAACCGAAAAACAAAACAAAATAAAAAGAATGCGAAGAAAAACACGAGAAAATCCGCGGTGAGCCCCCAAGTGAACAATCACTTAGAAATTAGGCTCGAATGTCTAAGTGTCCGAGGGTACCTGTATTATTACAATAATAGTGGTCTCTCTCTCACTTGAATTACAAAAAATAAATGCAATAAAATAAAAGCTCAGAAATTGTCTTCTAAATTCCCTTCAAGTCCGCCTTGGTGCGAAGCCGAAGCCGCCTCACGTGGTTGCACGAGCGCTCCTAGAAAGGAGTGCATCCCTCGATCCGCGTACCTCACACAAAGTCAAACAAGAGGGTGGTCAGACAATTCAAATGATATATCAAAATAAAAGAGCAAAAATAAACAAAAATAAAAACCGCGAAATAGACAAACAATCACAATCACGCACAAACCCGAACTAAGCGTTGTTGCTCCCCGGCAACGACGCCATTTGTTGAAGCAAGAAATTCGAGGGTCGTACGGTTTCACAAGGCGAAACCACAGTCGATGCGGTGACCGCTCAAAAATCCCGATTCAAACAACAATTAACCCACAACAGATAAATCAAGCAATGAAAGTAAATGTGCGGAGTTAAAATTTATTATAACTCTACAACAAAGATGTGTATAGTGCAAGTACGTGTAGAGGTCGAACACAGGGAGCAGAAAGGATAGATCGGGGCAAATTACTCAAAAGTGTGTGAATGTGATAAGTTGTCTCTCTATGCTATAATTTTGTGGGTTTTTGGATTTTATATTTTTTTATTTAGTTTTTTATTATATATTTTTGTATTTTGGGTTTTTAATTATCTGATTTTTATATTTTATATTTTATATTTTTCTATTTTCTTTTTCAATATTGGAATGTATAAGCTATATAATAAAAGGGAGAAAGAGGTATTTATAAAAATAGATAAAAATGTTCAAAAATTAGCAAATAAAATATTTTTGGTCTTTTTATGATTTTATACTATTTTTGTGATTTTTGGGTATTTTTCAAAGTATTTTTGGTATTTTTAAATGTCAAAATACAAGAAAACAGTGAATAACAAATAAGGCTGAAACTAAAATGGAGAAATAAATTAGAGAACAGTAACAAAAATTCTCCAAATTAATTTTCAATGATAGATAATAAAATAAGGAAAATTTAAATACCAAGATTATATTTTTAGGATTTTTGTAGAATTTTTAATATTTATATATAGGTTTTTGGAGTTTTGTGATTTTTTGGAGTTTTCTTTTATAATTTTTAATGATTTTTGGTCTGAAATTAAAACACACTAAAAGAAACAAAATATATTTTTTTGGGATTTTTCTAATGTGTTTTTATATTTTTTATGGAATTTATAATATAGACAATGCACAAAATGGATGTTTTTGATTTTTAATAAAAATATTAAAATGCAATAATTATGGAAAATAAAAATATGATGTTAAACTACTATGAAACAGAGACCTACTGTAATTTTTGGGGATTTTTTTAGAGGTTAATAGATGCATACAAAAATTATTAGAGACATAAGGAAAATTCATGTTTGAAGGGGCATTTTTGTAATTAGGCTAGATTGCGAGGGCCTGCATGCAAAATTTTCACAAATATTACAGAATACAAGACAAATTTCAGGACCACATTGAAATATTAATTACAAGGGGTCCCTGCCTGCAAAATAGCCAGACGCACGTGTTTGCGCACGTGCGCCTGGCTGGCAAGGATCTATTTGCAATTCTAGGAAATCTGGGGGTCGATTTATAAATAATACAAAATTCTTAAAGCTGCACTGGAAAGTTTCAGAGCTAACAGACAAATAGCAAAAACGATTGGGTTCTAACGCAAATTACCCAATCTTAAGGTGCGATCGTACGGTGGGTTTTATCCCACTTAGACACGTGTCAGCTCACGGCGACCAGCTAACTAAACTACAGAGAAAAGAATGAAATACAACCTCGAGTTGGCTAAAAGACCAATGAGATGTGACCTCGACGGCCGGAGCCGGAGGTGGGGGGTGGAGACGCCGCCTCGACCGCCTAGCTACGCCTCCTGGGGGCCGGAGGGTCTCCTGTCATGAGACCCAATCCGAAGCACTCGATAAGAGAGCGAGATAGATGGTCCAAGAGGGTTCAAAAGACCAAGGAGGGTTTGGGGATGTTTTTGAAACATGGCCGAGTGGGCTCCTTGATCGAGGCGTGGTGAGCAGACGAAAAAGATTTAGGAAGATCTAGGAGGTCGGCGTGGATCATGGAGATACCAGGTACAACTTTCATGAAGGGACCCTCTTCCATCAAACAATGCAATGTTGGTGAAAAAATCGAGAAAGTCGGGTCACGGGCATTCTGACAAGGCCACAGGGCTAGGTCCAGGGAGTTGACCGGCTGGTCAACATCCCAGGCCACCTGGTTGGTCCACGTGGACCAACCAAGAAAAAGCCCAATAAATGTTTTATAAATTAGTTTTAAAATAATAAATGAATTATTTAAATTTAGGTTATTTAATAAAAAATATTTATTATTTTATAAATTATTTTATTGTAATTTTTTATTTATTTTTTAAAGGTATATTTTTACAAGTTGCCTATTATACCCTTTATAGGCATATTCTTCTATATATTTTATTCTTTTATTTTTATTTTGTGATTTTAATTTATTTGATTATGTTTATTAATTTATATAATTATAACATACTTTTATACACATAATTATATTTTTATTTTATTTCTCTGAATTGATTTGATTATTTAATAAAATATAAGTATAGAATGTACAGGTGTATTTATAGGTATAATACCTATGTATATGATATATACAAGTATTTTTATTTGAGTTTTATTTATGTTTTTATTCTGATTTTAATGCACATAATTATTATAAGTATTAATTACAAAATTATAAAAATATAAAATTATGAAAATAATGAATAAATAATAAATTGAATATTTTAATCTGTACAATATACAATGTGGGTCCAAAACTCAACTTTCAAACCATAGCTCCGCCAAATGCGAAACCACCGTCATTAAATAGATTATTTTATTCTATATACAATTAAAGGTGAGTTTGCTGCATTTGGAGTTTTCATTTGTGAGATACGGGTATGGGAAATTAGGATTCTGGATTTTTATTCAGACCATAACTTTTTATCTTTGTATTATTTTTCAGTGAAATCAATTTTGTATTTTTCTTTGTAAAATTATCTACAACTTTCATGTACAAAGTTTCTTTATTTGATGTATAAAAAGTGGAACCAAAAATAGGTCATAAAATGAATAAAGAATGAGTAAAAAGAATGGGTATTTTTGCTGTATTTTGACCCTTATCTCCCCCTACTTTATTCCTTGTCAACCTAGTCATCGAGATGCCTAGGTCTCGGGGTTTTGGGTCAAAAAATATTTACAATATTTTATTCTTTTTCTTTTCTTTTCTTTATTCTATAATTTTGGCTTTAAAAATCGTATTTTATACAATATTGACACACATATATTTGAATGCTAAAATGCATGAATTAAGCCTATTTAAATGCATTAACTAGGGTTTTTAAGGCCAAAATGATAGAATAAAGATGATGAAACATAGATTCATCAGATATGCGATTCTTAAACGTATTAAATCCCCAAATAATCTGATCTATAAGTTCACAAAATTAATTGCAAATCAAAATGGATCTAACTCAAGAGTTATTCAAACTGACTCAATGCTTTAGGTTAACCAATTGATGCTCAGAATAATTTGAAACAAAATATCCAGCCTCGAAATCTTTGATTCAATTCTTTGAATATTCAATAATAATGTTATAGGAATAAACCCTAAAACCAAAATATTGAGAATGATCAACAATGATTACAAGGATTTGATTAGAGTAAAATCCTCATCCAAATTCCTGCGAAAAAATTCATTAATTTCTCAAGCACAAATATGTCAAAATCATCCTGCATAAGTCAACAAAGATCCTCAAATAATAATTATCAATATACAACCTCCGATCTATCCATAAACGATGCTAAATGGTAAAGCTTGAAAATAGCTTCAAAATGACATATTATATGCTAGAATCAGAGTTCAGATAAGAAAAATATGCTAAAATGAAATTATAGGGACTAAACTGTAAATCAAACAAAGTTTTTCTGTCAAAGAGGTCCCTAGAGGGGCTTATCTATAATATAGCAAAGTCGGAGGGGCCCTTCTATAATTTACCCCTAACGGGGGTATATCTGCAATATCAGGAACCCTCGGGGTTGCAGCTGCAATTTACTCCCAGCACGTGTGCATCGCACGTGCACCTAGAGGCTCAGATGGTGAAGCTCAGGCTTGGAGCACGAGCCTTTGTAGCAGGCCTCAGACGCTTCGAATGACCCGAGCCTTGAGGCTGGGGCCGAGGCTCGGGTCGACTGTCATGGCCTAATCAGGGCCGTTGCATCAAGGGTTGGTCCTGATCCAATGAGAGCTGTAGATTGAGGGCGAGCGGAGGATCGGCTGGCCGGTGCGGATGGCAATTGGTGGCTCTAGCGAACGGAGTCATTAAGGCGCGGGGGTTGTGGCACAAGGCCAAGGATGGAGGCGGTGGGAGGATGGAAGAGCTCCTCTCCGCGTGGAGGGCGGAGGTGGTGGGCGGATGCATGCACTAGAGTTGGTTTTATTTGTTTGGATTGTTTTTTTTTAATTTTACCCACCCGTAATTATTGCATAATATATACAAAAAATACACGAAAATACGCGAAAGTACAAGCTATGGGTAAAGTATATATGTAATATATACACACCCCCTATACTTATCGCATGTTATGTCCCCAGAGCACAAAAAGCGAGGAAAACGACATAGCTCGTGCTAAGCGTAGGAGAGCTAAAATTACAAAAATGTATAGAAGTCGCTCCGCCCCCCCTATACTTAGGCTCTGGCAGCCTAAGTGTAGAATAAGATCAAAAATGGGGTGGGCGAGTTTAAGAGGGAAAATGGAGGAGTATATACACAGCGGGCATCGGTCCCCCCATACTTAGGCTCTAGTCAGCCTAAGCATAGGACATGAGTGAGTGTGAGAACCGTTGAGATCTAGAGAATATACAACGAATGGTGAAAAGACTCAGGTCACTCCCCCCCTATACTTAGGATATGGTCATCCTAAGTATAGCCAAAAAATGAAATGATATGGAGCCGTGGTGAGTGATTCGAATCATTGGGGAGGAAAGGAAAATATATACAAGAAGGAGTAAGAATATATAATGATCAAGAAGGTTTGTGACAAACCTTCTTGCGGGAGCGAGGAGGTAAGGAATATACAAGTGTGTCACTGTCAGAATCGTCCTCAGATGAATAGTAGTAAGCTGAAGGGATCATCCAACGAGGGTTGATAAACAGTTGCTTGCTTAGATACGGCTTAAGAATAGTCGAACTTAGCTCACTCATATAAATCACCTTATCTAGACCAGATGAGGACTCCTTAAAAAATTCCTTCTCCAGAATGTTGAAGGAAATTTCTTGGTCGGTTTTCTAGAACCTGAATCATTGAGAGGGAGATGAGAGCGACACGCCTTGAGAGGTTCAGGGTAACACCTCAAGGAATCAATTCTCAACTTCCTCTCACTAGATAGCCGACTAGAACAGGGAGCAACCGTATTTTTATGTGGAGTCAATTTAGTCTTGGTTGTTTCCTTTGAAGGTTCGGGATGTGGTGCGGTGCTGACCATGGGTTCCTCATCATACGAGTTACCATATAGATTGGAATATTCTTGAAGGGTCAGCACACATCTCGAGAAAGTGCTAGTGATATCAGTTGGCTTGGCATTATTGGGTTCTCGTGTCGGGTCATTGAATTGATCAAGGAAATCCACAAAGGTCGTGTACGACTCAATAATAGCTTCTGGTCGTGGGTCCTCCTTAGAAGTTGTTACGGTGGTGGTGCAAGCAATGGATGAAGTGGAGTTATGGGGAGTCTTTGAACCAATGGTCGTCCGGACAGTCGGTCTCTCAAGTGTAGCAGAGATGTGGGACTCATCGACCTCTCGATGGTCAGGACTGTCAGCGGATGTGCGGGTCACCTTAGAGTAAAGTGTATCAAAGAATAGGTGAGGTTGAAGCGTTCCCAATGCTGTAAAATCAAATTCCCGAGTCTCGCAATCTATAGTCGCCTTAGACAAGGCTAAGAACGGCTTCCCGAGAATTTTCGGAGACTAAGTAAACTCTTCTCGGTGCTCGATGTCAATGACCGTGAAGTCCACCTGGAGTAGAGCACCTTGGAAAGTAACGATGACTAAAATGTTTCCTCGACCATTTGATAGATCGATCAACCAGCAGAACGATCTCTCTTGACTTTCTGATTGGCCTGAGTTTGAGGTTGTCAAACACAGAGGTCGGGAGGATATTTATCAGGGTGTCATCATCGATTCTTGAATGGGTAAAGATAGTGTCTTTGATTTCACATTCAACTCAGGGCAACCGCTTCACTTTACGGCTTTTGGTCTTTCTCCCCATCACCAAGGAGGTGGCCATCGACACTATGTGTCTTTCAGTCCTTGTCCTCTTATTGCCCGAGTCTTCGGCATCGTCTTACTCTTTACAAATCATTTGAGGTTGGTGAAGTGATCTATGGTCTTTATTAAGGGAATATTAAAAATCAATTCTTCATCGAGTGCTTTCCTTAGGACATGATCCAATATTTTTAGATCTTTTCATTTTCAATTTTTATGTGGGTTTTTGGTTTTCCAATTTTTTGGTATTTTTGGTGGATGAATGATCAGACTCTGGATTGGAGGGTAAGTGGTTAGTAGAAGAGGGAGGTAGAATGGAATCCAACTGTACAAAAGGTGTGGGTTCCCTAATGCTTGCTCAGTTTTCATCATCAAATCTACTTATTTCCTTTTCAACTATCATTCCCAAGCTGGTAGAAATTGAGTGCAATATGTTGGTGACATCTCTCAATTTGGCATCAATAATTCATTTTTTTGATGAGTCGAGAAATGTCATCCTCCAAACTGTTCCCATGACAAATCATGGGAGAGTTCTGCTCAATTGGAGAATACTGCTGAGATATTGGGGTCTCATACTCAACATACCTAGACTCTGTCATGTAATGCTGGGTGGAGTATGGACCATCTAAATGGCAAATATTGGTCGGAGCCTCATATGATGGAGTCAATGAACGGAGGACTAGTAAGTCTAGCTCATGTGTCCACTCCTGTGAATGTATAGGCTCTCCGAATGTGTGATATGAAGGCTGGTTAGTGGAAGCTTGATCACTAAAGTCAATCAAGTCTGGGAAATCATGATGTGCAGGCCTCTCCATTCGGGTTGTTCGATCGACCATGTTATGCCCTAAGGTCAAGTCGGGATGTGTATTTGTAAGTTGTTGTCTGGTCCCTACTTGAAGTGAAAATGAAGTATGTGGGGGTCTGTCTCAGCAGTGGCTTGCTCTTCATTCGATTCTTTGATTCCTACAAGCTCTCGAGAATAAGGACAATCATCCCAAGATGGAAGTGGATCCAGGGTGTTAGAATATGAAGTAGGTGAGAAATGCGAAGAAATGGAGAAGTCAATCAAAGTTGTGACTTCATAATCGGGTTGAGGTGGAACCGACCATGGGTAAGGGTCTCCCGTGGATGGCAGAGGATACATGGAAGAAGGAGAAGGTGAAGATGATCGGTATATGGTCGATGAGGAATGACAGGAGGTTTCAGGGTATGGGGACCAATATCCCGACATCTTGAAGAGGGAAGGGTGGATGTAAGTAGTTCGAGGTAGAAAATGTGCAATTACACGGGATAACACACGGACAGACACAAAGTCAAACGCAAGAGCAAACCCCGAGTTCACACTCAACACGGTGAATGACCCAAAACCGAGTCGGATTAGTCTGGTTGATTTTAAGTGTGAATTTTCAAATAAGTAGCAAAGGTTTCGTGGCCTATAGGGGAGTCGGCTCAAAGCCGGATGCGTCTCCCCTGTTTAACCTCTCGCCTAAGATACCAATGCCCTTCCTTTCTCCGCTCCTATCACCAACCGAAAGTTCAAGGACCTGCCCCTATCTACCTACACAGTAGGCGGAGGCTTACAAGGCTGTAACTTCGCCCCTATCTACCTGCCAGAGCAGGCGGAGGCTACTAGCAACTTTTTGTGGTGCACTGCAATTTCGCCCCAATCTACCTACCAGAGTAGGAGGAGGGTACTTGGCGCTGGTTAGTTGAACCCAAAGCTCAGTCGGTGATATTTGCTCGGATCGAGGTACGCGATATGGAAGGCATGGATTTTTGGCTCTGCCCTAGGGTGCACACACACTCTAGTAGCCTCACTCAGCCTGAAAATAAGGCCGGAGTTAATTTCCCGCAAACAAGGGTTAATTTTAGTCAATTTTTTTGTCCAATTCAATTAGCAGTCCCAATTTTAGAGATTAATTGTCACTTATATTAATCTACATAAGCAACCACATCTACCGTCCAGTCCCAATTCCTTTATCTTAGGTTAGAAAATCAAGAGAGAGAACCAGAAAAAGCTGATGCAATCGAGAAAATGATGATGAATGCTTGAGTAAGAAGACTTATAGTGCCTCCAGCTCTCTACAATGCAGGATGCAATACTGAATTGAAATTTTACACTAAATGAATGCAATCAATGAAAAGCCGCTCCTAGACAAGCAGTTCTATTAGCTAGTGAAGCACATATTAATTTGACTAGATCTGCGGTGTAAGTGAGTCTTTTAATGGTGAAGTGTGGTCGTAAATATTACGAGCACAAACAGTCCTAGGAAGCTCTAAGAGCCGCAAGTGCAAGTCCTATTCTACGTAAAGCAACCACACAACACACGAGGACTCGTTTTATTATGATTTACACGCACTATAACCCAAACGGGAACCATTGGATATGCAAACTTTTTTTTGCAAGTTAAAAAATGAAAAATTTTTTGGCGTCTCAACACTCGACTTGATCCATGAATCGTCGGCCTTCGATATACTTCAAGATGCGTCGACTTCAAGAAAGCTGCTCCAAGTCCACCAGGCCCTTGCATAAAAAGATACAAAAATGTCAGTGAGAGAAAAAGAGAAAAAAATAAATAGAAAAATAATTGGAAAAAAGGAATAATAAAAGGTGGTTCAGGGATGAGACTACTAGAGTGAATGGAAAAGGTAAATCTAATTTTCTAAAGTGATCCTAAGCCGTTTGCCTCCCCAGAAACGACGCCATTTGATAAACCTCGGATCTACCCTTTTAATAGTATTGAATTAACGATTTTGTTGCAGTCATTTAGATCCGGATCGATCAAAAATTAACCACACGGATCGATGATTCTTCAAATGAAATTAAGTGCAGTTTTATGTTTGTTTAACCTAGGCAAGCCCCAAGGTCGACTCAAGGAGGTAAAGGAATAACTCGGGATCAGATTAGATGAATTAGAATGCAGTTTTCTAAGTGGGATTTTTTAATTTTTTTATGCAATAAAAATGCTGATTCACTGATGCAGATGAACTAGGTTATTAAGAAAATCAACAACTTAGCCAAAGATAATTTTATTCTGAAATTAGTCCAAATTGACCAGTTATATTTTTCCTGTAAACGTAATCCAATAATTAATGAAAAATGGATTTTTTTGGAATTTTTGAATTTAAAATGCATAAATAAAAAATGCAACATTTTTTTGGGGTTTTTATACAATTTTTCGTGCAAATGTTATGCAAAGAATAATGAAAAAATCACTGGAAGTGAAATATGATGAAATTAAGCTACACTTTTTTTTTGAATTTTTTCTAACAGTTTATGTTTTTTTTATGAATTTTTTACTGAAAACAGAGCAACAATGAGTATTTAATTTCTAATAAATCCACGAAATAAAATTATCCAGAAAATAATTATCTGAAATAGATATTTTAATAAGGAATCCAGAAGAGTTGAAATTTCTCAAAAATAATCTTTGTAGATTTAATTAAAAATCAATTACAGAATTCACTCTATAATTTATTCTATGCAAAAGACAACTCTAATTTCGATGAAACTTGGACAGTAATTAAAGACACTTAGAGGCATCATCTACATTTTTTTCACAATTTTTAGAGCAAGAAATATGTCTGTGCGAATTTCAGAGCATAGATGGCCAAAATATCACTGATTTTCAATCTCTGATTTTTAATAAATAAATCGATGCTCCCAAAAATGCAAATAAATAACCATATGGCAACGATTTAGTTGCTCTACAAAATGCTATTTTTTATTGAATAAATTGATGCTATGTTGAGGTCCAAGTGATCACGTGAAGTTAAAGGTATCAATGCAATACAAAAATGAAACAAACAAACTGAAACTATGTACAGAGACACATTTGCAAATATGTAAACATGCAAGGGTGAAAGTGCAAGTTTCACAAAAAAATTAAAAAAATGAAATGGAGAATTCGACCTCTAATCCACGTTAGGGCACGGGGGGGGGGGCCAGGGCACGTGCAGCTGAGCGTCTGGGACCAAAGGGAGGAGCGGCGGTGGGCGGAGGCATAGCGCGGTTGCTCGGTCGCGAAGGGGCAGCGTTGGGGTTGCGGCGCTGCGTGGCGGCGGCCACGGAAGAGCTGTGGTGGCTGGCCAGCGGCCACGCACGCGGCAGCCTCTGAGGTCGGGGATGACGTGGCAGGAGCTGCACCTGTAGCTGGAGTCTCGTTGTAGGAGGCCCGCAGCGCGAGCAAGGTGACGGCTGCTCGCGTAGCTGGGCGATGCATGGCGGGGTACTGCAATGCTACTGCTGGTGGGGCACACGACAGCCGGAGGAGATGGGAGGGTGGCGACCGTGCACGGGGTTGCGCACGGTGGGCTGGGTGGCGGCGTCCTGGTAGTTGTCGCAGTTGTCAGATCAGGGGGCCGACGGGGAAAAGTGGGCACCGCGCGGGTGTGCACGGTGGCTGGAGTGCGGGCACCTGCGGTTGGGGGATGCGCTGGCGTGGTCGGCCGCCAGGGGGCCGACAGCGTGGGGGAGGAGGACTGCGGTCGTCGACGGCCACGAGCTGGAGGGGCAGAGGCTGGAAATGCAACCTGTGTTTTTTTTTTAATTTTGTTTTGTAATATTTTTTGTATTTTTTAAAAGAAAATAAAAGTGTAAAAAAATAGAATGAAAAGGTGATGTTGGTCATGATGGTAGAATAATGGAGTAGTTTTTATGTGATGATGATAAAATGTTGAACAAACTAAAAAATTTGTTAGATAAAAAAATGAAATGAAAAGATAGGATAGAAAATACTTACCTGTTTGGTTCACCAGATTGTGGAATAGCTAAGCTAAAACTCCGGTCGTCGCCTCGATCAGCTCCGGGCAGAATCAGAGCAGAGAAGCTGGACGAGCTTCAAAGAAACTCGTGACGGTGGTGCGGACCACCGGATCTCGCCTTGAGGTTGTCGTTGCTCAACTCGTCTGCTACAGCTGTCACCTGAAGGTTAAAGGGGCTCGACCTCACTATTCTTGAAAACGGCAGATGAAGAAAAGTGATGGAGGAGATGTGAATATAAAGAGGAGGGAGTTGGAAAAAAAAGATGGAGAAAGTGGAGAAAAAGGTGGAGGAGGTAGAGAAGATGGTGACTTGGAGTGGAAGGCAAGCAAAGGAGAAGAAGTAAAAGGAAAAAAAATAAAATAGATAAAATAATAAAATAATATAAGTAGGTTACTAGAAGTAAAAGAGAAAATAAAGGTAAAAAAATTATTAAAATAAAATAATTTAAAACAAAATAAAATAAATAAATAAATGTAAATAAATAATTAATTAAAATAAATAATAATAATAAAATAAATAAATAAATCCAAAGATAATAAAAAAGGGGTGACACACGGCGGCTCCAAGAGGTGCCACATATCGCTCTTAGAAAATTCTAAAATTAAATGTAAAGAAAAATAAAAGAGAAATAACAAAAGGGCTTGTATCAAAAAGTAGCCAACACGAAAGTCGCTCGTCTCAATGCGATCTATAACTTTTGTGAATGGTCGAAAATCAAAAGAAGTCATTTGTACAAAATGTATTTTTGGGTGGTACCTTATAGATATAAAATACCACATTTTATCTTTTGTATTTTTTGTCATTTTTAAATTCGAGAAAAATCAAAATAAAGTTAGAAAAAATATGAAAGGAATATTTACAACTTAATCTATTTTTTTATTTTTAATAATTACGAAAATAAAAGGATAAAATAAAGGGTAAAAAGGTCAATATGTACAATATACAATAGGGGCCCAAAACCCAAGTTTTGCATACGAGGTTCGATTTTAATGAAATTAGTCTTGTTTTGAAGGTCTTTGAATGTATATTACTTTAAAAGTGAGTAGACCTAAATCAGACATTGCATGAGAGAGATATGTGCATTTTAAGGCTCCTAGTTTCAAACTTGGATGGGGTTTTATTGGTCCATTTTACAAATTAATATTTTTTTGATATTTTTCTTTGTATCTATTAGTCAGTACAGAGTTGGTTTTATTGACTTTGGAAGGGGTATGAAAAAGTATATATACTTACCAAAAGATGGTCGAATTTGGAAAAAAATCAAAACATAAAAATTGTAGATCTTGATGAGATCTACAAATTTCACGTTGACTAAAAACAGAGATGAGGTCAAATAAAATAAAAAATACAAGGGTGCAATAGGGGTCCCAAAACTCAAGTTTTTCATACGAGCTCTGATTTTAATGAAATTGGTCTTGTTTTGAAGGTCTTTGAATGTATATTACTTTAAAAGTGAGTAGACCTAAATCAGATACTGTATGAGAGAGATATGTGTATTTTAAGGCTCCTGGTTTCAAACTTGGATTGGGGTTTTATTGGTCAATATTACAAGTTAATATTTTTTTGATATTTTTCTTTAATTAGTGTTAGTAATATATACACTATGGAGTTTGTTTTATTGGATTCGGAGTTAGTATAAAATATATACATATAGGGTATTTTAGCTAATATACAAGTGAATATTTACAAGTGAATTTGGATTCTTATTTATTGCAAATATGAATGCTAAAAATCAGATATTATTTATGCATGCGTGAATGCTAATTATGCAATATAAGTAGAAATATGCAGCTAATTACTCGGGAACAAAGCTCTATTTTCAACTTTTAGAGTGATGAATCACATATTCATCTGTGGGGCGTCAACAAGTACGGCGAAGGGGCATCGAGCCGCTTGAGGAGAGGGTGGTCGACGTCCAGGGCGGCGGCGGAGGATTGGTCCAGGTGGTGGTGCAGTTGCTTTGAAGGTGCAGGAGTTGGTCTGGAGGTGGAGGAAGTACAAATAGGAAGATGGTTGGAAGGGAAGGGTTTCTCCAGAAGTTGTAGGAGCCAAAGCTCGCTTCCATGTGATCGCCTCAGCCGTGGGATGAGGCCACGACGAAGCTTCGGTTGATTTAAGCAGCCACAGAGGAGGGTGAGCCTCAGGATCGCGCCAATAAGGCTGTTGTCACCAGCCGTTAGGGGATGGCAAATGGGCTGACTGGATGGCGACAATGGGTATTTATAGGAGGGGAGGGGGATGAAGACGATTATGTGCTCGTGGTTGTTACGAGGAGGAGTATCGGTGGAGTGAAGGCGCGAAGGCGTTACATGCACGGCCAGAGGGAAGAAGGGGATGGGAGGCGTTGACCATTCACGCGAAGGGGGGGAAAGGTTGGTAATGACTGGAGGAACATGAAGGATCCGTGAGCAAAAGAGGTCATCTGAGTGAAGTGGTATTTTTGGTGGTTATCCAAGTGTATAGAAAACCGGCTTTTTGGAGTTTTGTAATTTTTTTGGTGGCTTTAAAGAGGATAAAAATTCTATAAAAAATACGATAAAATACAAGGAAATTTATTTACACAGTAATCTATTTTTTGGATTTTTAATAAATAAGAAAGTAGGAAAATAAAATAGAAGTACGAAACACGCAATTTTTGTATAGACCGACAACGGACACTTGGACTCAATCAGTTTCTTTGATTTTAATTTTAATCTGTATTTGGATTTTTCTGTCACTTAATAAAACTTTCATCAAAGAACACAAATGAAGAAGAAATAAAATTAAAAGGGTTAATCATGTACTTAAAAACTCAGGTCAAAAATCGCAAAAAGTTAAAATGCACAAAAGAGGCCCAAAACCCAACTTTCACATATGAGCTCCAAAGTTTACGAAATTGGTCTTGTTTTGAAGGTATTTGAAAAAGGAGTACTTTAAAAGTGAATAGACCAAAAATGGACGCTGTATGTTGGAGATATGCTCGTTTTAGTCCGTGAGATGTGAAATTAGACTTTAGGATTATTTGACACTTAATTGAGTTAGTAATTTTTTTGTATTTTTTTATTTATTCTTGTGAGTAATATCTACTCAATGGAGGTGATTTGGGATCAATCAGAATTATGATGAATTATCTAAAAATATGAGAAATTAGCGGTTTTTTGGGCTAATTTACACTTGGAATTTTTAATGCAATTATGCATGATGAAATACAAATATTATTTACACATGTGTGTATGCTAATGATGCTCTATTATTGATAAATGCATGTGAATTTCGGGGGACAAAGCCTAATTGACCAATTTTAGCGTGATGAATACAAGATTCATCAATCATTGAAATACTTATGTATCCAAACAAAAATTGCATGGTCATTAAATAAAACATCACATTCAACCACACACATTTGTACATACAATTTTGCTCTACACATATTTTGTTGGAAAGAAATGGAGAGGGGCTTGAAGGTAATATACCCTTTCTTTATTGGTTGCACATGGGGCACCACACTTCTCTTTACCATGCACATTGAGCCTCCCAAGTAATGCAATGCATGAATACTATCTTTATTCTTCTCTCTCTTGCCCATGCAACTTCCCTATGCATGAATGTATTTATTTCTTTTGTCTTTATGTGCATGAGATGAAGACCCTTCAAAAGCCAAAGGATGCACATAGCATCTATAAAAGGAGGAGTCCCTCAAGGCACCAATGGGGCTCGTGACCTCTCCTTCAACGCAACTCTCTCCTTCCTGGCACAAGTTCTCTCGCCCCCAACTTTCCCACCTACTTCCTCTGCACGTACAACTATCCCCTTCAGCCTGCACCACCTTGCGTGGCCACCATCCTGTGCGCACCTCCTCCATGCAGTCCGGCTCCATCTCCGCGTACTCCAGCCTGTGCGGACATCCTCTGCGTTCATCTCCACGCCTCCATCTTCATGCCGCCGCTTTCTCTTGACTCCACCGTCGTCTCCGAAAGCTCCAATAGAGAAGACTTCTTCCCCATCTTTATTTACTTCTAGCATTTTTTTCCTTAATTTTTTTATCTAAGTTGAATTTGGAATAAAACAACTCTCCTGTTGTAAGATCACCTTGCATTTTTATTACATTAGTATTTTATTTAAGTTGAACTTGGAAGCATTCTTATTTTGTAAGCCATTCTCAAAGTTCTCTATAATATATGCATTGCAATTTTATATTCTATTATGCTCTTTGGAAAAATACAAGTGACTCATTTTTCCATATTAAATTGGGATTCATCCCCTACTTCCTTACTTAGTTTCACTCATACCCGCATTTGCTTACTCTAAGTTTAGGAAGTATTTTCAATGTAGATCACATGTTCTTCAAGATTTTATAATTTTTTCTCTCGTTGCCAAGGAGTAAGATTTGAATCAAGTTAGAAAAGGAACAAAAATTACGAGTTTGCTTGGACCCTGCGGATACGAACCGCTACTTGAACTATACAACCCATACTTTTCCAACATGCATGTAGTTGTAATATTATTTGTTTGATTGTTGTTTTCGTGGAACAACAACGATGTGGTAAAAATCAACTTATTAAACTGCATAAAAATCAACAACGATGTAATATTATTTGCACATTTGGACCACAACTTTTTATTGTGTTATTCCTTAGTCTAGAAACCACTTTTATTTTTGGTCCCTGTACGTCTGCATATCATTTTGCATGTTAAATTGAAATAAAATATAGCAAAACAATTCTAAAAAATCCACGAAAATCATGTTATCTTCCTTTTAATTACATCTTGCATCATAAATTTTTATTTTGCATTTAGATCATTTTTGTTATTTTAATAATTCAAAAACTCCAAAATTATTCCCTATTTGCATTTAAAAGTCAAATAAAAATATAAAAACCTCTCAAAAAATCATAAAAAATTATTATCTGCTTATTCTTATTTGCTTTAATTACTATACCATTTTCGCTTTTATATTCCTTGAAAAACCAAAAAAATAGGAAAACTTTCAAAAGCTTAAAAAAATCATTTAAATAAAAAAAATCCAAAAAATACAAAATTGCTTTCTAGAAGATATAAAAATACCTCTTTCCGTTACGTCGCATTTCGTCCCATTTTTATTTAATTTTCTATTTTAAAATTTCCAAAACATTTGCATTGTTGTCTGTTTGCATTATCTTCTGTTTTACATTTATTTCAAATCCTTTAAAAAATCGAAAAATTCTTGAAAAATTTAAAAAACATTAGAATAATGCCATGAACACAAAAATATTTTTCTTTGAATTTTCTGTTTATTTTTGTGTATTCTAAAAATCCAAAAATTGCCTCTTTCTTCCTTTTGTATTTATTTCTTTTTATTTTCTTCTATTTTAAAAATGTTAAAAACATTTGCAAAATTTTAATGAAAATCATAAAAATAGTAAAAAACAGAAACCAAATAAAAATATAAAATTATAAATTTCTATAAAAACTTATAAGATAAAAATTCAATACAAAACCAAAAGTAGTATTCGTAGAAATCCCTACTTTTCATTGATTTTTCATTGAATTGGATAACCCTCGGGATTTTTGTAGCCTCCTTTAGTTCGATCATGTATGTTATATAGGTAAATAAATAACACTCTAAGTTCTTATGCTTACATTTTTTTTCCTTGCTTGTTGGCTTGATTTACGAATAAAAAACACATAATTTTTTTGAGGGATTTTTAGGGTTGCAGCGACACACAAATAATTTCTTTATTTTAGAACCTTGAAATACCTTGTTCAACACACGTGTCAGCACCACGACCTTCTCCTTCACAAGAATTTGATGGAAGTTCGTCCTCACTGACTGACTTTGCCCATTTACCCATGTTTCACCTTACATCTATTCACCAATATGAACCCTTTAGATCCTAGACCTAACTAACCTAATCCACCCCTACCCTATGATCATCTCTAACACCCTTTCAATTCCATTATTTATTTATCTAAACTTCAGTCATAGAAAACAACTCTTCCCTAACTACCAATATAGTGGTCGATCTTCAACTTCCATTGTTGTGATATTCCTCGTTCTGACCATGATAGAGCCTAAGGACTGCCTCACATGGAAGGAGGATGATAGATGAAGACTCCAAGGCCATTTCCAGCCTTGCATCATTGCTAATGAGGCGAGGAGCTCTGGTGAACACCGCACCATTGTGCAAAGACCAATAGGGTCTTAAACCCTTTTCTTTTCAGGTGACTTCATTCCATCCATGCAATTCCTCGATGTTCGTGTGCCATTAGCTATCTTAATCATGTAATTAGATTCAACTAATTGTACTTATTCAAGACACGATCAAATTCCATTCCAATTCAAGCTTTATTCAATAAATCTAGTTTTGTTATATCCCTTTTGTGCAACCCATTGTTAGACATGTAATACCTTAATATTTCGCCCAATTTCTTTGGAGAATTGAGCAATCCAAACTCATTTACAGGTACTCATCACCTTCTGGAGCACATCCATATTATTCATCAGCACCTGGAGCATTAGATCGTCGCCATCGAGCAATTGCAGCAGTTCTTTACTAGATGAAACCCAAGCAGCTGGCCATCTTCCATAGCCTACGTTGCCGCCCTTCTTCGACCAAGCCATGTCGCAGGAGAGCTCAAAGGGGGTAGGAGACCCCCTTCTGTCCCTATTGGAGGATGTACATTATTCGCACTACCGCTGGAGATTGAAGAGAAGTTCAGATCCATCACCAACCGTTGAAGAATTGGGGAAGAACCCAAGCATACAGACTGCCGCAACAAGTCCACAAGGGACATCCTAGATCAAGTCTTTCCATTTAATCCTAACCATTATTTGCGAAAGAGGTAAAAAAATTACAAAGATACACAGTCTCCAAGAATTCACTTGCACCCCAAAAAGTTTCTAATGTTACATTTAGGTCACCGTGCAGGGACCTAAGTGTAAACTTTCTAGATTTTTCTTACAATTTGGTTCCTTTCCAGAGACCTAATTAAAGAAAGCGTTATTATTTTATTTTTTTATACATTGAACATTGGACTACCTTGAACATTTGTTGACTATTGGACAATATTCTGAGGGTATTTCTTTATCATTTCATTTTCTAATCACATGTTGAATATTTTAATTGAGATTATTTCAAGGTTTTCTTCTTCTATTTTTGTCTTCATTATGATTTCATTTCGTGTGCTTCGAGCTCTTTGCTCGGGTGTCTCCTCGATTAATCTACTATATAGTATCACTACATTTTCTATCACCTATATACTATATTGTAGATCAATTTTTACAAAAAATATCCCTTTGAAAAATAAAAAAAATTAAAAATTAAAAATTGGAAATTATAATTAAAAAAATAACAGAAATTAAAATCAATCAAAAAGATTTTTCATAGAAGAAAATAAAGAAATAAAAAATCAAAGAAATATTTTCTCCACTCTAAAAATCCAAGCGTGATTTTCTCCCTCTTGAGTTCAACCCAGTAATACTTGCTTGGTTAAAAATGTAGCAAAACAACAAATCTAGGAGTGAGCACGATCATTCTTCATTTTTCTCTCTATTCTCTCTCTCTCTCTCCTATTTATTGTCCTTTGTTTAATTTATTGGATTATTCTCAGTAGTTCGCTACATTCGACATCAAAATAACCACTGGTAAAATCTTTGTATCATCAAGGACAATGCTCAATGCACCAATAACCTCACCCTAATGATTATTCAAAAAATCAAAGAAACAGTATTGCAAATGTGTGGATCGGGTCCTTGCATGTGCGTGGAAAAAAGACCCAAAAAAACTCAGATCCAAAGATCTGTGATAATCAGATTGCGAACGGGTTTGCAAAGAAGCAGATCATGTCAAATAATGTTATTGTCAATTGACTCAGATATGAATTAAACAAGATGAGACAAACAAGAGCCTCTGATCTATGATCGAAGGCTCGATCCACACTATAGCGAACAAATAGCTGAATCAAATTGAGATCAAATGCAATGGAAAGTAAGTAATCTAGATCTCCAACTACACTTACCTTGAAATTGTAAAAAATGCAAGGGATTTTTGCCTTAATATAGCTACAGCTGCAGGAGCTTGAACACAGTAAAGAAAACCTCCATCGGTGGTCGAATCTCGATTTCTTTCTTCTTTACACGCTCTCGCTTGATCTAAAAGGAGTTCCTATCACAAACACCCTATCTTTGTCTTTCAAACTCGGGGAAATTGGGATGAAAACAGATCATGCGGTGAAGGATGCGCCTGGAGATTATTTATAGAG
Source organism: Ottelia alismoides (assembly GCA_037367405.1). NCBI lineage: Eukaryota > Viridiplantae > Streptophyta > Magnoliopsida > Alismatales > Hydrocharitaceae > Ottelia > Ottelia alismoides. Next base: position 437,373 of record JAZKJV010003003.1, on the reverse strand, counting down.
GTGAGAAGAGGTGAAATTCAAACATAAAATTGGAATGCAAAATGGGATTTATAGAGAGGGAAGAAGTTTGGGCATAGAGCTAGGAGATTAAGTATATGAAGAAGTGAAGGGATCATATTAAGTAGAGGACTGAGCTGATCGCGAGAATTAGGTGAAGTAGGTGGGTTGCACAGCTTATCCGGGTAAAGAATGGAGAGGGGGAGTTATCCCGGGTCAACGGACCTGGGTCCAGCCAATCAGGTGCAAGCTCGAATAAGGCGAAGCAGAAATGGAAAAAACAAAATACAATTTAGAGAAAATAATTAAATAAATTAGAAATATGTTTATTTATAAGTTATTAAAATAAGCAATGTTTAAAATTAACTAAGCTATTTTTACTAATTTTAATAAATTTTAAAAATTATTTTTTGGTTAAAATAATTAAGTACATAAGTTTACATGTATAAAATACCTATATACGTAATATACATATATTTAATTATTTATTAAGATAAATATAAATCTCATTTCATATTTTATTTATTTACAAATAATAAAAGGAATTTAAATATATTTATTTAATTTTAATGAAATTATTAAATGGAATAAATAAATATACTTTTGTAAAATATAAGTACATTATGCCTATGTTATAAATAATGTTACTTATTTTGGATTATTATTAGTTTCTGTTATTTTTTAAATAAAATGAAATATATACAAAAATATTAAAATTATAATATGTTAAAAATATAATATAATATAATATAATATAATATAATATACACATATAGATACAATGACACTCTAAAAAGCCGAATTTGACATCTTAAGTCCAAATGTTATGAAACCATTTCACTTTAAAGCTTGTTTTATTTTAAACACAATGAAAGTGATTCTGATTTATTCGAGTTCATATGGAGTATATATTGATCTTTCATTTATGACTTTATGTTTTTCAATATGTTGTCCCTTTTATTATGTACATAGTTTATTTTTACATTTATTTTTATTATTTGAAATACATTTTTATGTACAAGTTTCAAGAGAAAATATTTTTATTTGAGATTGAATTAATGATAAATAAAATAATATAAGATATGTGCATAATGAATAATGATGAATATGTACAATGTGAATTGATTTTTTGAGATTTTTATAAATTATGGACCCTATATCCCCTACTTTTTAACTTGTTGATTAGGTTAAGACTTGACCTATTCTCGGGATTAGGATCAATATGTATTTATTTCATGTATACCACCCTATTTTCTTTCATTTCATTCTATTCTTTATTTGTTTATTTTAGGTTAAAATAAGTATAATAATGCACTATTAACAAAATGATATTGGATTATTAAGAAGTGAGAATTAATGCTAATGGTATGTGTTTTATAAGGGATTTTAAGCCAAAATAAATGAATAAAGATACTGAATTGGTGACTCATCATCCCCCTATACTTTATCTTCGCTAGTCCCTTAGCAATCACTTATTAGAAGAATAAGTGACTAAAAATAAAGAGAAAAGGAAAAAGAAAGGACTTAACAATTTTGATTTTTAAACTATTCTTCATAAAATCAAAGTTTTGATGGCTATGAATCTTACTTGTACAGTGAATGTGAAAGATAACTCCCTACATTTGAAATGAAAAAAGAACAACCTTCTCTAGCAAGGTGGCCCTAATTCCTCAATCTAGCTACTCTTTCCTTGAGGAGCGAGGTATTCCATTCTATATTCAAGTTCAACCGGTCCTAGAAGAGGAGGTACATAGGAGAATGTATTGTGACCAGTATAGCCACATATCATTTGGATCTTGGCCAATATGACCAAGTATCTAGTTGCAGGCTTCCTTGAAAACATTGACTTTGAAACATAAGCCTTGCTTATTGACATTTTACTCCAACAGGAATGATTATTTTATTTGATTTTTGCATGTCAAATTTTTGTAGAAAATTTATTCATACTTTTGTACATAAAAAATTTAGCAATTGCATAAGGAGTTTTTCTTCTTAGACCAGTAGACTATCCCTCTTTTGAAGCTTTATTGCAACCCACAACATCTTGTCTTTAGACGTCAGCGCCACTATACTAGGTTGGGGGGCACTGACCTCCAATCGGCCTACGTATGTTTCCATTCATGTGCATATCAGGCTAGCGGATTCTGCCCCTCAACACCTCATCTATGTTGAGCTATGTACAAAGTGCTTGTCCAAGTTAGACTGCTGTCTAAAAGAGTCATGCATGTGTCATGAAATATTCTACTTAGATTGATCAAGATGACATGTGAATATAGTCTTCTGGACTTAAAGAATTAAGTTACTCCACCAGAAAAGTCTCAACTCCAGTTCCTATAAGTTTCCTATGAAATTAAGTGGACTAAGGTCTTAGCCATGCTCAATTCTTCAGACTTTATTCGACTAGTTTAATTATCGATATCATTCTAGAAATGCTAATGCAAATGTAACATGTTTTATTTGTAGTGTATTTTTTCTTTAAGCATTTTATGTGGGTTTTAAAGAATTTACAAATTTTATTAATTTTAAACTTTTTGAATTTTTATGTGCTTTTAGAAGTGTTAGTGAATTATATGTATTTACATGTAATAATGAGGATTATGTATGCATTCAACATGAATTTTAGACAAAACTATATACAATAATTATACAAGTTTATACAAGATTCTTTTCACAAAACAAATTAATTATAAGTTTTATGAACAAATTTTACAAAATAATTTATTGAACAAGTTTTAAATACGGATTTTATGAAAGAATTTTATTTACAAAAGAATTTAATTACACAAATTACATCTAATTATGGGTTTTATTTGCATGAATTTTACAAAAAGTTTACATATATGTGTATATATATGTATATTACACAACATACTTTATGTACATGTTTTGAAAATAAACTTCCAAATCAAATTTACAAAATATTTTTAGAAACATTTGCAAAAAAAAATTAAAAATACTTTACAAAAAAATTTACAAAAGTTTTAAAAAACTTTTTACGGAAGTTTTTTACAAACTATTTTACAAATATTTTACAAACCAAATTTTCAAAACATTTCCTTTTCAAACATTTTACAAATATTTTACAAATATAAAAATAATTTTAAGAAACATTTGACAAATAAAATGATTTTACAAAATTTGACAACAGTTTTTTACAGAAATAATTTTACAAATTTTTTATAAAATGTTTACAAAATAATTTACAAAAGTATTTTTACAAACATTTTATAAATCATTTTACAAAATATTGCATTCGAATTTTATAAATATGATACTTATTATTTAAAACACAATAAAATACATGTTATGGCTAAAGTATATATACAATATAAATGACACCCCCATACTTAGCTCAAACTATGTCCTCATAGTAACCTAGAAGCGACATGGAAGACATAACTCATGCTATGTATATACAAGTGAAAAGAATCCTATATTACAACGACTCAAATAGTAAGGAATAGAATGAATGGAAGTCGATCATCCCACCTATACTTAGGATCAAGTAATCCGAAGTATAGAAAACTGTACAAATAAGGATGATCAAGGAAAAGAATGTACAAAATCAATGACTCGGCTTTTCCCCCTTTACTTAGGGTATAGTATCCCTAAGTATAGAAAAGAATATTAACAAGTTGATGGAAAAAACAAGAGAAGAGAAGAAAATAAGATAAAAACAAAGAAGACAAAAAGAACAAAATCACTCCCCTTATACTTAGGGTAAATGATCCCTAAGTATAAGCAACAGTAGGAGTAATGAAACAGAACAAAAATCTAACAACTCAAGTCATTCACTACCCCTATACTTCGGATCTAGTCATCCTAAGTATAGCATACACAAGGAAAGTATGTGAATGATAAAAACAAAAGTAAGAAAGAATAAAAAGAATGGAATATGCAAGGTGAAAAGAATATGCAATGCTCAAGAATGAAGAAGCTTGACCTTCTTTCGCACCCATTGAGATATGGAGTCAATGAGATGAATGTCAACATCGGATTCATCTTCAGATATGTCCATGTCTGAATCCTCAAACCCCTGAACAAAGTCAACGTGGTGAAAGTACTCAACAAATTTGTAACGATCGGGCACAGAAGTGTCACATCCATAAACCATCATCATCTCTTTGATGTACTCAAGAATTGTTGAATCTTCTTCAGACACTTTATACACTTCATCAATAGTACTCCCATGTTCAGTATGCGGACTACACAAAATCGTGCTTTCCATGTTTTTCTCTTAGAGAGGAATTCTTCGGTATCAATATCATCCAAAGATAATGACTCCTGACTGATCTCTACTACAGAATCGCAGTCTTATTGTTAGAAAAATCAGAAACACTCTCATCTAATGCGACTTTCACTTTCAGCTTGGAGATCATCTATACAATAACGCTTTCAATGTGAGAGTGAAAAGTTATCTTATCTACCCCAAAATCAATGATAGCTTTCGTAGTACACAAAACGTGACATCCAAGAATAAAAAGTTGTGATTTAACAATACTGTAGATTTCTTATCTACAATAACAAAGTCCATGGGAAAGATCGTGTCGTGTACCATCACGACAACATTTTCAAGTATGCCCTTCCGTCTCTTGAAAGATCGGTCTGCAAATTGGATGATCATTCTGCTCTTCTTAAGAGGTCCAAGCTTGAGCTGCTCAAGTAATGCGAAAGGCATTGTGCTAACTGATGAAACCTTGTCCAAAAGAGTACGATCGAACTGTAGATTTGAAATTTGGCATCTAACAGTTGGTGCTCCCTTATCTTTCATTTTATTTGAGAGTTGATGGTTTATGGCATTTTCATAAGCCATGGTTAAATTATGTCATTGTACATCCTCTCTACTTTGATGAATGTTTAGGGCTACAAGCTTCTTTCATCCCTTTCTTCACGACAGGCATATACTCCATAGCTTTTAGGAGTGGCATCTCAAGGAATATGTTCTGTAAAATTTCTACCACTCCTGGATCAGATAGGAGTATTTTTAAATTTCTGATAGAATTGTTTTATTCAATGCATCAGGAAATGGAACAAAACTTGAATCAATATTTTTATTCACATCCGAATCAACATGTACATATGGACAACCAGACTCATACTGTACAATGTCATCCATTATAGAAAAAGGAAAAGAAGAATGTTGCTTCGTATGTTGCTGAAGAAGATGGATCTGCAATGATTGTGCTCTCTTCAACTACTGACTCGACCACGATGAATATGCATTTCATCATCTTTATTTATTTTAGCTTAAATTGCCTATAAAACACATGTAAATAGAAATAAATCCATACTTTTACTTACCCTAATTCTTGTGTAAATATTGTATAATTATCACTTATTTAACCTAAAAAAATAAATAAATAAAAAGAAAGAAAATCAAGACTTTATATATGTAATAGAAACATGCTGACTTTGACCTCTAGAGAAGGTTAAGACTTGACCTGATCAACAAGAAATAAAGTAGGGGGAGATAAGATCCAAAAAACCAAAAATTCCAGAAAATCATTTACCACTTGTATATGTTCATCACTTGTACACTACTGAATATAATAAACATTCTTTTCATTGATTTATTCATACTCAAATTCAACTCAAACACAATTGATTTCTTATTGAAATTGTGAATAAAATCTTTTGTAAATAATAAAAATAATAGCAACAGAAATCATTGTACATTGTGTAAATTACAACACTCTCAAAAAGCCACAAAGCTCAATGTGCAATATTAATATCTTCTCCACCAAAACTCAAAATTCATCAAACTCACTTTCATTGTACTCCAAATTAAATAATAGTTAAGATAGAGGTGATTTCATTAAAAATGGAGTTAAGATGTGAAATGTATGTAATTGGGGTACTATTTTATATTATACCTTTGTATACTATGTGCATTATTTAAGTATTTATTTTCTTATACATTTTTATAAATTTTATAATTTTAATTATTTTTAAAATATTTCATTTGACTTATACAAATAAAAATCATAAAATAAAAAATCAACAAAAATATAATTATTTATATATTTTATAGGTATCACTATGTATATACTGTACATATACTTATTTATTTAACCCAATAAATTAATTCCTAAAAAATAAATAAAACATTCATTAAAACCCATTTAAAATATTGTAAATTAATAAAATATTAAATTATGTATATATTATAAAAATAATTAATTTAAAATCAAAACCCTATATATATATATATAGGTATATATACTTGTAAATAATACATTTTATTTATTTTAACCCTTGTAGATACCATACTTAATTAATTAAAAATCACCTAAATTAACACTATTTTATACTTAACATTTTATATACATTATGTAATTAATTAAATTGATTTTCAAATTTTTCCTATTCTGTCTTTTCCTGCACGCCTTATGATTGGCCGGCTCGAGTTCGTTGACCGGAGTCAACTACTCAATCTAACTCTATCTATTCCGTCCTTTGCGTGCCAACCGCTCCATCTTCCAATTTCCCCATGCATTCTATTCACTAATTCCCCCCATTTATTTCTAATAACTTTTTGCTCATTCAGTCTTCTTCACCGAAGCCTACTCTATAAATATTTCCCATTCGCCTCTGCCACATGATTTGTTTCATTTCTCTTGCGATTTTATGCCTGAACTTGATTCCTATATGATGGCAAGGTGACAACGACTCATCTCCACAGTTAGGAGTGTGCAAAAGTGTATGAGATTCGTGATCCACCACGTGGTCGGAACCCTCCGCCGTCGTGTTTCGCCTCTCCGTCGTAGCAACATATCGAGGTTGATCGCTCAGCCATTTAACTCTCTACCCGTAGATTTCATTCCTTAGATTTCTTTTCTTTGATTTTGTGTTTTATTTCATGTACTTAGCCAGATCCGACAATCTACATTCAGCTCTGATATGCAAGATCAGAGCATCCCTGTCACTCTCGTTGATCTCCGACTACCCACATACGCTCGCCAACACTTTCTCCATCTCTTCCATCATCTTATCCCACTCAGATCATCACGGAACTAAGGATTGGCTCATTATTCGACCGCTCTCACCAGAGCTTTCATCCCCTTCACCATTTCCCACCGTTTATGCATCAATAAGATTGCTGGAGCTTCACCTCCAAGCAAGCGTTCATCTACAGGTCATAGGAGCCCCAGATCCGAAGTGTAGCACCTGATCCAAGGCTCGGAGAAGGTACCTGGAGCATTCCAAGTTCATCACCATCCATTTTGAAGATCTGGTGATTTCTCGACGATCCGCAGAGCACAGTAGGTGCAGGATTGCAGGAGCTTTAAATTGAGATCAATCTGAAGTGGAGCAGAGCCAAGACGAGAAAGATCCAGGCCAATCAAGTTTGACGAAGCTCAAGCGCTTCCCAATTCTTCAAGGTAGATCCAATACTGTAGGATCAAGAACGTCACTTCCATATTAGATCTTCACCATCCGATTTGCACCAAAGCTGAGCCGTGAGATTGACTTTCAGATAAGATCGAGTCCCTTCATGCACAGATTCAATCCCAACCGTTCGATCAGAGCCTAGATCCACATCAGCCATTCAATTCACCATGTATTTGAAGGGTATATTGGTGCTCTGCATCCATGCATTTATTTTAATTTTCAAATAAGTCCTTTTGGACACGTGTCTTCTTGTTATAATTTGAACATTTACACTTCTATCCCTTGCATTTATTTTATTTGCATATTTGTCTTATTTGAACGGTGCATGTGCCTTGCACATGTTTCTTGGGTCATTTGCAATAAAAGTCTGCATGTTCATTTAGTAATTGAACCTTGAAAATAGTTTATTTACAATTAGGTCCTGTCCAGCAAGGGTCACGTGCCTTTGCACACACTCTTTTGACATTTTGCATATTCTGACTAGGACTTTTTAATTATGTTATCATTTATTTTGTAAAATATAAATATTTGAAACCATGCCCATATGCATCTGCATTTATTTTGCATGATTAAAATTAATAAAAAATATCAAAAATCTTTTTAGAACTCTGCAAAAATCATGGTAACCTTCTGCTAAATTGATCTTGCATCCATAATTTTTATTTTGCATTTTAAGCAGTTTTATTATTTTTAAAAAATAAAAAAACAAGATAAATATTCCCTATTTGCATTTAAAAATCAGTAAAAATATAAAACTTTGCAAAAAATTCAATAAACATTCTCGATTGTTCATTTTCATTTCTTTTAAACTTATGTGCCATTTTTAAATTTTTATTCCTTATAAAAATCAAAAAAATCATAAAAAATTCAAAAGCATAAAAAATTCATAAAAATTCATAGAAAATTCCAAAAAATTATAAAATGGTTTTATGAAAAATATCAAAATTTATCTTTCTGTTTATGCATATTTATCTATTTTGAATATCATTTGCTATTTAAAACTGCAAAACATTCGCATTTATTTCTATTCGTTATTTCTCTATTTTTTACTTATTTGAAAGTTTTAAAAAATGCTAAAAATTTTGGAAAAAAGATAAAAAACATTAAAAAATTTCAGAAATTTAAAAATAATTTTATTTAAATTTCCAATGTATCTTTACACATTGTAAAAATACAAAAAATACATTTTTCTTTCTTTTGTATCGACTTCTTTTTTTCATTTCAATTTTCATTCCTAAAAAATTAAATAAATCTTTTGAATAATTAAAAAAATAAAATCAAAAAATCAAATCAAAAATATAAAATTAAAATTCCATAAAAAATACAAAAATTAAAATACAAGACCAAGAGTAGTGTGCATAGAAATCCCTTCTTTATTTTATTGATTCTTTCATTTAATTAGTAACCCCCGGGATTTTATTGCCTCCCTATGTTTGATCCTATACGCTATACAATTAAATAAATAGCACTAACAGATTTTGTGCTTACATTCTTTTTTATTATTTGTTGGCTTGAGATGTGTACAAAATACAAATATTTTTGTTTGACACTTCTTTGGGTTGCGACCACAGTTTACTTGTGAATAAAATCAGTAAATAAAAAACCCAAAAATTTATGCTCAACAAATGGCGTCATTGTCCGGGAGGTACGACGAGGGTAGTTAGTTTTTCTCTTGACCTGCTATTCATGGTTGTAGATACTTGTTTTCTTCCTCTTATTTTGTCTATATTTTTCTGCCATTTATTTCATTGTGCATATATTGTTGTCACATATTCTTTGTATAGAGTTGTGTCATTTATTTCATTCACTTTTTTTGTCTATATTTTTGTGTATATTTTCAATTTATTTTCGCTCATATTTTAATAACTGTGACTCTTACACATTCTTCTGTTTCCTCTTTCTTGCAAGGGCCTGACTAGTAAGGGTTACATTCTTAGGAGCGTCGTCCCACCCGAGTGAAGCAAAGACCAGTTGTTTCTTTATCAAGTTGCATGAGAGCGTAGGAGGAGGAGAAGATTTGGAGGAGACTAGTCACTTGGAGCATTTTTTCATAGACATTTTTTATTTAGCATTATTTTTATTCATTCATTATTTTTGAAAAAAATTGTAATTAATTATTTAGCATTTGCATGTTTTTTAATTTTCTAAAAGACCACTATTTATTTTTCTTAATTTCTCCTGTGAACTTTCTGACAATTTCATTATTTTGTGGTAGGGATTGCAAAGCCGACAATGCTCAGAGGACCGTAGAGGCGAGAATCTTGGAGCATCAGCTGTTGAGACCGTAGCGAAATTTTTATTAGGAGAAATTTTGGTCTCATTAAATAGTATTTTTGTTGTACTTTCTGTTTATTACTTATTGTAATTTGTGTTGTAATTATTGTTGTAATTAATTTAGAAATATACAGTATTTCTCGATTGAGTTCTCACATGTGTAAAGAAGGCCTCTATTTATTGCTTAATTTTGTGGTTGTGTCAAGAGTGATTATCGACATAAGTGGCAATTTATGTCAAGGCACTGTGCTTCATATAGATATATCTTAGGTCAAATTTTGCATATCTATCTTGTAACTTAGGACACCCAATTTAGTCTCATAAGATTCACTAAAATGTTAGGAGATTAATTGAGACGCACAAAGCTATGTTAATTTAGTCAAATTAATTGATCTTTTTCATCGCTTATAGAACTCCTACTAGGTGTGACTTTTTGACTTGCATCATTTAGAGTAAAATTTTACAAATTCAATCTTGCATCAACATGGAGAGTGTTGGGAATCACTATAAGTATTCCTAAATGACTCCATGCATCATTGATTTTTTCATCTACATTCTGTTTTATGTCTTGTCCTTCTATTTTACCAACCTAAGGAAAAAGGGATTGTACGTTAGAATATTATTTTTAGTCACCAAGTTCAAGTGTTAACAACTCTTAAAATTGTGACTGAATTATGCAAGTTGACAATAAATAATTTGGAATAAAATTAACCTTGTATTGCTGGTGGTAAAACCCTCATTGGATGCAAGTACTTAACCCCAGACAGAGTGGGCGAGGACGGATCCCCGAGGTTAGAGCCCAAAATCCTGGACTTTCACCTAAGTCTCCATGTTCAACTCTTGTGGATTTTATGAGTTGAAAGTGGTTGCCTCTGACCCTAGAAATACGTTTTCGTTGTCTATGCTTATAAGTTCCTTTTAGTATGTGATATAGAACATGTCATCCCAGGAAAATCACTCCATTGATTGAGGGCTTATAAGATGTCAACAGGGTCTAGTAGGAGACTCCATGTGTTCTTGTATAAGATTATTTGAATCGTCAATTAAAATTGAAAAAGATAAAACATGCTAAACTCTTACGTCCCTCATGTTGAGTTGGTGAATCTATTCAAAGGGGTTTGATTGCATTGTAATTTGTGAGTTGATTCTGCACATTTATGTGTGCCATAGTACTAGCTCCTTTTTTAATCGAGCATGCTTATAACTCGTATTCTCCTTGAAATCGAAGATGGATAGTTGGTCGGAAATTTGTTCAGACTTTGTGAACCTTTCCTTGAACAATCCAAATATCACACCTTCCAAGGTCCAACCACCATCTTCCCGTGGACCTTCCCGAATTTGAAATAACCCTTGTTTCGATCCAGTGTATCATGATTCATTCTTAGGGAGCGATTACATCTTAACCAATCCCTTTCTTTATTCTCTTCTCACTTAGTAATACCATTTCCTTGGGGATATTGACTTGATTTCTTTGTTTTCATCAAGATCTCACTCCAATCCTCATTTGGATGAAGGTTTGGAAGATTCATTCATGATTCCACCAAAGAGAAAGAATGGAGAGGAGGAAGACTGTGAGGATTCAATGCAATTGGTACAAGCTAGGCTAGCAGCCTTAGAGCAGAATGCAACATTATTGAAGGCACCATTTAGCCAGCTAAATTTGGGATTATATGCACCTATGGATGCGACATATAACCCTGGATAGTATCAACTGATAAATTTATTTTGTCAAGTAGAGCTTGAAGTAGAATATGAGTTGAAGTCGCAGTTCCTTAGTTTATTACACCATTTTCACGGGAATGCACATGAGGAACCGTATGCATTCCTAAGCGACTTTGAGTTGGTCTGTACTATGCTTAGACATCCTAGAGTTAAGCAATACTACATTAATCTCAAGCCCTTCCAATTTCCTTGAATGATAAGGCTTATTATTGGATGAAGAACCTGGGGTGTAGTTGTAATTACCTATGTGCAGTTCAAGGATCTCCTCTTGAAGAATTTCTACTCTTTGAGTTTAACAAACTTGATGCACTCACGAATCACTTGTTTCTCCCAATTCTCTAATAAAGAATTTTGTGATACATGGGAGAGATTCAACTATATCTTGTAGAAGTGCCATTATCACGCCCTAGAGCCTACCATCCTGGTTCGGTCAGTTTATTGCAATTTCAACCCTAAGGTGCAGGGTTTAGTTAGTGATGCTTGTGGAGGCAACTACACTTCACATGGTGTGGAGACCGTCTGGAAGGTGTTCAAGATCATGGCCATGATGAGTTGAGCACAGAACACAAGCATGGCTTAGACAGACACCCCCTTACCACTCTTACCTAGAGGGGGATCGAGGGCTATAGTTGATCCATCTGACATGGGTATTATAAAAATTAAATTAATAATTATAAGGAGGATTGACATGAGGATGGATGAGTTGAACAACAACTTATCCAAATTGTCGAAGTAAATGGCAGAGCTATTAGATAAGGTATCAAATATTAGGATACATAACATGACTGCATTTGCTTCTCCTGTTTATCATATACATAGCATTCAGGAGCAATCGATGTCAGGGCCACCTCAACCATTGGTAGAGGACAAACTATTACTCATTCCTGTCAACAACAGCCACCATCCGCGGAGATAGTTACCGAGGAGTCTTCCTAGGTATGGGAGGTATATGGTGTGTGATATACACATGACCCTTCTAAGCATGTGAAATAGCCAAGAAATTGTCCCTGGGTACTATCTTCTGGTCCACACAAGGCAAGACCACTATGTCGCTGCAATGACAACCTAAGGAAACTCTTTAGCATAATCAACAATTAACCCACACAATAATGTAAAGTAATCAAGTCAAGGTGTAAATCAAAATTTATTATACCCGATGATGATTGTGCATAGTGGACAAGCAGGTAGGGGAGGGACACAAGGATGCAAGTCGGTGTAGCAAGTATATTATTTATAAATAAATAATGAATAAATAATATAGATATATTTGTACATTCACTTAATTATTTACTTAGGGTTGTTGTGGGTTTTTAATTAAATCGATTAATTCCCGCTTTTCTAAATTATATATTTATATATTTTTTTTAAAATTTATTTTTCTAATTTTTAATTCCTTTCTAATTTTGGAAAATATAAAATGTAAATAATATATATAAGTATATAAGAGCATATATATACATGTATATATATAAAATATATATGAGAAAATTAGTATAGAATAAAATAATATACAAAAATTAGGAAATATCCCTAAGAATAGTCCTTTTATGTTTTAATGGTTTAAAAATATATTAGGGTATTTCTAATAATTAATAATAGTATTAATTATATATAGATATATGATATAATATACTGTAAAATAATTATAAAAATAAATATATAGTTAAAATTTACAAAGTTAAGTATCTTTACGTTTGATATATTTTTATAATGTTTTTATATTTTTTGGTAATATTTTCTATTTTTTAGGTATTTTTAATGTCTAAAATTTACAAAATTAGTGACTTTTAAAATAGAAAAAATTGATTTGAGACTTAACAATAGATAAAAGGTTCAAGATATCTCTAAATTGCTTTTAATATGTAGATAATACCATATATAAAAATATAGAATAGAAACTAATATTTTTTGGTTTTTCAAAAATATTTTGCATTTTTTAGGGTTGGCAAGGGTTTCCTAATTTTTAAAGTTTCTTTTGATATTTTTTTGTGATTTTGGTCCAATGTATTAGAATAGGATGATAAAACTAGGTAATATATTGGAATTTTAGTTTATGGTTTTATAAAATTTTCATAATTTCTTGGGCATACATGGACTAACATGATTTTTTTTGAATTTTAATAAATAAAAATATGCATGAAATGCAGAATAAAAGTTATGACGTGAACAAGCAATTGATTGGGCACATTATTCTATTTTTTCATGATATTTGGATCATGGATGGTATTTTTAGAAAATAGAAAATCATGCATAAAAATAGTTAAGCTAGAAAGGGTATTTTGCAATAAAAATATAAGGCAAGGGGTTACATGCATATTTCCAAAAAAATTGAACTAATCCAAAATTTCGTTATTAAGCTGCAATATGCAAACCTGCAAGGGTACACGCATAAAATGCCCAGCTCATGTGTCCTCTACTTGTGCAGGATGGTTCATGTGTCGTTTAGGAAGCTTGGATGGCTCCTCTGGGTACAGATCACTTGGAGCCGCTCCAAGTGTTCTAGTTGGGTTCCAAGGGTTGTCAACAAGTCCTTCATGCACCAAAAGGTTTGGAAGACCAAGGGATACTCCCTCGTGTAATCCTTGAAGCTACAAGCAGCGTGGGAGGTGAAGATGTGAAGAGCACCAGTGTGGTGGTAAAAAAGGAGCTCTGATCCTCGAGCAACGAAGGACTGGGGTTGGCTAGGTAGAGCAAATAATGGAAAACATGGAAGGGAAGGAGATGGACTGGATGTCGGGCGAAGGGGAGGTCGGGAGACGATGAATTCAGGCATGGAGCTCGTGCTCCAGGCTAATTAGCGATCACTGATTTAAGCTAAACTACTTGATTAAAGATGAAATTAAAGATAAGAAATGAAAAGAGGATACGAGTTGTACCTAGGAAGAGAAGAAACATTCCTCGATTTGGTCAGGGAGCCAAAGAGGCTGAACCCGACTGAAGAAGCTCCAGCGATGGACTTGGATCACCTCCGACACCACTCCTCCTCACTACAGACAATAGTCGCGAGCTTCTATCACCAGCCACAACCTTCTGGCTACGTATGAGGGGCCAAGAACTCCTCCAAGAGGGATCAAACTACAAAAGGATGATGAAGGGTGAGTTTTATAGAATGGCAAACGGTAAAGTTCAAGGCACGCTTGTGTGCAGTAGAGCGAGGGTTGGCGGGAAAAAGATGGTCGGTGAGGAGGACGGAGATGGGGGTTGTGTAGGGGTGAGGAGCTCGACGCATTGGGTGGAGTGGAAGTTGAGTAGAAATTGGGAGAAGAAGGCCCGCTCGTGACATTTTTGATATGGCGGCTGGAGGTCAGGACAGTTGACCTCTAGTCAACAATTGAAGGCTCCCCATTGGTCCACATGCTAAAAATGAATATAAAATAATAAATGAATTAATTTTTTTGGGAAAAAATAAAAAGTATTTCCAATTTTATGTAGAATTTTATACATATTTTTATTTATTTCTTCAAGGTGTTTTATTACATGTTAATATTTACATGTACATCAATAGATAAATTGACATGTATTTTGATTATTTAATTATTAATTTGTACTATATGTTTTTTATATAATGCATGTATTTCATAAACTTTTGATTTATTTAGTTACATATTTAAGTATTTTGTTGTAGTTTTATGATCTTATATCTAAACCTAAATAACTATGTATATATTTTTTATATGTGTATATAGGTATATTTCATCTATGTATTGAAGTATATAATTTATTTTTATTTAATTTGTTACTTTTAATTTATTTTAATTATGGATATGTGGTTTAAATGATATTTACAATTTTATAAAAATAAATGATTTGAAAATATGAATAAAAAATATATTGAATAAAATATACAGGTATATTGCACAATATCGCCCCAAAACCTAAATTTTGCATGTTAACCCTAAATTACATGAAACCATCTTAATTAAATAGCTTATTAAAAGTTACATACAATTAAAGGTGATTTTTATCCATTTTGATACAATATGGAGAAGATTCAAGTATGTGAAGTTTTTATTTTGCCTTTTTATTTTGTGTGTCTCGGGCACACTGTGCATTATTTTTCTGTGAAATCAATTATATATTTTTCTTCGTGTTTTTATTTACATTATTCATATATACATTTCTATTATTTGAGGTGAAAAATAATTAAATAAAATAGGACCCAAAATGCAGTATTTGGGCAATTAACTTAGGATTTTGTACATGATTTTCAGTGTATTTTATGTACAACTCTCTACCATATCTCCCCCCACTCTTTCCTTATTGACCAACCCATCATGTTGAATGGGTCTCAAGGTTTAGTGTCACTCAACACCTATGGTGTTTCATTTATTTTTCGTTTGTTCCTTTATTCTTTTATTTTAGAATTAAATACAGAAAATATACAATATTTTATACAGTGTTTTGTATAAATTATCAGGTGCTTATTTTGACAAATTATTATGTATAATGCATTTATATAGGAATTTAAGGCAAATAGAGGTGATAAAATGGAGATTCATCACCCCCCATACTTGCCTTTGCTAATCCCTAGCAAACACTTATTCCTATAAGTACGAAAAATAAAATAAAGAAAAGGAAAAGAAAAAACTTGGATTGATTTTAACTTTTAAACTTGTCTTCATAATATCAAAGTTTGGAGCTCAGTCAGACCTTTAGAAGTTTAAGTTTGGTCGGAACCTTGTTCGGGAACCAGACTTGCAACATAACAACCTCTGAGTATCACAAAACTTTTCGCATGTCTCCTCAAAAGCCAAGTCAGAATAGTTCGATGTGATGCACAGTCCCTTATGACTATGAGTCTATCGTATACAATGTGTGTGATATATAGATCCTCTCGACTGAAGCGGTAAAAGGCAGTCTTCTCCAACATGGTGACCCTAATTCCCTAATCTAGCAACACTTTCCTCTAGAAGTGTGGTATTCCGTTATAAGATCAAGTAGAACCAACTCAACAAGAGGAGCCGGAGAGGAGAATGGATGGTAGCCAGTATAGCTACCTATCCTAGGATGCTTGACAAGTGTGGCCAAGTCACTCAGATGTAGGATCACATGAATAACTTTACTTTGAAGCTCAAGCTTGCTTATTGAATACATGCTCCAACAAGAATTTATTTTTCTTGATTTTTTCCCATTTATTTTTTATAGTTTTTGATTTTTTCTATTATATTATGTTCGACACCATTTACATAAGGACTTTTTCCTCTTGAGCCAGTAGACTATCCTACTTTTGAAGCATTATTGCAACCCACAACATTCTGTTATTTGACCTCTTGGCTACTAAACAGGGTTAGGGTATAATGGACACAGATATATGACTTCTGATGTTTCCATTGTCCCGTGTCTCATGCCGGCAAATCTAACCCTCTACCACAAAAACAGAGTTGAGCAAGGTGCAAGGTGCAGGCGTGCAAGTTAGGTCACTATCGACAAGAGTCATGCGTGTGTTTTGAAATATTCTACTTAGGCAGTCAAGTGACACTGAACTAAGTCTTGTGGTTTCAAATAATTAAGTCTAGCAGACATGAAGTGTCTCAATTCCAATTCGCTTAAGGTTCTTGTTATTAAGCAGATTAAGCTCCAACCAAGCTCCAATCTTCGTATTTTATTTAGACTTGTTCAATTGACATTATCAATCCGAAAGATACAAATGCTATGCTAAATGTAGAAAATATTTATGTGATGCGGTTTTCTAGTTTTGAACTTTTTATGGACTATGAAAAAGCTTAGCAAATCTTTATGTAGTTTTTGAAATATTTTTCAAATTTTATAGATTTTTGGTTTTGTAAGTTTTCAGTGATTTTTCAAAAAACAAAAGAGTTTTGGCAAATAATTATGTGCATGTATGTACACAGGAGTGCTTGTTATTTACGAGGATTTAGGTGAAGAATTTACTTAGTATTTATAAGTTTCTGTTCAGGAGGCATGTGAAGAACTTTATTTACTTGAATTATGTACAAGGTTCTCAAAATAACTTTGAAAAGATTTTTACAAACATTTTTAGAACTTTGTTTTGAAAATTAACTTGACAAATCATTTTTGCAAATATTTACAAAATTTGAAAATAATTTTGCAAAGATTTTTCAAATAGTATGTATAGATCTTTTAAACTAATTTTACAACCATTTTCTAAACCATTTGCAAATAGATTTGGAAACATTTTATTCAAACAAAGAAAAGAATTTTTTTACAAACCAAAACATTTTTACAATGGTTTAAGAACATTCTGCAAAACACTTTTCAAATGATTTTACAACAGATTTCTCAAAGAGAATTTCCAACCATTTTTCACATAATTTACAAAACATTTTTAACTTGTTTATTACCCGTAATTACAAAAAATTTGTGTGTATTGATTTTTATCAATTAGTTATATTATTTAAAAATATGCAAGCACGAGTTATGGCTAAAATATATATAACATATATCTAACCCCCCATACTTAGCTTGAGCCATGCCCTCGTAGATAAAAGAGAAAAGGAAGACATAACTCATACTAATTATAGGAAGGATTTAATGGGGCCGCCCCCTGGGGGCAGCCAACATGGCTGCCCCGCCCCCTATTTCCGACGTTTTTTTTATTTTTTTTTGATAAATAAAACCATGTAAATTCATCCCTATATCCCTCCTACATGCTATTCGAATTTCGTCAGAAACAGAGACTCCTACGGCCTCCATCGAGATGGTGTCGATTTAAAAAATCCTGTTACCGTTAAAAAATAACTGTCTGGATGGAGGCCGTAGGAGTCTCTGTTTCCGACGAAATTCGAATAGCATGTAGGAGGGATATAGGGATGAATATACATGGTGACATTTTTTGAAAAAAAATAAAAAAAGCGTCGAAAATGGCACGGGGGCAGCCATGTTGGCTACCCCCAGGGGGCAGCCCCATTAACCTCTTATAGGAAAGCCTATACTACAAAGTTCAAATAAATAGTAGGAAGTCGACCGCCACCCTATACTTAGGATCAATCGATCCTAAGTATAACGGACTATATTCAGTATGCATGGAGGGTAGAGGGTGGGAACAAATAAATCATAGGCTCAGCCTGTCCCCCCCAATATTTAGGGTAAAATATCCCTATGCATAGACAAAAAAATAAAAATTCGAGGAGATAGGCGAGGGATCAAGGAATGAATAAGTCGAGGGTGCTCACCTCCCTATACTTGTGATGAAGCATATCCTAAGTATAAAACCTATGAATGGGATGAGGGTAATACATAAGAAAGAATTTGAATAATGAAAATGAAAAGAAGAAAAATATTAACTAATCAAAAATACTTTTGATTGCCTTATTTGATTGCACTGATGTTGAGGCTTTAAGCTCATCATGGTAAACCACATGTATTGAATCAATCACAGACATGAATATATCATGTTCAAGATATGGCTTTAGTAACTTTCTGTTGATCACAAATGGTTGCGCGTTAGCTAACAAGCCAGATTTAACAATGCTTCCATTGTCATGCACATGCTTCACTATAAAAGACCCGATCCATTTCTCTTCAACTTCCCTCGGAATAAGTCGAGCTTTGCATCAAACAATCAGAGCTTCTGACCATGTTCAAAATTCTTGAGGTGGATGTGCTTGTCGCGCTACTTCTTGACATACATTAGACTAATATCATATGCTTACTCACGGATTTCAAGAAGTCAATTCAGATCCAACTGGCTGTTTTTTTTCCGACCTTCTTGGAATCCAAATTACAGACATTAATTGCCCACAAAGATTTGTGAATGAGTTCCATAAGCAAATGGCATGGCTTGCCGTACATCTAGCGGTTGGGAGACATTCCTAATGGTGACTTTTACACTGTCCGATAGGCCCAAAGAACATAGTCAAGAAGCTGAGACCAGTTCTTCGTATTGAGACTCACAGTTTTTTGTAGAATCATCTTTCTCTCCCTATTTGAACATTCAGTCATGCCATTAGATTGTGGATGGTACAAGAGGCAACAAGATGTTCAATGCAAAATTCTTGTGTCAGCTTCTTCACCCCTCTGTTGAAGAAATGGCTACCCCCATTGGACATAAGAATTTTGGGATCCCGAACCCTGCAATGATGTTTTCCTTTAGAAACTTATAGACGATATAACTGTTGCCAGCTCGAGTTGGGATAGCCTCTACCCAATGACTAATGTAGTCGACAGCTAGAAGAATATACTCATAGACTTGATTGTTAGGAAATAGGCCAATGAAATCAATTCCCCATGCATCAAATACTTTTGAGATCTGAATGTACTTCAGGGCATTGTATCTATAATTCCTATGGTTCCACACATCATCTAACACTCAGTACAATGTTTGACAAAGTCTTCTACATCTTTGAAGAGAGTCGGCCATCAGAGGCCACATTGTAGTACTTAGTTGTTGTATGTTTTCCATAGTGGTGTCCTCCTGATTCATTAGCATGGTAATGTTCGAGGACACCTTGGACTTCCTCTTGAAGAACACATCTTCTCCAGATGCAATTTAACCCCTCATGAAAGAGATATGTATCCTCCCACTTATAGAAATGAATATTTGACAGGAATTAGTCAACTATCAGCTTGGGCCAATTTTGTGGAGTTCTCTTGGACATAAGATAGTTCACGTATCGACGAACCAGGGGAGCGAGGTGACCGACAGAATTTCTTTACCTGGAAAGGTCTTTGTAATCAGCAGTAGGCTCTACTTAGGAATGTTCGGCTTCGGTAATCTTAACAAATGGTTTGCCACGATATTTGTAACTTCAAGATTGTCACGGATTTCAAGATCAAATTCCTGAACTAGAAGGATCCATCTGATTAGACTTGGTTTGGCATCCTTCTTGTCTTGCAAGTATTCGATGGAAGAGTGGTCTGTATACACAATCACTTTGGATTGAAGGAGATGGGATCTGAATTTCTCCATGGTAAAGAGACTGCTAGTAGCTCTTTTTCAATGACAGTGTCATTTTTCTGAGCTTAATCTAGAGTTATGCTATCATAGTGAATAACAAATGGCAGACCATCTCTTCGTTGTCCCAAAATAGATCCAATGGCGTAATATGTTGCGTTTGTTATGATCTCAAATGGTAGAGACCAATATGGTGGTTGAAGGATAGGGACATAGGTGATCAATTCTTTTAAATGATTGAAGTCTTGGAGGAGTCTGTCATAAATAATGAAATCCGCCTCCGTTCCTAGAAGCTCAGTTAGCGGTCGGGCAATTTTTCTAAAATCTTTGATAAATTTTTGGTAGAAACCTACGTACCCAAGGAATGACCAGACTTGCTTCAGATTTGTAAGTAGCTCAAGATTTGAAATGGCATCCACCTTTGTAGGATATACCTCCATGCCAAATTTTGATTTGTCATGGGCTATTACGATCTCCTCGGTCACCATGAACTGGCTCTTTTCCCACGAGAGCACCAGGTTCACTTCACAACATCTCTTCAAGTCTCGGTCTAAATAAGATAGGAATGAACGAAGTTGTCGCTATAGACCAAGAAATCGTCCATGAAAACCTCAAGAAAACCTCCAACCATATCTACAAGTATGGCCAACATGCATCACTGGAGTATCGCTCGAGCATTACATAAATGAAACGACTTTGTGCGGAAGGCATAGGTTCCAAGTAGACAAGTGAAGGTCATTTTCTCTTGATCTTCAGGGGCAATTGCAACCTGATTACAACCAGAGTAATCATCCAAGAAGTAGAACAATTCCTTCACAGACTATCTTTTGACTTTTTGGTCGATGAAGGGAAGTAGAAAATGGTCCTCCTTGGTTGCTAAATTCAGTCGTCTATAATCCATACAAACGCGCCAGGATGTTGGTACTCTAGTTGTGATCTCCTCTCTATTGTCTTTCTTATCCATGTCGATCCCTAACTTCTTTGGCACAACAAGCAAGGGACTCACCCATTTTGAGTTGGAGATGGGATATATGAATCATGCATTACACCATTTCATGATTCCATTAATCACATCCTCTCAAAGATTTGGATTTAATCTGAGCTAGAATTCTCGGGACGGCTTGTTAACCTCTTCAAGGTATATGTGATGCGAGCATAGTAAATAGTTAATCCCGTGGAGATCTGAAACTTTCCAGCCTATGACCTTGCACTTTCTCTCGAGAACCTCGAGAAGATGAGATTCTTGTTCCTGTGTTAACTGGGAATAGATGATCACGGTAAATATGTTCTGTGTACCGACAAGGAAGGCATACTTCATGTTTGCTCGAAGTGTCTTGAGCTCAAGTGGGGTCTGATTCAGCTCAGTGGTGACCTCAGCTACTGTGTAGGATGATGGTGTTAGATCTCTCAACTGGAAAGTGTCCACCATTGGCATTGTAAACTCTGAGTTCAAGGGTGCACAGAATTCTTTGATTATTGAATCTTGTTCATAAAAATTTTCAATGATTACTTCCTGCTCTACCAATGATAGGTGGCTAA
Source organism: Ottelia alismoides (assembly GCA_037367405.1). NCBI lineage: Eukaryota > Viridiplantae > Streptophyta > Magnoliopsida > Alismatales > Hydrocharitaceae > Ottelia > Ottelia alismoides. The sequence goes on along the minus strand of JAZKJV010003003.1, from coordinate 415,574 downwards.
AGCTGTATTCTCATGAAACTCAGCAAAAATATCATTATCGAGGACATTTGTAAACTTGACCATGTTGTATACTCTTTCTTCCGTGGAGAGGTATTCGTGGATTTCGATATCATCCATAAATAGATTTGTATCGCAGATTTCAGCCAGAAAGTCACAGTCTTATGCTTGTTGTTATGCAAGCTTGCTCTTTTCTGATGCAGACTCAGTCGGATTTGCAACTTGGATCGTCTCAATATGCACCTTGTCATTGTTCGGACGGGAGGTGATCTGCCCGATGCCATAGTCAACCACTACTTCAGGTGTTCAAAGGAACGACCATCCAAGGATTGTTGGGGTATGCACAACAGGAGCTGAGGTGTTCATGTCGAGCACAATGAACTCCATAGGGAATTGCCTTCACTGAATGGTTATGATGACATCCTACAAAATTCCTCGAGGCTGCTTGATCGAAGTGCTTGTGAATTACAGAATCACTCTTGTTGAATAAGCGATCCCAACCAAATTCTTTGAGTAGTGAAGTAGGCATCAAGTTGATTGATGATCCACTATAAAAGAGTGTTCGATCAAACCTTGGTTGAACATCTGACATATGACTAGAGGAGCTCCTTGCCCTTATTTTTAGTCGAGAGATTACTTATTGCGTTTGCAGTGTCCGCGGTCAGAATATGCTTCACATTTATTTCACGAGCTCGACATGACTGCCTCTTCAAAGTACATGCTTCTTTCAGCCGTTTATTGACGTTAGGCATGCACTTGATGGCTTTGATTAGGGTCATTTCAAGAACAAGATCGTGTATAATCTCAACTACATCAGGGTCGGCCAAAGAAGTTTTTGAATTTCTATTTTTTTATTTTCTCAAATCATCTGGAAATGGAATATTTACAGAACCAAAAGCAACAATATTGTTCATACATACATCAAAATTAGTGCCACATCAGGTTGTACAAATGGATCATTGAAATAAACGCGATCATCCAAGAAAGGTGGACACCCAAAATCTATAGGCGGGGCTCCATCGACTGGCATAGGGGTGGCTGCAGGTGCGGATTCCTTGGTGCCTGGTGCAGTGGTGCTTCTGCTACTATTGCTGGTGTTTAAAATACTTTTTTTCAATTGTTTTCTTATTTTTTGGATTTTTATTTTATAAATTAGGTTAAACTAATTATGTACAATATTATACTATTTTTTTATTGGAATTTTTAGTAAATAAATAAACACATAAAATATTATCACAATAAATTAAATATTAATGCAATAAAAAGAGTTATTTATGTACAACAAATAGTAAGTTAATTAAAGTTAATTGTAATGTGAATTACAATTTAGATGAATCTGGGATTCATCATCAATACAAATTGATCGGGTCTGACCCATATAGGTGGATCCTCGAGGGTCCATATACAACACTTGTATATGAAGTCTACATTAGACCTTTATTACTAACATCCATCTTTCCATGTCATGATCCTCAGGAATTTCATCACATGAAATCCGATCATTGTCAGATTTCTCTGACACATGGAATCCATCCTCAAACTTATTTGAAGAGGTATTAGTGTTTCATCTTTGTCCCTTTAGTTTCCAATTTTAGGAGCCTCATTATCTTCTCAAGATTAAATGAGTTCCTTTACTTCATTTTTATCTTGATTCTTAAGAGAGTCATCCTCTAAGAATCACATTCTCAGAGAAGAGATCCTTTAAGAATCTCAAGGTCATAAAGTAGGTATACAATACCATCCTTTATTTTCCTAATGAAGTAGCATTCTCCAGTGCTTTCGCGTTTTCGCTGTGTCTCTTTCTCACTCTCTCTAATTGGCTTAAAAGAAGAAGAGTGAATCTCCTCACAACTCAGTGCACTAGCTTCCTAAGAATTCACCTTCGCCATGCGATCCCTCGTAAGAAATTCAACAAAAAAATGGTAAGAGGCATATAAAACAATTATTTATAAAAAAGAAATAAAAGATAGAAAATGTGCAAATAAATACATAAAAGCAACAGTGCACTACGTGTTGTTCCTCAGCAACCGTGCAATTTGAAATACACCAAACTTTACGCGGTGGTCGAGTAATTCCACAAGGTGAGACCACAGTCGTTGAAGTGACTGCTACGAAAGACAATGAAATCAACAATTAACCCACAAGGTGAATGATAAAACAATGCATAACAAAGTGAGCTAAAATTTATTGAAACCCAGATAAAATGTGTATAGTGCGCAAGTAGGTTGGGTGTCAAACTTAGGGTACAAACATGTGTAGGATATTAATTATTTCTAATTAATAGATATATGTAGACATAGCTACTATTTACTTAATATTTTGTTTGTGGGTTTTTTCATATATTTAATTTTTAAGAGTTTTTTCTATTATATTTTTTGTTTTATTTTAATTATTTTAATTTTTTTCTTTTTAATTTTCTATTTTTTCGAAGTTATTTTTCTTTTAAAAGATATAATACGTATATATAAGGTAATATGTGTAATATACATAATATATATGGTATACATAATAAATATATAAATACAAATAAAAGCAACCTTTTTCTTTTTTCAGGATTTAAAATATATTTAGGTTTTTTTAATTAATATTATTAACATACGTACATATAAGTAGTGTTAAGTATATATAGTATACATGGTATTCTATTTCTAAATATAGCTATATCTAATAAAAAATTATAAAAAATGTTTATGTTTTTATAATTTTCTTCTGCTTTTGTGATTTTTTTGGTGATTTTTACTAACTTTTACGTATTTTTAAATTTTTAAATACTTCAAAATAAGGAGTTAATAAATAAGTTGGATTGTTTTATTATTTAAAAATATATAATAATTCCAAAACTTCATCTAATTTTCCACAATTTTAAAGCACATGAGTTATTTAAACAAAATAGAAATACAAGTAAATAAATACAATATTCTAGAAGAGTATAATTGCAATAAAAAATAAAATCAGGGAGTGCAAGCAAAAATACCCAAAGTTTAGTACTGAAATTACAACTTTTTATACTAATAAGAAGTAATGGAACTCAGAGGAGGTACCTTATAATTTACCCAACTCATGTGGGAGACTATGTGAGCTGAGTTGGCACTGGACCTAGGTATGATTTACATGAACACAAAGGCTCAATTGCAATTTTTAGAGAAAGTTTAAACTTAATTGAATATTTACTAGACCATTTTATAATTACAAAAAGGCAAAGGGGGATCTTAATAATTTACCTGAAAAGCGTGCATGCATCGAAGGTGGAGGCGCTTCCACGTGTACTTCACTTAAGTAATCATGTAATTAAGAAGAGGCCTCATTTCACGCTAATTGGATGACCCAGATTAGATCTGAGTTGTGTTCTTAATCCTGCGGCACAGAAGGTGTCTCCAATAACCGCCAAGAACATGGCCTTAGCATCACTTCGATCGATGACATCTCTCCACTCTAACGTTCCTTTTCCATTCTGAGAAGTCCTAAGGCTTGCCGGGAGCTGCCCACACCTCAGGTTGTCATCGATGAATTCCATGTCCACTTGGATGGGATCTAGGGCAATGTCATCTTTGTGCAACCTAGAGCAGAGTTGAATCCATGCTCCAGATGTCTGTTCAGACCTTATTCATGCACAAAAACATTACATGGCCCGAGGGGGAAGATCCTCGGTCAATGGTCGAATCTGGAGACTAAGTAAATGGGATGGGATACGAAGCTCTGACGGTGATGAAGGATTGAGTTTCGATTGGCTAGGTCCTTGCAAGATTGGGTTAAAAGATGGGCAAAATATGGAGCACGCAATGGCGACTGAGATGAAGGTGAATGCTAGCAGAAACCAGGTGTATACACTATGAATTTGGCTTGGAGCTCAAGCTCGAGGTCAAAGAGGTATTTCGATTTTTAACGGGTAAATGTAAAAAGTAGATGTTAAACATGCGAGCCCATAGTGAGACACAATGCAATAAATGTTATTGTAAAACATTCCCTGATCTGAAATGAAGAATATATAATTTTCATATTAGGTCCCTTAGTACAATTAAGTTTATGTACCATAGATCTTAATTATCATACAATTGTTGATTCAAATGTTGAATCATAGTGGCTGGTGCTTGGATGATATCTAATGTGAAACCCCATTTTCCCCTAAAATCTGGAGTGTTATTGATATCCAAAAAATTCAAATAATCATGCCATTTCGTAGATCTCGTCGAGATCTTTCCAAGAGCCCAAGAACATCCAATTCTGACATTCCTAGCTCAAGATATCGATGTTTTAAGTTAGATGATCAAGATCCATATATGGATCTGAATCGGACACGAATTCGGATCCATTCCCACCAATCATCCTATAAATAAGGCATGATAGGCTAGCCCCTCCAAACCCTAGCCACCACTACCTTTCTCCTTCATTGGAGCAACACCACCTTGACTGGATCCATCACGAAGGGTCGCCGTCGACATCGGAGAAGGTGATCTGATCGAAGATCCGCGACCATCTTTGCGTAGGAAAGCTCGAGCTCACCATTATACGTGCATTCGCACTGCAATCGAGCGAAGGAAATACCATTTTCATGTGAGCGGAGATCCCAAGGGAACGTCCTCGGAGGTAACGAAAAATACCTTCCTCTAGCTGTTGGATTCGACATATTTTTCCTATATTCTTGAACATCTTTGGAGCCTTATGTGTTCTTGTAACGATGTTATACCCTTCTCTTGTTGTTGGTTTCATACGATGTTTGATCCTCATGTGTGCTCGAATATTCTTATAACCTTAGATGTATTTGTACCACGATTTCAATACATTGACGACATTTTGATTTTTCAAATCACATATATAAGTACATGTCCTTGCAGGAATAAAAATATGAGCATAATTAATTTGATTTCGCGTAGGTTCACACGTATAAGAGATATTCCAATACTTCTTATTATAAAATTTTTCGTGCGGAGATTTGTCGAGACCCTGTTGACCTAATACAATCATAGGCTATCCTTAGACAATTATGTACAAATAATGTTAAGGGTTGTTTTATTTTAGGGAGTCACACAGATATTCAAATAAGAATATATTCTAATAAAGGAGCAAGACTAATATGTCATCATGTATTCCTTTCTTTCCCATGATTTGTTAACTAAATAATAATTAAGTGAATTTTAAACATCACATGCAAGTTTGCACTAATTGTTCTTTTTAATGAAAGGGCCATTGATGTTTTGATACTAATGACCATGTTACAGTTTTACAATTCAACATTTTCTAATAGTTTATATGTTATAGTAGTACGGTTACATTAGAATAGTGGTCATTCATTGCTTATGCCATTACGTGTAATACATGGAAATCCGCATGAAAGGTCATTCTACCAGATGTTGTAGTCAAGATGCGCAACTATAACTAGTAATGCCCTGATGGACTTTAGCATGGCCACTAGAGAGAATGTCTCATCGTAGTCAATGCCTTCTTTATGTGTCTAGCCCTTTTGGCTACAAGTTGTGCATTGAAGGTCTCTACCTTCCCATTAGGTCCTCTTTTTCTCTTGGTTATCAATTTACACCCATTAGGTTTTACCCCTTCTTGTGGATCCTCTAGGGTCCATACACCATTCTTGAGCATGGAGTCTATTTCAGACTACATGGTTAACATCCGTCTATCTACGTCATGATCTGCGAATGCTTCATTATATGAAGTTGGATCATTATCGGTCATATGACACATAGAATCCATACCATTCAGGTGGCATGACCACCCACAAACTTCTTCGAAGATGTATGGGTGGTTCTTCTTAATTTATCTTTTCAGTTTATGACTCAGAAATCTCGGTATCCTCAAATGATTCCGTGAATTCCTTTACTTCATATTTGTCTTAAATCATAAAGAAATTATCCTCTAAGAATTTTACATCTCTAAAGAAAAGAGATGAAAACCTTTTGAGTCCCATGGTTATAAATTTGGTATCTAATACCATTCTACACATACCCAATGAAGTAACACTCTCTAGGATGAGATTCTAGCTTACTTGCATCCACATTCTTGGTATGGACCAAGAAACCCCGAATCCTCAAGTGTCTAACATTGGGTTTGGTTCCAAAGAAATGCTCATTGAGGTTTTTGGGAACAAGTTTGCCAGAAATCTTATTAAGGATATATTCTAGCCTTTACTGTATATCACTGAAAATAAAGAGGTAAATATGCTTTACTCATCATTGAATGGACCATGTCCATGATGGTCATGTTGTGTCTTTGAGCAACACCATTTAGTTAGGGAGTTCCAAGAAGAGTTAGATAGGAAAATATTCCTCTCTCCTTAAAGTATTCCTTGAATTCATATGAGTGGTACTCGCCACCTCGGTCAGATCGAATCTGTTTAATCTTCCTATCGATTGTGTTCTCAACCAAAGCCATGAACTCCTTGAACTTTTCAAAGAATTCAGATTTATGTCGTAATAGAAAGACAAACCTGTATCACGAATGATCATCGATAAACATCAAACAATATCTATATCTATTTTGAGTTGATATACGAAAGGGACAACATACATTGGTATGCATAAGGTCATGTATACCTTCGTATCTAGTACCCTTATTTCAGAAGGGTGCTCTGGTCATTTTACCTAGAATACAATGTTCGCAGTTAGGTAAATTTTGGACTTTTGGAAAATTTAAAGGTCCATTTTTTACCAATCTATTGTTGCTATCAACAGATAAATGTCCCAGCCTTTGTTCTCAAATCACAGTTAAATCATTGTTATCCTCTCTGGATCTCTTGAGGTTATTATCAGTAGTAGTTGATGTAACATGCATGACACATTCATCAATGCACAATTCAAGAGTCCACCAGTTTTTAGAAAGCCATATGTAATTTATTTATCGTAATGACTTATGACAACTTTATTACAAAAACAGAACTCATATCTAGTTGCAATTAATTTAGATACATATAACAAGTTTCTTCTAACTTCAGGTGAATTTTATTTATATTTGTAATGGATAATATACAATATGTACAATGATAAAAAAATGTAAAATAACAAAAATTGACCATCCCATCTAGATGACTATCTCACCTTCCTCGAGCTTTATGGTTTCTTGGAACATATGTAACACTTTTCATACATGAACAAAAACACAAGAATCAATAACCCAACTATCTTCTCATCCTACGAGCAGAATGGTTTTAATGATGAAAGTAGATTTTATACATACTCGAGCATTATCTTTACTCTTCTATAAGGTTTTCTGATAATTTAGATAAATTATTTTCCAGTGCCCTGACCTTTTGCAATGATGACAAACATTTGGTTTATTGGATGTTAGATGTGTTAAAGCTTGAGAGGATGAGTCAACACTTTGACTCTTCTTAACCTGTTGGGTCGGACTCTTTGAAATGCATGCTTCCGACTATGCTCCATGCAGTTCATATCATCAAACATCTCTTTTAGATTCATCATTATAGCATGGGCATTCTCAATGCCCATATGTTGCTTTGGAAGCACATTAGACAAAGACCCTTGAATATAATATCGAACCGACGAGTGGTCTTTATTAAATTTTTCATTAAATTTTAACTCTTCCAATGAAATAGGATTCTCATGCTTGTTCTTGGTGAGTGCATAGATTATGAGCTCCAGAACAAGCTCTAAATTTCAGAGTCAGTCTGAATAATTTGGTCCGGTCAACCGGTTGATCTCCATAAAGTTACTGAGAGGGTTCATGGATTTCATCTGTAATTAAAAATACACTTATTAGAATATATAATGAAATTACTTATGTATATAGTTTTCTTTGATTATGGAATTTTAAATAAAAGTTTTCTAGCTTTTTAATACTTTGAAAGTCAATTCCCTTATCCAACTTTTGAAGCAAGAGATACACGTACTACTATATCTCTAGCAAGATCCAAGATCTCCCTTCCACCTTTATCACACCCCAATAATATGAGAAAATGTTGGGTGAAGGAAGCTGGAACTCTTTCCGCCTTGCACGTCTAATTTGCATTTCCCAACTTTGGTCTTTAACACTTAAGCCCACCACCCCCTAAGGTATTGTTGACTCATTGTTAATTGAACAAGCCATCAAAAGAATTAGCCCTTGTCATGCGCAATCCAATATTGCTTCAATTATATAGGGAACAATATTAGGGGCACTACGCATACAACACATCTCTTACAAGAAGTAAAGAGACTCGATTCATGTGCGCTTGTATACCAGAGCTATGACTTCTTGTAGATGTCCCCAATTTACAATCCATGGTGATGTAACCCTTCGCCTTGATGGGAGATCATTGATGTCATATTATGATCCTCCATATCCCGTTTAAATTTAATTAACCATCTAGATTCATATTCTTTTGATTAATTCTTCCAAGGGAATTGCGATCCTATTAAGAATAGATTATTTATTATAATTGGATTAAATAAATTTAATCATATGAAATTAACAATCCAATGCAACCAACAAACAATTATGTTTGCTTGATATTACTAAATAGTATTAGCTCTTGCAAGTACATATTATTCTGATTTTTTAATAATTAGAGTACAACCTAACTTACTCATATTGCCCTCCCTCGAAAATTGATCTGACCAGATGCTCAAGTATATGTTGTTAGGGAGCATTTCCTTCACATGCATGGTGCTAATTAGGTATTCAATCCAGCACAATCCAGTCTAGCACCTTTTACATCTCGATTTAGAATAATTGATCGGATCAATGTATTTCTGATTTTATCGATTATTTCTTTAATGACTAGCATTGTAATATATATATATTCAGATATTTAGGCATCTTAAAATACAGTTTTTTAAGATCCTAAATTTTTAGTTATATCAAACAAACAAGTTTAGTTTTGCATATAAAAGTTGTCCCCACAACTATTATGGGATAAACTAGGGTTTTCGTGTCATGAAACAATCATTCAAAGTTGTTGTTTGTCATGTATTTCTCTAAATAAATGATGCAATAATTAATAAAGGTTAGTTCCAAATTTCCATGATTACATTGAATAATAAATACATTAAAAGTTAAGGCAATGAACTAATCATCTTCCGACCCATCTCCATTAAATATGGAATATCTAGGTAAAACATAGTCCAAATTGCATGAATTAAATTCGAGTAGTTTTAAGATTTCATTCTCTACTTAATATAAGTGCTATAATTTGTTTTCTGATGGAAAAACAGTAAACAAAAAAATTTTTGTTACAAATCTGAGTTTACATGCAAAAATGATGACACTGCGGGGACTTTTCAAATCTAAAACAAAGCCCATTGTGTGACAACTTTTGGGAACATATACAGATCATTTAAACATGATTTAATATCAAAAAATTCATTTAAACAAGGTACAAACAATAGATTTTTATTTTCACAAAAAAATTACTCGAAAAATGCATCTTATGCGAAATAAACATGTCTCGCGCATCTGATATCCAAAGCCTTTGTTCCCTAGGTTTTGGATCATATCAAAGACCTTAATTGTGGCTTTGATACCACTTTAAAAGAACGGTGTTAGACTCACATTTCAGAAAAGTAGGAGAAGCACATGATATGGGACCAAATTCAACTAGTCATACTAATTGGCATGGCAATGGAAAAATATATTTTTTTAAGACAAAATCACATGGCATGGGATCCTTTCCCATACCATTCATCAAAATCACATGGACATTAAGGTTACCTCTTGAAGCGTGGTTGTGATCCTCAATGCTTCTAAAGGAAGAAGCCTCCTGATTCAAGTCCTATTGGATGAGAGTGCACTTGTGGGCTTTATGTTGAATCATGTAGTTCCCACAAACCTGAGCAATGACCCAAGTAAGGGATCTCTTGATTCCTTCCCACAAAATCACTTGTCTCCTTACAAGCATGAAGCATGGAAGAGGACAGAGTTCCTCAAGAGATCTATCCTATCACACGATAACACCACAATGATTATCGTGATCTCCACCAACCTTGGGAAGGGGACAACCTAGAGTTGTAGAGAGGCATAGGGTTGATGTGTATATTGAGAGAGAGAGAGAGAGAGTTAGTTTTATCTATGCAACATATGACGTGTGTGTATTTTTGAGCTCTAGGCTTACCCTCCATTTATAGGGTTTTGGAAGTATGTGGATCCCAATACATGTGCTCTTAAGATCAACATTTTTTATTCATTTTTCTTAAAAAACACAAAAAATATAAAAAGAATAAATTGATTAACAACATCCAAAGTATCTCTTTTAATTAGTTTAATATTAACCAATTAATACGTAATTTAAAAATGAATCATTTCACTTACTAATTTAAGGTGAACGTCCACCATGGTGATACATAACCATGGACGCCCACCCTAAGAAAGGGAATTGGTCAACTTTATTTTTAATTATTAACTTGATTATTTGAAATAGTCACATTTATCGCTAAATAATTATATTTGTGATCATTACAAAAAAAACAATTGATAAATAAGAATTAGTAACTTCCATCCTATATTTATTTTAAATCATATTTACATCAAATCATGTAATGTAAATCCAATTGAGATTAACATGTAAATTGTGAATCTCATTCACTATTGTCTCTCTCTAGTATGTTGCAGATCATTTACAGATTATCCTTAACTATTGTGGATAGTGTTATCCACATTAATCCTATCCTTGATAGCTAAATCCAATTTAATTATCTTGTATATCTCTATCCACATTTTAATTGTGATAATTAAATCCCATTTAAATATCCGAATTCAAAATGCTTAGATATTATTATTCATGGAACAATTCTTTGAACTTTTCAAGAACTGTGTCTTCTCATCAGATACTTGGAGATAATGTCAGGGCGATTGTATAGACCACACATAGTGACTTAGATAATGAGATTCAATCTCATATCCAGATCTAGAAGAGAGCTCAGAGGTGTCTTATCATGTCAGACATAATATCTCATATTTTCATTACATCTGAATTGTATTCAGATCAATGTCTAATAATTGTATCAAGATAGGATATGCAGGCCTTTGAGAGGAGTCACTAAAATCCAAACACATTTCATCACTCCCTTGGAATGGATGCATCATTGTATACAATCATTTAAGATCACATCATCCTTGAGTATTCCTAACACCCATACATCCTACATACTAGAAGACCATGATTAAACCTGAAGTTCAGATCTAATTTTGAACTATCTCCTTTAGGTTAAGATTCTCATTTGACATTGGGAGTCAGTATTGATCATATGTTTTCCAAAAGCATATATCATACCCTCAAATCGTGTCTTGCTTCCAAAGCAAGATGATGATTGATGGAATTGGTCCCAATATCTCATGAGTGAGCTCATGTCTTCCAATTCGATAGTGAACATGTATGGTCCCTTTGAGAGATCATATTACTCACATGCCCTTGTATGCACATCGGCTCGACGGTGCATAGACATTGATTAGGTCATTAACCTAATGGTTTGCATAATGTACGTACTCAGACACATAGTGAAACATCTATCTTCGGTCAGAGCATGCATGCCTATATTGTGATAGCATACAACATAGGTCTTAGCTATCTTGATCTATCTAAGTCAACTATTTGACTTAACACATCCTACACCTCTGAATCTCTTCCTTTGTAGAGGACCTACATCAAGAGGTCAGTAGGATATCAACCTTTGGAGTAAGGATTGCCATTTCCTTCTCAGGCTGGAAATCCTCTATTGACAATAATTTGATGATGCTTGATAAGTCCTCAATCCAACTCTTTAGATATCATCTAAGTACTAGCCTCTATGATTCCAATATTGAATCAACAGATGTATGATTATCAAGATGTCCATGGTAAATAATCCTATATGTACGAAGGATCTTTATAAGTGCATTCATTTATTAATAGTAGGATAGGGAGTGAAAATCAATCATTTTTATTGATATAAATAGAATAAAATAATATTTATTGTGCAAATGGTTCGTGAAAGGCTCACATGTCTAACAGATATGTGGCAAGACATGCCATTTGCCTACTGAATTGATTCACAAGTCTTAGTTGGTAATAAAGAAGATTAATTAGAGTTTTGACCTGGAAAAGTTGTGTAAAGACCTAAATCTAAATGAGTTCTAGAGATCTGTAACCGAGTGTATGATAACAGTGTGGTTTATGAGGACAATGTTATGAAATGGCATGATAGACATATTCAGATTAAGAAATCTGACATGGGAAATAAATTATGGTTGTTAACACAAAGTTAAAGGTCTTTCATGGAATGTTTAAGTCAAATGGATTGGTCCTTATTTTGCAAACGAAGTGCATGACAATGACAGTGTTGAGATATCTGATCTCCAAGATGGTGCACATTCTTTCTTAGTGAATGGAAAACTATTGAAGAACTTCATTGACATCAATTAACAACTAGTCTATGTTGAGCAGATATTCTTCATGCGGAGTACAAATGTTGATTCCATTCCAGATTACTATAAATGAAGCTGCGGTTTGAAGATTCAAATCCGAGCAGATTCAGCAACTAGCATATTCACACCCTCTTTCTCACTTACTGAATCTGACTCTTGGTTTATTTCATTCATTTGGGGTTTAGTTTCTCCTTTCTTTAGATTCTTACTTTATATTTAGGCTACTTGTATCCTATGTATAGGGGGTACCTGAACCCTACTTTTGTGCATCCTGTTAGCACTGTTTAGACGTCTGCTCAATCCTTATTTCATTTATTCTCTTATATTTATTTAGGCTATTTTTAGCCTATGTTTAAGGGTGTGAGCCCATGTTATCTTCGTTGTTGTACTTATACTCTTTTGTACCTAGTCTCTTTGTACTTCCATACTACACTTAGTCTATTTAAATACCAAAGTATGGGGGGGTCATACCGATTTTCACTTCGGGATGTGCGCATGTGTGTATTGCATATATACTTTATTTAAATCTCGTACTTTCCCATACTTTGTATATGTTTATGGGATATGGGTAGGGGGATTTGATAATGTTTGTAGAAATGGTTTGTAAAATATTTGGAAAATTTTAATAGCTATTTGACATGGTTTATACAAATATTTTACAAAATATTTTTAAAGTGGTACTGACGAATCTGCATTTCACCATCTTTATTCATTTATGTTAGCTTGAAATCCCTTCTAAAACACCTGTAAATATGAATAAATCAATGTTTTTATTATTCCTCATTCATTTGTAAATAATGTGCAAATATCATTGTTTTTAACCTAAATTAATAAATAAAGAAATAAAGGAAAATAAAGAAAATAAAGACTGTATCTATGTAATAAATACAATATGACTCTTAACGTGAGAGAAGGTCAAGATATAACCTGATCGATAAGGAATAAAGTTGGGGGAGATAAGATGATTTGTAGAAAAAAAGAAAAAAGAAAATCAAATCTCATTCCTCATTCATCAATTACACATATATCCATTATTTTGTACATAATTCCTTATTCTATTTTATTTATCAATCTATTCATCTCAAATAAAATGTTTTCTTCTTGGAACTTGTACATAAAAATAAGTTGTAAATATTAAAAATAACTACAAGAAGAATCATTGTATATTGTGTAAATAGTGACACTTTGAAAAGGCCACAAAATCAAAATTCCAAAGCCATATCTTATCCATAAAAAACTCAAAATAAAGTAAACACACTTTTGTTGTATTTTAAATAAAATAACCTTTAAAATGAGAGTGGTTTCACTAAAATCGGTGTCAAGATGCAAAATGTGGCTTTTTAGAGTGTATTGTATATTATGCCTACCCTATATGTGGTGTGAATATATTTATTTAATTATTTTGTGTACATATTGGTACATATTGTATTTCTAAATAAAAGTAAAGGCGGGGGCAGGATTCGAACATGCCATCTTCGGGTTATGAGCCCGATGAATATTGTATTTTATTTAACTAAAATGAAAATAAAAACTACAAAAAGCAAAAGATACAAAAATAAAATCATTGTATATGTTGTGAATATACCACTAAGTATATTGTAAATTTATCTATTTATTTAGCTTAATAAATTATTTTGTAAAAATAAATTAAAAATATATTTAAAATAGTTATAAAGTTCTGTAAATAAATAAAATAAAATAATTTTTAATTACTTTTAAAAAATAATTAATTAAAAATCAATTTGTTGTATATAGGGTATTATTTATTTTTAACAACTTTTATTAATTTATTTAAATTATTACTATTCACCATAAATAGGATTATTTATTTATAAACATTTTTTATATTATTTATTTATAATCATAATCAATTTTTAATTTAATTTGTTTAACTTTTTATTTAATTTTTGTCATTTTCTAATTTTTGTCTTATTCTCGGAGCCGCCCCATTGGTTGGACCAGGGTTCGTTGACCCATGTCAACCTCGACTTTCCCCGCATACCCGAATAAATCTTCTCATCGAAGCCCCTTCTTGGATTTCTTCCTATCGATTCGACCATCCAATCCACTTGATTTCTTCACGAATTCTTTCTTATGTTTATCCCTCTACACCGCCCGAATAAGATCTTTGATTGCCTCTCCTCGGTTCACGCATCATTTTAATTTCAAAAGTTCACCTACAACTGCCTATTTAAACCTCCCTCCATCTATGCCGAGACCCTCGATCTTTTTTCCACCTTCATTTTCATTCCAGATTGAGTCTAGGAGAGAGAGAGGCGACTATAGTGTGTCTTCTCCACAATCAAGAGTGTGGAATTAAGGGTTGGGAAACGCGATCCAGTTATGTGGTTGGAGCTCCTCCGTCGACGTTGAGCTTCTTCAAGCTATCACACTCGAATAGAGGTCAAGACCTTCTTCATCCACTTGTAGTTAATCCGAGGTTAGTTCATCTCGATTTAGCATTTCATCTTGTACTTCTTTTAACAATTAGGCGTAAATCCATTCATCTTCATCCGATCTCCGATCTGCATGATCGATGCTCTCTGATCATTGATTTCATTTTCTGACCACACAAACACAATCACTAAACCCTTCTCCATATTACTTCCACACGATTACCACCTGTCTATCGGGATCTGGATCTCAACTCTTTTCTGATCATCCTTGCTGGGGTCACCATCTACTCTCCTATTTTTGTGCATTTTTTACTAATATTTTGAGTGGAGATTCTTCTTCGAGCATAATAAATCTATTGTAGGTGCTAAGGACTCTTCCTGGAGCGTGATTGCACATTTGGAGTTAGAACATGGTTGTTGCCCACTTGAGCTTCCAGATCCGCCTTTCGGTGTTGTTGAATCTTCAAATTTCCATCAATCGACGAGGAGTAGTAATAGAAGTCATCAACAACTTTCAGGCATTGTTGTGGACAAAGATCAGTCGAGTTTTGGATGATCAAACTTCATCGGCGATGACCTTCATCCCAGTTCCTCCATCGACTCTCAGATCTATTAGATCAAGAACGACCCTGCCAGATTAGATCACGGTCGTGGAAAAAACTCAAAAGCTGAGCTATTTTATCATCATCCTAGATCAAATCGTGATCATCCATGGGCTTTTCATTGTCAGACGTAAGATCAGAGTTCTATACCAGATCTAACCATTCATTCTTCCACGTGTTTTAGTGGTACTTTTGCATCCTAGTCCTGACATTATTTTAATTTTGTAAATAAAACCTTTGTGGACTCGTGTCATGGTGTTCTAGATTGAATAATTGCTTTTCTTTCCCTCGTATTTGTTTAATATGTGTTTTAGTCCAGTTTGCTTGGATAAATGTGCATCTTACGAGATTGTTTGGAGATATTGCGTAGTAGATCCTATTGTTTTGCTGTGTTTTTGTTTAGTCCCCCTGAAATAAATATTTTCCCTTGAGGCACAAGCATGTGCACCTTACGTCTGTCGGCATTCTCTTTTTAGGGAAAAAAGCATATTTCACCCTTGCCATTTCTATATTTGTTAACAAATTGGTCCATTACTTAACTTTCCATGCATATATATCCCTGTGCTGCAGTATTTTAATTTAATTGTCAATTAGGTTTAAAACATTGTTAATCATCTTTGTAAATTCCAGATAAATCAAAATAAACTCCTTCTAATTTGCATTATCTCCAATGGATTTTGTTTTCATTTTAAATTATTTTAATTATTTTTAAAATAAAAAAACACTCGATTTTGCTCTTTTTTGCAAAAAAATTAATAATTAAAAATATAAAAACTTTTTATAAATTTTGAAAAAATATGGTGCACTTATTTTGCTTTATTTTAATTTATGTATAAATGTTATTTTTAATTTCTTAACAAAACCAAAAAAATACAAAACACTGAAAACACGCAAAATTAATATAAAATAATAAAGCATTCATAAAAAGTCATAAAATACCTTTTTAAAACCTTAAAACTTTGTTTTTGTTTCTGTATATTATATATATATATATATTTGACTTTATTTTCTATTTTAAAATCACAAAAACATTTTCCTTGTTTTCTATTTGTTCTTTTTACTATTTTTAATTGTTTTAAAAATATTTAAAAAAAATACAAAAATCATCTAAAAATCACAGAAATAGTGTAAAATTATCAAAAACCAAAAAATATCTTTATTTTAATTTTTTGTACTCTTTTCCTTTATTTTAAAAATCCAAAATATGCCTTCTTTTTCTTTTCTTTTTAATTCTTTTTATTTATTCTATTTTCTTTTATTTTAAAAATATAAAAACATTTGCAAAGCTAAAAATCATAAAAAAAACCAAAATCAGAAAACATTAAATTATTATAAAAATTAAAATCCATAAAAATTAAAAGGTAAAAAATCCACGAAACCAAGAGTAGTTTGCTTTGAGTTTTCATCTTTTATTTCTTTGCTTTGTCATTGATTCAAATAGCCCTCAAGACTCATTGTTGCCTACTTCAGTTCGATCATGTACACTATATAGGTAAATAAATAGAAATTTTATTTATCTTGCTTACACATCTCTTCTTTTTGTGTTCTCGAATTGTGAATAATTAAATAATTTTTATTTGACACTCTCTTTTATTTTAATTTGACATTGATTGAATAATTTTTAATTAGGGTTACTCGACACTCTCTTTTATTTTAAAAATTAAACCATTGATTTTCTTCATAAAAATATATGGTAATGTTGCTAGGCAGTCACAACGAGGGTAGCTAGGTTTCTCCTTTAGCTTGTTATTCTTGGTTTGTATATTCTTTTTTTATTTTCCATCTATTTTTGTCTTTTTTTCTGTTACATATTTCTTATCTACGACTCTACCACTTGTTCATATTATTTTCTATCTTTTATTTTTGTCTTTTATTCATTTTGTTTTTGTCTATATTTTATGTATATATCATTGTTGTGGATTTGCATCTTACTGAGGAGTGAGCACTCATTTTGAATTCTGTGTGCTGTGAGGGAGCTTACACAACGCTTGCAGGATCCGATTTGTCAAAAAGCTCCCCAAGATCAGACTTAAGAATTCATTTGAGATTACTTTTACTTGCTCTTCTCATTTTGCTTCATATCTACCTATTTGTTTCTGTGTTTGTTCGTCTATATTTTCTGCTTTTATTTTTTTATTTTTGCTCATATATTTTCATAACTATAATATGACACATTTTTTATTTCTCTCTTTTTTGCGGCAGCCCGACGAGCAAGGGCGGCAATTCTACACCCAAACGAAGTGGAGGCGGCTTGTTTCTTCACTAAGCAGCAGGAGAGTGTAGGAGAGAAGAAGCATGAGATTTGGAGGACTGTTTGAGCATTTATTTTTTGTTTTATTTTTGGCATTTTATTTCCATTCATTTTTGTATAAAATTGTAATAATTTGTTGCCTCTTTCCCTTTTTCTATTTTTATTTGGCCACTATATACCCTTGTGTGTGCAAGGTTTGTTTCATCGCTTTATTTTTATTTGTTTTCTTGCGATTTTTTATGCTTGAGCCCTTAGAAGTAGGTTCTGTTATCTTGGCAGAATCAGGTAACGGATTAGGTCCAAATCCCCTAAATAAGAACATTTGTTCATATAGCTTAGTTCATAGGATTGGAGTAGTCAAATAATTGGTTCTTGCCTGCTAATAGAAGTTATTGCTTACAATGTATCTCTTGCACCATTTAGGTAGTTTACTTTCTTGTCTTTATTTTAGGCGAGGATCATTTTGCATGTAGACTGCTGGAGCAAGGTATGCATTTCTTTACTCAAGCATGCACCATTGATTTCCGTCGTAACAGCTTTCTTGACTTCCTCCCTTGATTTTTCTCACTTAGTAAATAAAATGAGTAGAAAAATCGTTGGATCGTTAGCTTGAAAAAGATATAAAAGAGATAACCAAATGGAAATGGGACTACTATATCTACTTGACCTAAAAAAATTGTAATTGACATATCATTCATTGTTTTGTGGAGAGTAACCCCTCATTGTTTGTAGGTACTTACCTCCAGAAAGAGTGGGTGAGGACGTAGCCTTAAGGTTAGAGCCTAAATCCTTGGACTTGAGCCCTATGCTCCTGTACACATTTCTGTGGTGTACGGTTGAGATGCAAGCACTTGCCTAAGATGTTAGAAAATCATTTTCGTGTACTCATTCTCCTTTCTCACTTTGGGCATGATATTGAACCTGGCAGCCCGGGAATATGGTTCCAATGATTGGGGGGACTTGAGAACGTACGTTGGGAGATAGAGGAGACTCACCCTGTGTGTTTAGTAGTAAGCAACTTTTTGTAGATTCACTAAACTAAAATTGAAAAGATAATTGATCGAACTCTCACGATCTTCACTTGTGTTCAGTTGGTGAATCATGGGTTTGTATTGTGTTTGATTGCTAGTGTTAGAGATCCCTCTACACTCTTCGTGCCTTCTTTTCGTTTTCTTCTTCTTGTTTGACCTCATGTTCTTGCATATTACCTCTTCTTTTTGAAGATGTCGAATATGAGTATTTTGTTCTCAGAATTTGTGAGATTCTCTTTATACACACCGTTTCGTTCGATTTAGGATGACTCTTTTCTCGAATTCACTTCTTTCTCTACTTCTCCACTTCTTTTGCCAATAAATCCCTTATACGAAATTAACTCTAATCTCGAAATATCATTTGAGACCCCATCTGCTCTGAGGACTTTTAGAGTGCCTTGCACCTTTTCACAGATCGATTTAGACTTTGAGGACTTAGTGGAACCACTGAAGGGAAAGGGTCAAGTGACTGAGCAGCATGAGATCAACTCGACAATGTTGGCATCCATTCAGGCCATCCAGGCCCAGCTTACTGAGTAGGCCAACATCCAGGCTGGATTGAAAGACATGAGCTGAGACAAGACTGAGCAGAGTGGAGAGAGGAGAATGGATAGAATCATGGAGGTGGGAATGGGGGGAGTCGATCATGAGTAGCTGCGAGTGGAGCCGAAGACCACATTGAGAGATGCCGACAACCTAGGAGCAGGACATGTGATGACATGGATACAGATTCCTGTGGTTCATGGGCACTTCAAGCTGAATCTCACTATTTTACCTTTGCTCCATATATTCAATGTGAACATTCACGAGGAGCCTTATATTCACCTCCATCAGTTTGATTGCATTTGCAGTATGATCCACTACCCTAACATCTCGTTAGAGGTAGCGAAGATGACCACCTTTTCATTCAGTCTCATGGACAAGGTGCTTTATTGGATATATCATTTGGGAAAGGTCGTCACATCTTGGGAAGAGTTGAGGTTTGCTTTTCTTAGCAAATATTATCCACTTAGATGCCTCAACCAGATCCGATCATTGATAGCTAACTTCTCCTAGTTGTCCCATGAGCTTATTCATGAGGCTTGGGAAAGATTAAAAGATTTAACGGAGAAGTGCCCCCATCACAGTATTCCTAAGACAAGTTTAGTTCAGAACTTCTTTAGGGGGTTAAGCATAGAGAACAAGAGATTGGTGGACACCGCTTATGGGGGTTCACATTTCAACAAGGATGAGGATGTTTTATATTAGATTTTCGAGGAGATGGCAGAGAGCTCTTCAGCTCTTTCTTCTTCACGTGCTTTTCAGAAGCATCCTGCTCCTTCTTATGCTACTTTAGAACCCCACAAGGTCGTCAGCATGAGGACATCACATTATGTGGATAGGGTGGACAATGCGATATGACCATCATTGGGAATCACCTACCCAAAGTTGATATAATTGAGAAGAAATCATAAGAGCTTGTAAAATTACAAGTGATCGAACATAGGACGAAGCAACTGGACAAGTTAGATGATATTGCATGACATCTAGATCTTCTAGTCGGTACGATCATCTCGTGTAAGAGTAAGAGTGTCGCATCTGATACTCCTGAAGTGGAACAACCTAGTTCTTCTTCTTCTACTTCAGCCCAGTACAGTACCGAAGGTCCCTCTTCTACCGTTTGGCATGTGTATTACATTTAGACACCTGATCAGGTCAAACAACAACCTACTCAATCATGCGTTGTGCCATACTACCTGAAGCAACAATACATTCCTGAGTAGTTCTCTCCACCTCCACCTCATATCCAAGAGGTGAACAATATTTGGTTTGATCATGAGCGCAGCCAGTCCCGTCCATCAGGACAGAGTCAGTTGGGTTCACAGCCAAGTCAGAGACCCATCCACCAGAATTAGGGATGGAGACCACCTCTCCAGCACCAACCGTCTTCACATCCTCGCTAGTAACCATCTCCGCAAGACTTTCAGACTTGGAGACATGGGTACCAGCAACTGATGCAGCCTGCCTACTCGTATCAGCCATATCCACAACAAACTGTATATTCTAGGCAGTTTTTTTACCTGCATCCTCCTCTTCCTTATAAGTATCGGCAACATCAGTATTTTGGGTACCAACCTCTGCACTACCAGACTCAACAGCCTGTTGTTGAGCACCCCAACGCACCTTCATTAAACCCAACCTTTGTTTAGCTTACCTTGTTGACGATGAATTATCTAACAATTTTTTACATGTTTTGCCTTCTAGCCAATTCTGGACGCATCTTAGGTGCGACCTGATTGGTCGACCTGGGTCAACTGACGGGTTTGCACCAAATGTCTGCTAACCTCGCCTCCACCCGTCTCTTCTCGCATTTTTTCCACGTGCATCACTTCATCTCAATTCCCACATCCTTCATCAACCTTCAAGATCATTCACTCATCTTCTATGCCACCTCATCGGATCCACTCAAATCGCCTTTGATCTCGCCTATTTTAAAATTCAAACCACGCTAGACTTCATCCTATAAATAAAACTCCTTTGCCTTTACCGCAGGATTATTCCGTTCTTCTTACTCTTCTTCTCCCAAAATTGATCTCGGATGATTGGGCAGTGGCATGGCCTTTGATCTCTACAGTTGGGAGCGCTAGGAAGTCTTGAAGATACATGAGTCAATCATGCCGCCGGAGAGCTCCGCCGTATGTACCGATTATTTGCCAGCCATAACAGATTGAGGGTGATTTACACCTTCTTTTCCACTGTAGGTACTTGTAATTATTTATTCTTTAAATTCACACTTTAAATTTGTCTTTTAATTTTTCTAGTAGTGTAAATCCGATCAACATCCACAACCTTCGATCTGCACGATCGAAGGTACTCCGATCTCTGATAAACTTCTCCGATCACCCCAACACTTTCGCCCGACCTTTCTTCAGCTCTCACACCCTCTTCTCACCTCTAGTTCTTTATAAATCAAGAGATCGGCTCCTACTCCAACCACTTTCGTCGGAGCCCCCATTCCCTTCAGCATTTCAAATTTTTTCTGCATTAATAAGGACGTCGGAGAATCGCCTTCGAGCATGGATTTCATTGTAAGGCTTGGGGGCACAGTTGGGAGGTTGATTCAGCAGAGAGAGGTCCACCTGAAGCTGAACCTATTCCGATCGTCTGATCTTCATTTCATCATCTCCGACCATCTGTGACCCCTTGGACCGGAATAGGAGGAGTGCAAGAATCTTGAGCACCAATTAGAATACCAATCCATTGAAGAATGAGCAAGTATTGATTGATTGAATCTCAATGGGGAAGACCTTATTCCATGTTCCTCTAGTCCTTTCAGTGCCTTTATATGAAGAACACATCACCTAGTTTACATCTCAACCATCTGTTGAGCCCCAAAATTCGGCCATAGATCAAGAGCTCTGATCGGATCGACACCCTTCGCTCCAGATTTAAATCTTCACTATAAGATCCAAGAACGTTGCCATCCAATTGTTCTTTCTACCACGTCAATTGCATCCTTATCCCTATATTTTATTTTATTTGTGAATAAGTCCCTACGAGGACACATGTCATTTTTTCATTATTGGAACATTTGCATTTTACTTCCCGAGCTTTAAATTGTTTGCATGTTATTCCATTTTGTACTTTAGCGTATGCCAAACACCCATTTGTTTGGATAAAATTCAATAAGTGAAGGATATGGAGAAATCCTCAAGCGCATCACGGAAGCGTGAGTGTCGTATCGGATACGACGAAGAACGACTAGTCGTACTAGTTGTTCGGTGCAGTGGAATTTAAAAAATTTTATTCGATGAAACCACATGATCCAAGAACAATTCTCGGATCGTTTCATCTATAACCACAACAAGTATAATGCAATACCTCTTTAAGCGTGGTTGATCGAGTCTCTAAGAGAAGAGACCTCCTGTCTCAAGTCCGATCGTCGGAGAGATCGCTTGCGAGTGCGGGGATGAACCGCGTAGTCCTCGCAATCCAAGAAGTTGATCCAAGCACGGTTGCTCCTGATCTCGTCGCACGAGATCGAACGTCTCCTTCGTGGGCGAAGCACTCGAAGTAGATGAAGAACCACAGAGCGTCGAAGCGGCAGCACGAGGGCATGGGCGACGACGATTCTCTCCACCAAGGTGGACGGCCACCAAGAAGAGGGGGGAGAGAGGGTTGTCGAGTATGGAGAAAGAGAGAGAGAGAGAGAGAGAGAGAGAGAAGAGTGCTACAATAGCATGTAAAGAGAGAGCCAAGCATGCCTCTCTATTTATAGGGTTTTGGGATCCATGGATCTCAATCCATGTGACATATAAAATCAATGGATGAGATTGATTTATGTCAATCTAATGGTCAAGATTGTTGTTGGTAAAAAACCAACAACTTGTGATTTAATTTGATAAAAATATATTTGATAAATCAAATAAATATTAATACCATATTAAATCAATCAAATAAGGAGAGAGGAACCAAGAGAGATCAACCTTCCTCTTTGGAAGGGGGGGACGGCCACCAATTTCACAAGGAAATTGGTGTCGCCCCCCTCTTTCCAAAAGGGAGGGCAATCTCATGGCAATCCATGAGATTGCACATCTCCTTAAATTTCTCTCTACTTATTTTCCAACAACAATTTGTTGGTATTTTAATTCACCAAAATAATTCTCAATTAATTTTGGGAATATTGCAATCTTGACATTGGTTATTGTGAATCATATTCACAACCCAAAACAAAATGTAATTTACATTTTCAATTAATTAGACAATGTGCATTCAATACACATTAATAATTAATCTACTTATATAAATTATATTTAACTCTCTCTAATACATCACATTTATAATATATTATGAATAATTGTATATTACTATCCACATTATTCTTATCCATAATAATTAAATCACATTTAATTATATTGGATAATTTCTCATACATCATGATAATTAAATCACATTTAATTATCAACTTCTCTTTGCTCAGATCTTATGGAATTGCTCTTAAACCATTTAAGAACAATGCCATTTCTCCTCAGATACTTGGAGATAAGGACAGGGCGATTGTATTGTTCCACGTATAGTGACTTGGATATTGAGATCACATCTCAAATCCAGATCCCATGGACCTCTCACAGATGCTTGATTAAATCAAGACCGTATACCTAATATTCTCATTGCATCTGAATCTCGTTCAGATCAATGTCCAGTAAATGGACTAAGATTAGGTCACTTCTATGATGAGAGGAGTCACTAAAATCCAGACCTGTTTCATCACTCCCTCGGAATGGAAGCGTCATGGTTATACAATCGTTTATGATCAAATCACCCTTCAGGTATTCCCGATACCTACACATCCTGCATACTGGAAGACTCATGATCATCATGAAGATATAGATCACTTTTATACTATCATCTTCATAGTATGATCTTTAAGTTTCTCAATCTTGGTCCTTGGGATATGGTACAGATCATATGCTTTCACAAACCATATATCTTACCTTCAAATTCATATCATGCTTCTAAAGCATGATGACCATGCATGGAATTTGGTCAACCCCAATACCTCATGAGTGAGCTCATGTCTCCCGGTTCACAAGTGAACCTGTATGATCCCTTTGAGAGATCATATTACTCATATGCCCTTACATGCACACCAGCTTGCCGGTGTATAGACCTTGATTAGGTCATCAACCTATTGGTCTGCCAAATGTACATGCTCAGACATATAGTAATATATCTGTCTCTGGTCAGAGGATGTTTGCCTGTGATGTGACAGTATTCATCATAGGTCTTTGGTTATCTCGATCTCGTTAAGTCAACTCATTGACTCAACTAATCTGATACCTCTGAATCAATATTCCTATGCAGAGGACCTGCATCAAGAGGTCGATCAGATATCAGTCTAATGAGATGGGATTGCCATCTCCCACTCAGACTGGAGATCACCAGTTGTTAATCATTGATGATGCTTGATGAGTCCTCTATCTAACTCCTTAGATATTCATCCAAGCATCAGCCTCTATGATTCAATCATTGAATCAACAGCTGTATGATTATCAAGTTGGCCATGGTACATAACCCTTATTGTACAGAGGGACCTTATAGTGCATTCATTCATTCAATATCAGAAAAGGGAGTAAAACAAAATCAATAACTTTTATTGATAAATCATTTATTACAATAAAATTTATTGTAGGAATGGTTCGCCTCGGGATCACATTGCTAACAATCTCCCACTAGCCCTCAGAACCATTCAGGAACAAGCCTCAAACCCATACTCATTACATGCTGGTCAAAAACCTTCTGTGTTAGAGGTTTGGTAAGAGGATCAGCAACGTTGTCGGCGGAGGCCACCTTGGTGATGATGATGTCACCACGCTTTTGAATCTCCCGAATGATGTGGTATTTCCTTTCTACGTGCTTGCTCTTCTGATGCCATCTGGGTTCCTTCGACTGGGCAATGGCTCCCGTGTTATCACAGAGTAGCGGGATGGGAGTATCAGAGGAAACTACGCCAAGCTCCTGGACGAACTTGCGCAACCACACTGCCTCCTTTGTAGCATCCGATGCGGCAATGTATTCGGCTTCTGTTGTTGAATTTGTTGTAGTGTCCTGCTTCTTGCTTCTCCATCTCACAGCACCACCATTCAACAAGAACATAAACCCTGATGTCGACTTTCGATCATCAATATCTGATTGGAAGTCAGAATCTGTATATCCCAAGACTTGGAGATCACCATCTCCATAGACCAAGATGTAATCTTGCGTCCGTCTTAGATATTTGAATATGTTCTTTACTGCATTCCAGTGTTGTTCTCCATAGCAGGATTGGTAATGGCTTACCACTCCCATTGCATGGCAGATATCTGGCCTAGTGCACATCATGGCATACATTAAGCTTCCTACAGCTGATGCATAAGGACATCCAGCCATGGCCTTCTTTTCCTCAACAGTTTGAGGAGCCATTACTTTAGACAGGTGGATACCATGTCTTAAGGGTAGGAATCCTTTCTTGGAACTATCCATACGGAATCGTTCAAGAATCTTCTTAATGTATCCATGTTGTGACTATCCCAATATCCTCTTTTCTCAGTTTCTGAACAGCTTCAGACCCAAGATGTAAGAGGCTTCTCCAAGATCTTTCATCTCAGAGGTATGGGACAGCCAAATCTTCACACTGGTCATCATCCCTGTATCATTCCCAATGATAAGGATGTCATCTACATAAAGCACGATGAACACAATGGCGCTCCCACTAAGCTTCTTGTACACACAAGGTTCATCAGGATTCTGCACAAAATCATAACTCTTTTTGGTTTCGTCAAATCTGATGTTCCAGCTACGAGAAGCTTGCTTGAGCCCATAGATGGATTTCTTCAGCTTGCATACTTTGCCATCCTCAGTCATGAAGCCCTGGGGCTGCTCCATGTAGATGTCCTCCTCGAGGTATCCATTGAGGAAAGCAGTCTTGACGTCCATCTGCCAGATGTCGTAGTCAAGATATGCAGCTATAGCTAGCAATGCCCTGATGGATTTAAGCATAGCCACAGAAGAGAATGTCTCATCGTAGTCGATGCCTTCTCTCTGTGTGTAGCCCTTGGCTACGAGCCGTGCCTTGAAAGTCTCTACTTTCCCATCAGGTCCCCTCTTTCTCTTGAAGATCCATTTGCACCCAATGGGTTTTACCCCTTCAGGTGGATCCTTTAGGGTCCATACACCATTCTTATGCATGGAGTCAATTTCTGACTTCATTGCTAGCATCCATCTATCCATGTCATGATCTGCGAGTGCTTCATCAAATGAAGTAGGATCATTGTCAGTTTCACTTGACACATGGAATCCGTACCTCTCAGGTGGTGCAACCACCCTCGAACTCTTTCGAAGAGGTATGGGTGTTTCATCTTTATTTACTTCTTCAGTTTCTGGTTCAGGAAGCTCAGAGTCCTCAAGGGACTCAATGAGTTCCTCTACTTCACTTTTGTCTTGACCTTTAAGGAAATCATCCTCCAGAAATTTCATATCTCTAGGGATAAAAACCTTTTGGGTCTCAGGGTCATAAAGTTGGTATCCAATACCATCTTTAACATACCCAATGAAGTAGCACTCACGAGAGCGAGATTCTAGCTTACTTGCATCCATATTCTTTGCATGGACCAAGCAACCCCAAACCCTCAAGTGATTAACACTAGGTTTGGTTCCATACCATAGCTTATGAGGAGTCTTAGGTACAGATTTGCTAGGAATCTTATTCAGGATATATATTGCAGCCTCTACTGCATATCCCCAGAAACTAAGTGGTAAATGTGCTTTGCTCATCATTGAACGAACCATATCCATGATGGTTCTGTTGCGTCTTTCAGCAACACCATTAAGTTGGGGAGTTCCAGGAGGAGTGAGATTGGAAATAATTCCATTCTCTTTAAGGTATTCCTTAAATTCATCTGATAGGTACTCGCCACCTCGATCAGATCGAATTCATTTAATCTTCCTATCGGTTTGGTTCTCAACCAAAACCTTGAACTCTTTGAACTTTTCAAAGGTTTCAGACTTATGACGTAATAGGAAGATAAACCCGTACCGCGAATGGTCATCAATAAATGTCAAATAATATCGATATCCATTTCGAGTCGCGGTACTGAAGGGACCGCATACATCAGTATGTATTAGGTCAATAATACCTTCACATCTTGTAACCTTGTTACGGAAAGACATCCTAGTCATTTTACCTCGAATACAATGTTCACAGGTAGGTAAAGACTGAACCTGTAGAAAATCCAAATGTCCATCCTTTATCAAACTATTGATCCTATCAACAGATAAATGACCAAGCCTTTGATGCCAAATCATGTTTGAATGATTTATATTACTCCTGGATCTTTTCGGGTTTTTATTGTGGTTGTAACATTCATGACATGCTCATTAATGCACAATTCATAGAGTCCTCCAGAAGTCAAAATACCCTCTGCAATATATTTATCATAATGATTTATGACTAATTTATTACAAAATAGGAATGAATATCCACTTCTAACTAGCTTAGATACAGATATTAAATTCCTTCTGACTTCAGGTACATAAAGACACTCTTTAAGTACTAGGACTCTTCCACTAGATAATGATAGTCGACAAGTCCCGACGGCGACTGCTGCAACATTTGCATCAGATCCCATCTGGATGACTATCTCCCCTTCTTCAAGCTTTCTAGTTTCCTGAAACAAATGCAACAAATTGCACACATGAACAGAAGCACCAGAATCAACAACCCAACTTCCTTCTCGTCCAACGAGAAAGAGGGTTTCAATGATAAAAGTAGATTTCACACCTGCTGGGGCTTTACCTTTGTCGACCGACTTCAGGTAATCCGGGCAATTACGCCTCCAGTGCCCCGGCTTCTTGCAGTGGTGACAGACGTCGGTTTTCTTTGACGCCATTAAAGTGGATGCATTGGAAGATGAGCCAACACTTTGTCCCTTCTTCTTTCTCTTCTGGGCCGGGCCCTTCCGAGAACCTTGCTTCCGACCGCGCTTCCCTTTAGCTTGTGCAACCATTGCAGTGCCAGTGGGACCATCTTTCTTCATTACGTCTTCCGCAGACTTTAATGCAGCAAGAAGCCCAGCATTTGTCAGTTCCAGCTTATTCATGTGGAATGACACCACAAAGTTATTGAAAGATTTGGGCAATGACAGCAGAGTGAAATCGGATTGCATGTCTGCATCCATCGTCGCCCCAGAGTCTCCAGCTCTGACAAGTACCCAAACATTTTGAGTACGTGTTCACGGACCGAAGTCCCTTCCTGCATCTTGCAGCGAACCAGTTCTTTCATAACATTGTACCGCTGGGTGCGGTTAATATCACCAAACATATCCTTTAGATTCTTCATGATATCCTGGCAAGTACTCATCTCCACATGTTGTTTCTGAAGAACATTGGAGAGAGAACCCAAGATGTAGCATCTAGCCAAGACATGATCTTCATCATACTTGTCATTATATGCTTTATCTTCTTTAGATTTAGGGTTTTCAAGTTTGTTTTCAGAGAGCACATAGCTGATGCGCTCTGCCAAAAGCACAAGCTCCAAATTACGGATCCAATCCGAATAATTTGGTCCGGTCAATTGGTTGACCTCCAGAATCCTGCTCAGTGGGTTCATGGCCTTCATTTTCTGAAATTGAGAATGCACTATATTAGAACATATAATCATATATTCAATTTTATGATATTTGATTAAGGCATTTTTAAATCAAATTAGTCTTGCTATGTCAACTATGAAAGTTTATTCCCTTATTCACTTTCAAAGTAGGAGATATACTTACCGATATATCTCAAGCAAGAACTGGGATCTCCTCTTTATCTTTGTCATATCCCAATAATATGAGAACCTATGACTCCAATAAAGAGAAGCGGGAACACATTCCGCCTTGCAAGTCCAACTTGCATTTCCCAATTCGATCTTTAATACCCGAGCCCACCACCCCTAAGGTGATGTTGACTCGTCATTAATTGAACCAACCATCAACAGGAATACAACTCGCTACGCGCAATCCAATATCGCCCCAATAATATGAGGACCCGATATTGGGGTCACTACTCATACGTCCTTACTCTTTCGAGAAGCGACGAGCCCGATCCAAACGGATCATATGCGGGAGCTGTCACCTCGGACAAACGTCTCCCACATATAATATTTGGCGACGAAACCCTTCGCCTTGACAGGAGACCATGGATGTCACTTATGTGATCCTCCATCTCTTATTCAAATTTAATTAATTACTATGAATCACATTCATACAATTAATTCTTCCAAGGG
The DNA here is from genome assembly GCA_037367405.1 of Ottelia alismoides. Classification (NCBI taxonomy): domain Eukaryota; kingdom Viridiplantae; phylum Streptophyta; class Magnoliopsida; order Alismatales; family Hydrocharitaceae; genus Ottelia; species Ottelia alismoides. The sequence goes on along the minus strand of JAZKJV010003003.1, from coordinate 386,172 downwards.
AATTCTTAACTCTAATCATATTAGAGTATTCTTAATTGGATATAATTAACTTAATCATATTAAATTAATTATCAACCCAATTCAATCAATCAAACTTAATTTTATGCTTGAATATATATAGCATTATTCTCAAAGTACTTATTAATTCGTATTTTGATAATTAGAAAAATACATCATAATCCCTTGGACATTATCCCGGCCCTACCCGCTGTCATGGCCAGTACCGGCGGGAGTGGGACGGACCGCATACGTTGCAACCCGCTACCCCAGCGATCCCCGACTAGACACCATATCCGCCTCGGGAAAGGATAATGCCAAATTGATTAATTTGTACTTGAGATGATCATCGGTTTTTCAACCGAAATTATACCATATAGTAATCAAAACAATTTTGATTATAAGGAAATTTGCTAGACAAATTCCTAATCCTATTCAAGCAAAGAGTTTGATGATTGTGATTCCAATTATGGTTTAGATCAAATCTAACCAATTAATTGGTTGGGGTCAAGTCAATTAAGGAAATAATCATCTTCTAATATTTCACAAATATTTTCCATAATTATTTCTCGAAATTAACAATTAATTTCATTAATTGACAATCACATGGTTCTTGATTAGGAAAGCAATTTCAGCAGTGACCCCTACTTACTAAAATTAGCATATCTCAATCATATTAAATCCAAATTAAGCAAAGTCAATTTCTAAAGTTTGCTAATTTGATTTAGGACAGAACCTAAGTGATGTTTCATGCATTTCGAGGAAAGTCTAAACAGTAAATAACATTTTAATCACGTTCAGATTTACAGTTCCCGCAACAGTGCATACATGTTCATTAAAACGACCATATCTCGAGCATACGAAATCCGATTTACGCAAACTCAGATCCTATGGTTTCCTTATTTAATGGGGAACAAAATCCAAGTATTAAATTCGTGTTTAAACAATTTAAACAGTGCCGAATTTATTTACTAAACAGATCTGTGAAATCAAATGCGATGAAAACTTTCACGACCTTAACGAACCCAAGTCGTCCTCGGTTAGCGAATCACTATTCGAAACCGTCAACCTAAGGCTCTGATACCACTTGAAGGATATGGAGAAATCCTCAAGCGCATCACAGAAGCGTGAGCGTCGTATCGGATACGACGAAGAACGACTAGTCGTACTAGTTGTTCGGTGCAGCAGAATTTAAAAAATTTTATTCGATGAAACCACATGATCCAAGAACAATTCTCGGATCGTTTCATCTATAACCACAACAAGTATAATGCAATACCTCTTGAAGCGTGGTTGATCGAGTCTCTAAGAGAAGAGACCTCCTGTCTCAAGTCCGATCGTCGGAGAGATCGCTTGCGAGCGCGGGGATGAACCGCGTAGTCCTCACAATCCAAGAAGTTGATCCAAGCACGGTTGCTCCTGATCTCGTCGCACGAGATCGAACGTCTCCTTCGTGGGCGAAGCACTCGAAGTAGACGAAGAACCACAGAGCGTCGAAGCGGCAGCACGAGGGCGCGGGCGACGACGATTCTCTCCACCAAGGTGGACGGCCACCAAGAAGAGGGGGGAGAGAGGGCTGTCGAGTATGGAGAAAGAGAGAGAGAGAGAAGAGTGCTACAATAGCATGTAAAGAGAGAGCCAAGCATGCCTCTCTATTTATAGGGTTTTGGGATCCATGGATCTCAATCCATGTGACATATAAAATCAATGGATGAGATTGATTTATGTCAATCCAATGGTCAAGATTGTTGTTGGTAAAAAACCAACAACTTGTGATTTAATTTGATAAAAATATATTTGATAAATCAAATAAATATTAATACCATATTAAATCAATCAAATAAGGAGAGAGGAACCAAGAGAGATCAACCTTCCTCTTTGGAAGGGGGGACGACCACCAATTTCACAAGGAAATTGGTGCCGCCCCCCTTTTTCCAAAAGGGAGGGCAATCATGGCAATCCATGAGATTGCACATCTCCTTGAATTTCTCTCTAATTATTTTCCAACAACAATTTGTTGGTATTTTAATTCACCAAAATAATTCTCAATTAATTTTGGGAATATTGCAATCTTGACATTGGAATATTGTGAATCATATTCACAACCCAAAACAAAATGTAATTTATATTTTCAATTAATTAGACAACGTGTATTCAATATACATTAATAATTAATCTACTTATATAAATTATATTTAACTCTCTCTAATACATCACATTTATAATATATTATGAATAATTGGATATTACTATCCACATTATTCTTATCCATAATAATTGAATCACATCTAATATATTGGAGAATTTCTCATACATCATGATAATTAAATCACATTTAATTATCAACTTCTCTTTGCTCAGATCTTATGGAATTGCTCTTAAACCATTTAAGAACAATGCTATTTCTCCTCAGATACTTGGGGATAAGGACAGGGCGATTGTATTGTTCCACGTATAGTGACTTGGATATTGAGATCACATCTCAAATCCAGATCCCATGGACCTCTCACAGATGCTTGATTAAATCAAGACCGTATACCTAATCTTCTCATTGCATCTAAGTCTCATTCAGATCAATGTCCAGTAAATGGACTAAGATTAGGTCACTTCTCTGATGAGAGGAGTCACTAAAATCCAGACCTGTTTCATCACTCCCTCGGAATGGAAGCGTCATGGTTATACAATCGTTTATGATCAAATCACCCTTCAGGTATTCCCAATACCTGCACATCCTGCATACTGGAAGACTCATGATCATCATGAAGATATAGAACACTTTTACACTGTCATCTTCATAGTCTGATCATTAAGTTTCTCAATCTTGGTCCTTGGGATATGGTACAGATCATATGCTTTCAGAAATCATATATCTTACCTTCAAATTCATATCATGCTTCTAAAGCATGATGACCATGCATGGAATTTGGTTAACCCCAATACCTCATGAGTGAGCTCATGTCTCCCGATTCACAACTGAACCTGTATGATCCCTTTGAGAGATCATATTACTCATATGCCCTTACATACACACCAGCTCGCCGGTGTATAGACCTTGAATAGGTCATCAACCTATTGGTCTGCCAAATGTACATGCTCAGACATATAGTAATATATCTGTCTCTGGTTAGAGGATGTTTGCCTGTGATGTGACAGTATTCATCATAGGTCTTTGGTTATCTCGATCTCGTTAAGTCAACTCATTGACTCAACTAATCTGATACCTCTGAACAATATTCCTATGCAGAGGACCTGTATCAAGAGGTCGATCAGATATCAGTCTAATGAGATGGTATTGCCATCACCCACTCAGACTGGAGATCACTACTTGTTAATCATTGATGATGCTTGATGAGTCCTCTATCTAACTCCTTAGATATTCATCCAAGCATCAGCCTCTATGATTCAATCATTGAATCAACAGCTGTATGATTATCAAGTTGGCCATGGTACATAACCCTTATTGTACAGAGGGACCTTATAGTGCATTCATTCATTCAATATCAGAAAAGGGAGTGAAACAAAATCAATAACTTTTATTGATAAATCATTTATTACAATAACATTTATTGTAGGAATGGTTCGCCTCAGGCTCACATTGCTAACAATAAGAGGTATGAAGTTCTTTGTTATTGACTATTACATAAAAGGTCCAATCCAATGGGCACACGTGCATGTATGCGTGAGTTGGGAATTTTACGCATTTACCCCCGTTGTTTTATCATTTGTTATCATAAGCCTGCATATTTAAAACAATTGCATGTTAGTCCATGTGAGTATTTTTATTTTTTGTGTTTGAAATTAAATAAAAATTATTAAAACCTATTTAAAAATGTTGTAAAAATTACATAGGTTTTTATCGCATTAATCTTGCATCTCCATTTTGCATTTCTCATTTTCTTATTATTATTATTTATTAAAATTCAAAAAACCTCATAAAAATGTCCTATTTGCATTAAAAATTCAATAAAAATTATAAAAATATTTCTAAATATTCTAAAAAATATTGTATGTTTCCATTATTTTATTTTAATTTCTGTCCATTTTTTTACTTTTTTTCCTCACAAAACCCATAGAGAGCATAAAAAATCTTCAACATATTATAAATTTGTAAAAATTCTTTTAAAAAAACCAAAAAATATAAATTTCTTTCTGGAAAATATAAAAAATACCTTTCTTGTTGTTTACATTTTTAACATTGTTTGTTATTTTAAAATTCCAAAAACATTCATTTTATTTTCTATTTATTTAATTTACTATTTTTTATTTATTTAAAGGCTTTAAAAAATGTGGAAATCTAGAAAAAATACAAAAAACATTAATGTTTATTTAAAAACCAAAAAAAAGTTTGTTCAATTTTTTAGATAGTTTTAACATAATTGAAAAATACAAAAAGAGTTGATTGTGTGTGTTCTAGATTCTTTTTTATTCTCTTAATGTTTAAAAAAATAAAAAAATCTTTTACAAAATATAAAAAATAAAAAAATAAAAATCAGAAAACCAAATAGAAATTATAAAATAAAAACTCTTTAAAAACATAAAAATCCAAATAGAAAATACAACATACAAGCATATTATGAATGTAAATTCATTTATTCTTTTATAGATTTTTCATTGCATATACTAACTATCGGGATTTTTGTAGCCTCTTTGAGTTCGATCCTATTAGTTGTACTGGTAAATTAATAATAAATTCTCTTGCTACTTTTTTGGTATTTATTTTTGCTTTAGAATTAATAATTTTTTTGTTTGATGCTTCTCTGGGTTGCGATGACACTTGTTGAATAAATTAATCTAAATAAAAACCGTAAGATTTTAGCGCAATAAAATGGCGTTGTTGCCGGGGAGGCACGGTGAGGGTACTAAGGTTTTTCTCTTGACCTATTATTCATGGTTGTATATTTTTGTTTAAACGTTCCTACATTTATTTCATTGTTTGTATTTACTTGCTCAAATTAATATACTTGTGCCTCTTACGTATTCTTTGTTTCCTCTTTCTTGCAGGTCCTGACGAGCAAGGGTGGCATTTTTAGGAGCGTCGACGCACCCAAGCGAAGCGAAGGAGGACCAATTCTCCACTGAGCAACATGAGAGCGTAGGAAGAGGAGAAGAAGATTTGTAGGAGACCATTATTTGGAGCATCGATACTTTTTGATTTATTTCAGCATTTTAGTCATTCAAAAACTCTTATAAAAAGGACAATACATACCTTGTTTGTGGGGTATGTTTCACCAAGTGTCGGTGCACTTGGGGATCCTCATCGATTTTGTTTTCATTACCTTCTTTTTCTATGTTTTCATGTGGTTTTATGTGCTTGAGCCCTTAGTGATCTCTTTAATTAACTTGCTTTAGCCAGGTAATTAATTAGGTCCAAAGTCCTAAACAAGAATTTTCGTACCTATAGAATAGAGCATAATTGGACATAGTTAAGATTTAACTGGTTCTTTCCTACTAATAGAAATTATTGCTAGGACGGTTCACGTGCATCATTTAGATTGGTTTTATTTTCTATATTTAAATTCTACGCAGATCGCCCTACATGTAGAGTCCTGGGGACAAGGTATACATTTCTTAACTCCTACATGCATCATTTTATTTAATCGTGCATTGGCATTTTCGACTTCCTTCCTTGTTTTCGCTCCCATAATTTAAAAAGGAATTTGGATACTCGATAGGCGATTCATTGCGAAATATTCAAAAAAGATGATAACTTTGTAAAATCGGGATTGTTAAAGAAAACTCGACCGTAAAACTAAACGTAAGAACAATCACAATTATTTTGGGGAGAATCACCCCCTCATTATATGATTTTACTTGCAAGTGAGAGAGAGATGAACACTGGGATAGAGCGAAACCCGTATTTTCATATAGACTAGTGATTCTATTAAACTGATTAGCTACTTCTTGGTGAGGGAATGCAGGTGGCCGGTAAATGGTCTGAATTTCCTTTGCAGAGTGGATTGTTTAACATGCAATGCATAAGGCTCGGTTATTAAGTAACGGGTAGCCGTTTTACGATCTATACTTACATCCATATTGGCTGATAGTAGGTGCAATTAGTCGTAAGAGTCGGGCCAGTCTTTAGGGAAATACATGCAACTAACATCTCATTAACTCATTCAAAGATAGTATTTTTCACAAAATAAAATTAAAAAGATAACAGATAAAATTCTTATGGCCTTCACTTGTTTAGTTGGTGAACAAGGGGTTTGATTTGTGTTTGATTGCTAGTGCTGGAGATCCTTCAGCACACTTCGCGCCTTCTGCTCATTCTTTTCTGGTTTTACTTTCATGTTCTCGCATCTCACCTCTTCATATCGAAGATGTCAGATTGGAGCATTTCTCATTCAGACATTGAGGACTCATTTCACACTCCAAACTGATCATCTTCTACACTGGAAGACTCACTTCCCGAGTATTCATCTTTCTCTGCTTCACCCTTCACCTCATCCATTAATCTGTTGTTAGGATTGACTCTAATCTTGAACTATCATTTGGGACTCCATCATTCCTAAGGACTAATCTAGTGAAGTTTAGAGTTGCAGAAATCGAAACAGTGCTCTTTATGCCACCTAACGGAAAAGTTCCATGGTTGAGCAGTCCGAGATCAACACCACCATGTTAACCTCCATTCAGTCCATTCAGACACAGATAACAAAACATGCTGACTTTCAAACTGCATTAAGAGATATGATTCTCAAACTAAGGCAAGAAAGGAGAGAGGAGGACCGAAATCGTGGAGAGGTAGGAATGGGGGAGAAGAACCTGTATAGCTTGTGGCTAAGCTCTCATTAAGGGAATCCTATAATCTAGGAGTAGGACAAACAAATACATGGATTCAAATTCCCATGATTCATGGGCATTTTGAGCTTAAGCCCACTATTTTACCATTACTCACCATATCCCATGGGAATATAAATGATGAACCTTATGTACACCTCCAACAATTCAATCGCATCTGCAATACAATTCTTACCCTAACATCCCGTTAGAGGTAATGAAGATGACGGTTTTTCCCTTCAGCTTAATGGACAAGTCCCTTTATTGGGTAAATCATCTAGGAAAAGTTGTCACTACATAGGAAGAGTTGATGTCTGCTTTTCTAAGCAAACCCACTTGGATGCCATAACCAAATGCGATAGCAAACTTCTCATAAATGCCCCATGAGCCTATTCACAAGGCATGTGAAAGATTTAAAGATTTAATGGATAAGTGCACCCATCATGATATTATGAAGACGGACGTAGTACAAAATTTCTTTGGGGGTTTGAGCCATGAGAATCAGAAGCTCGTAGATGTCGCTTGTGGGGGTAGTCACTTCAAGAAGGACGAGGATGTCCTATATCAAATTTTCGAGGAGATTAGAGAGAGCTCCGCAGATTTTTCTTCTTCAAGTACATTCCAGAAACATCCCGTGCCTTCTTCTACTACTGCAGCACCCCCACAAGGCCGTCAATATGACGACAACTCATGAAGTGGATAGGTGGACAGTTGGAAATTATCTATCCAAAGTAGATATATATGAGAAATGATCCATGGAGATTGAGAAGCTCTAAGTGATAAAATAGTGGACGAAGAACTTGAAATAACGAAACATCTGGAGCTTCTTGTGAGTCTTAGCGCATGCCAAAGCACGAGTGCAATAGCTGATAGTTCTGCCTGGGAGAAGGATTCTTCCACTTCCACCTAGCAGAGTATCGAAGGACCATCCATAGTTCAACACATTTACTACGTGCAGACCCCTGACCAGGTCCCGCAACATTCACAGTAAATTATCTCATACGAGCAAGAAGGTCAATACATTCCTAAGTAGCAGGCTCCACCTCCAGTTATCATTCAGGAGGTGAATGGTATCTGGTTCGACCGAGAGCGCTACCAGCCCCGTCTGTCAGGGAAAGGCTAGTTGGGTTCCTAGTAGGGTCAGAGACCCACCAACCAATTTCACGGAGGCAGATCGCAGTAGTACCTGCACCAGAAGTTCCAATCTCAGTATCAGTCTCCACGTCAGTTCCAGAACTGTCGACATCCTCCTCCTCCTCATTACCAAGAGTATGGATACCCGCAACCTCCTTACTACCAGTCTCAACGAAAGTCCATAATTGAGCACCCCAAGGCACCATCAGTTGATCAGTTGACATTGTTTATAAAGACCATGAATGATCTTACTCAGAGGCTTGACGACCTAACTGCCACAATGACACGGATCCCAACACAGGTCGAAGCCAATACCAACAACTTCAGACGCAAGGAGCAGGTAGCCCAAGATCCATCCACACCCGAGATAGGCATGGCCCTTATTTTACATGTTTATCTTATGTTGTTCATCTCAGGAGTGGTAGGAGATAGCAGCCGCTTCCATAGCCATTGGGATTGGGAGATAAAGCCAGTGAGAGATCTTTACTTCTACATCATCATCTTCACCATCATTGTCGAGAACTAGTGTAGCAGCACCTGAGCATGGAGTTTCACCATCTTCTTTCTCATCATCATCTTCACCTTCACAAAGTAGATGTAGATCACCATCAGCAAGGGAGAACACACCAGTCATGGATTCTTCCTCTTCATCAGTAGCAGCAACCATGATTTAGCTTTTGTTTTTCCTTGCTCTATTTTGGACTACATTGACTGGTTCTGCCATTGTACATGAGGATTCTCTTTTGAATAATCAAAATGCACATTTGAATGTTTCTTCTGGTTCTGTGCCATTTTCTTCTGCTTTAAATAAAACCAAGGAAATCCAAAAACTAAAAAAAACCATGTCTGATCCTGTAGTGGTTGAGATCTTACAAAACATCCTTTTAGAGATGCCACTCATTAAGGCCATGGAGTACATGCCTACAATGAAAAAAGGAATGAAAGAAGCATGTACACAAAAGAGTCAAACAAAGTAGAACATACGAAAGAATACATAAAAACATATCTTGACCATGGCCACAATTCATGCCATCAGCAACCTCCCGCCCAAAAAGAAAGATAAGAAAGCACCTCACATATGTTGCCGCAATTTTTATAAAGAATTTTATCGTACTCTTCTCGATAGTGGTTCCTCCATTAATCTCATACCATCCTCTCTACTCAAAGAATTTGGGTTAGGACCTCTTAGATTGACAAGGATGATCCTTCAGTTTGCTAATAGATCGATCAAGAGGCCGAGGGGCATTTTAGAGGACGTTATTGTAACTGTGCAGAGCATGAAATTCCCTGTTGATTTTGTTGTCATGGATATGGACACACCTGCACCATTACTCCATACCCCAATCATACTAGGTCGATCGTTCCTCCGAACGGCCGAAGAAGTAGTTTATTATGGTACTTGAGGATCATATTTCACCCTAATAGTAACAATGTGAAAATTGAGATGATCATCGATGCTAGACCACCGCCACCAACAACAATCAATGAGAGACAGATAATTACACCATATCCTGAAGACTGTGATTTTCTTGCTGATTATAGAGAGACCGATCTTTTTATTGATTTCATTGATATCCATGAGTTCCTTTCTCATAAGGAATATCTGGAAGGCACAGTCAACATGCGCCCCTTATTGATTCGTCTGAGTTGTTTGTTGATAAGCAGTTTGAGCTGACTTCTGAGGATCAGTCTGAGTTTTTGGAGGTACCCTATGATATTCCTTTGATACATCATCTTGAGACTACTGATGATATACCTCCTTCTGAGAGTTCTAAGGTACAGATATCTTAGCCACATCTGAGTTGACAGACATATGTACTGATGAGAGACACCTTTCAGAGATTATTGCTAAGATATATGAACCCTTTTTTCGAGGATTCTGAACATACAGAAGAGACATTCCATTTTGAGCAGAGATCATTCGTTGCAGATATTTCTGAGATTCTACATGTTGAGATGATAGTAGCCATGGCGGACAGTTGATAGAGTACAAATCATATACCTTATACCAGTGCAATAGCAAAGGTCGTCACAGAGCCGATTCAGACCCCACCTGAGCTCAAGGCTTTACCATCAACATTAAAGATGCATTCGTTGTGGGTCCCCAAAATGTTTCTAGTCATCCTCAGCTCACAGTTGATCGATGAACAAGAATATCACATGCTAGAGGTTCTTGACAGAAACTGCAAGGTCATTGGATGGATTATTTTGGATCTCCATGGGATTAGTCTGGCTTTATGCTCGCATCATATCTACTAGGAGGATGATTGTAAACCCTCTCGTGAGTGTCAACGTCATCTCAATTTGAATCTGAGAGAGGTTATCATGAAAGAGATCAGGAAATGGTATGATGTTGGATTTATTTATCTCATTTGGGATTTCAAAAGGATCGATTCTTTGCATGTGGTCCCGATGAAATCTAGGATTACTATCACGAAGAATGACCGTAGTAGGGAGATTTTGACTCGTGTACCTACTTCATGGCGTGTCTGTATAGATTACCGACGCCTGAACTCAGCTACTAAGAAGTACCACTTTCCATTGCCCTTTATTGATCAAATTATTGAGAGGTTGGTAGGGCAAGAGTTCTTTTGTTTATAGGATGGGCACTCGAGGTATAACCAGGTTGCTATCTCTCATGAGGATCAGGAGAAAACTGCTTTCACTTGCCCATTGGGATGCCGATTTGAATGTGTAATACCACCACGACATTCCAAAGGTGTATGTTGGTCGTTTTTGTCGACATGGTGGGTAGTTTCTTTGAGGTCTTCATGGATGATTTCTCGATCTACGGGTATAGTTTTGACACATGTCTTGCTTTATTAGACTGAGTTCTTCAACATTGTTGTGAGGTAAACCTAGTGCTCTCATGGGAGAAGAGTCACTTTGTGGTGACTAATGGGATTGTATTGGGCTACGTCATCTCCAAACATGGTATGGAGATTGACCTGGCTAAGATCAATGCGATGTCCAATCTTGAGCCACCATCGAATTTGACGCAGTCGAGGTCATTTTTGGGACATGTAGGATTTTATAGGCGTTTCATTAAAGACTTCAAAAAGATCGCTAGAGCTTTGACTAAGATTCTATGCAAGGAGAGTGAGTTTGTTGTTATTGAGAAAGTCCTCCTAGCATTTCATCAGATAAAAGAAATGGTTAATAGTGCTACTATCCTATAACTGCCTAATTGGTCTATCTCCTTTTGAGATCATGACAGACACATCAAATTTTGTTATTGGCGCTATTTTAGGGCAAAGAAGGGATGGGATATTGTTTGTTATACACTATGCTAGCAAGACTCTGGATGAGACACATTGGAATTAATACAGTGACAGAGAAGGAGATGTTAGCAGTTGTGTTTGGATTAGAGAAGTTCACATCTTACCTCCTTGGTTCCCACGATATTGTATACATGGATCACACTTCCATATGGTACTTACAGGAAGAGAAGGATGCCAAACCATGCCTTATCAGATGGATCCTTTTTATCTAAGAATTTGATCTAGAGATTTTAGATAAACCTGGAGTAAAAATGTTGTGGCAGATCACTTCTCCCACATTACAGATGCATGTACTTTATGAGCAAAGCATGATCCCTATTTTCGAGACTTTTCCATATGAGGCCATTTTGCTTGTGGACACATTCCCATGGTATGTCGATATTGTGAACTATCTTTTATCCAAGAAAGTTCCACAAGATTAGCTGAAGCACAATGTAGACAGACTTCTGTCTGAGATACATTTTTACCAATGGGAGGATACATACCTTTTTTTTGAGGGTGCAGAATGTATCTGGAGAAGGTGTATTCCTCAGGTGGAATACACCAGCGTGCTTGAGCACTATCACAAATTAGAGTCTGGTGGGCATCATTCAGGGAAGCACGCTATCTAAAAGAGATTTTACAGAGCAACCTATGGAGGCCAACATTATTTGAGGATGCTACAGAGTCTGTTTAAGGTTGTACTGACTGTAAGAAAATGGGAGGAACCACTGGTTCCAAAGATACCTTGCCCCTACGATATATAGATTTCTGGTGTTTTTGATGCTTGGGGCATAGACTTCATGGATCTATTTCTTGTCAGTCAGTGATATCAGTACATCCTGCTTGCCATGGATTACGTTAGTCAATGGGTGGAGGCTATCCCAGCCCAAGTTGCTGATAGTCATACAATGTGTTCCTTTCCCAAGGACCATATTATTGTGCGGTTCAACATCCCTAAGATACTTATTTCAGATGGGGGAGAAGTCAAGAAACATGTGAAGGAGTATGCCATTGAGCATAGAGTTGCATCGCCTTGCCACCCACAGACTAATGGTTTGGATGGAATTTCAAATAGGGAGATCAAGATTATATTGCAAAAACTTGTACGTCCAGATAAGAAGAACCAGTCCCAGATGCTTGACTCAATTTTACGGGCTTATCGGATGGTTTACAAGTCTCCATCGGGTATGTCTCCCGACATATTGGTGTATGGAAAGCCTTGCCACCTGTCAGTGGAATTAATTCACAAATCTTTATCGGTTCTCTGTGTATGCAATCCTTATTATGAGAAAGTAGGAAAGAGCAGGAAGTTAGATCTGAATAAATTGCTGGAATTTCGAGATTTTGCATACGACAACTCACTCATGTGCGAGGAGAAAGTCAAGCGTTGGCTTGATAGACACATTAGAAGAAAGACCTTCTCCTCTGATCAGAAGGTTTGGTTGTTCGATTCTAAGTTGAAGTTATTTCTAGGAAAATTGAAAAACAAAAGGTCAGGATCGTTCATTGTCAGAGATGTGTGTGACAATAATATTATTGTCATATCTGGGATGTCATCTGATGCAAAACTATTTGTTGTAAACGGACAGTTGCTGAAGCCATATTTATCATGATATATTCATGTTTGTGGTTGATTTTATATATGTGGTATCAGACAATGACATCTCGAAATCTTTTGCTTCTGATACATGAGCTGATTTTTCTCTTGTATATATCCTTTTGTTTTATTCTTTATTCTTTCGTTCTTATCGTTTACTTCTTTTCCATGTGTGTATGCTATACTTAGGATTTACTCAATCCTATGTATGGGGGAGGTGAATGATTTGAGTTGTTCATATTCGTCATGTTTCATCGCTCTTGTTGTTTCTTATACTTCGGGATCCCTTACCCTAAGTATAGGTGGAGTGATGTTGTTCATACCATCTTTTTCGTATTTTTCTTTTCTTTTGTTTCTTCTGATCTCTTGCTTGTCCTTCAACTTGTTGATATTCTTTTCTTTACTTAAGGATCTTTCACCGTAAGTATAGGGGAGGAGAAGTCGAGTCATTGAGTTTGTTCATTCTCTTCCACAGTTTTTCCCGTTTCTACAGTCTTCTATACATAGGATTATTTGATCCTAAGTATGGGGGGGTCGCGGACTTCTTTTTTCTCATCTATTCTTTGAGTCATTGTTGTATAGGATTCTTTTCACTTTTCTATACTTAGCACTAGTTATGTCTTCCTCTGTTGCTCTTTGATCACTATGAGGACATAGTTAGAGGTAGTATAGGGGGTGTCGTATATATTTTATATGTACTTTAGCCATAACTCATACTTTTATTAATAAAATGGCTATAATATTTTTATAAAATGGTTGTAAAATTATTTTCTCACAAGGAATACAAATTATGGGATGTATATATATTTGTAAAACCCACCTGCATATACAAACTTTTATCATCTCCCCTCTTATAAATAAAAGTCTTTATTGTATAAATCTTTTATATAAAATTCTTTTATAAAAATTTGCATCTAAAATTACGTTGTAAAATCTTGTATAAAAAGTATAATCCTTGTATATACTTGTATATATATCTGTTAACCCTTGAAAAAAATGCTTAAAATCCACAGAAATCTGTAAAACTGTTGAAATATTTTTTTTCAAAAAGATTTTTTTTTCAAAAAAAACTTATGTATTCTTCTTGCATTTGCATGTGAGTTTTTAGGATAGTATTGACATTTACACTGGTCTGGAATAAAATTGAAGAATGGAGTTTGGTTATAACCTTAATTCACTTAATTTCAGAGGGAGCCATATAAGAACTGGAGTTGCGACTTTTCAGGTCTTAGCATCTTAATTCTTCGAGTCTACAAGACTATGTTCGCATGTCATCTTGATGAGTCTAAGTAGAATATTTAACAACACAAGCATGATTCTTCTATATTGTGGATTAACTTGGACAAACACTCTACACATAGCTCTTCATGGAAGAGGTGGTGAGGGGGCAAAATCCTTTGGCTTGGGGTAGCACATGGGTGTGTAACAACTAGTGGGAACATCCATCTTCCTCTAGGGAGGGTAGTGCATCTCAACCTTATCTAGTGGCATTGAGCTCTAAAGACACGATGGTGTGGGGTTGCAATAATGCTTCAAAAAAGAGGGATAGTCTATTGGCTTAAGCGGAAAAACTCCTTATGTACATGTAGCACCCGTGTATATATTAAAAAATGCAGAATCTCCAACAGTGGACAGACCTTATTGAAAAGTAAAACGTTTACCAAAGTGTATATACATGTATAGTCAAATAGCAAAGATAAGATTCATAGTAAGATTTTTGTGAGCTTGCAGTTGGATAACTTGGCTACACTGGTCATGCATCCAAAGATAGGCAGCTACACTGGCTACCGTTCATTCTTTTCTTCAATTGCTCTTCTTGAGCTGGTTGTATTTGATCTTAAAGGGAATATCCCTGCTCCTAGAGGAAAGAGTTGCTAGACTAGGGGACTAGAGTTACCTTATTGAGGGAGGTTGTTTCTTTGTCACTTTTGAGGTGAGTAGTTATATTTCACTTACACAGTACAAGTAAAGATTCATAGTCATAAGAATTTGTGTATGTAGACTTGTTCTGACCAGAATGTTAAGGTGACCTGAATAGGAGTCTTTTGGAACTTGTGGGCTATTAGGTTTTTAATCCATTTCCCATTAAGGTTTCGCCACACTACTAGTCCAAAGATCTGACCAAGCACCATACTACAATTTTATGAAGATAAGTTTAATAGTCAACATTGTTCTAAGTTCTTTATTTTTCCTTTATTCTTTCATTTTCTTTTATTCACGTATTCGTTGAAATAATTATTTCCTAAGGGACTTGCAAAGGTAAAGCATAGGGGGGTGATGAATCTACATTTCATCATCTTTATTCAATTATTTTAGCTGAAAATCCCTTATTAGACACCTATAAATATCACTAGGTTCATTATTTTTATAACTATAACTCGTGTGTAAATACTGTATATTTATCACTATTTTAACCTAAAATAATTAAATAAAGGAAAAATAAAGAAAAGGAAGAGAGTAGGGGGAGATAAGGCCTAACTACCAGAAAATCCACACAATTTACTTAACCCCTGTATATTCATAACATGTACATTATTATACATTATTTCATTAATTTATTCATCACCACATCCTTTGTAAATAATCATTATTTCTTCTTGAAACTTGTGAATAAAATCCTCTTGTAAACAATAAAAATTAAAATCTATGTATATTGTGTAAATAGCATCACTTTCAAAAGTCCACTAAGTACAAAATTGCATTTAAATATTTTCACCACCTGAACTTCAAAGTAAGCAAACTCACTTTCATTTTACTCCAAATTAAATTATCTTTAAAATGGAGGTGATTTCAAAAAAATCTGAGTTAAGGTGTCAAATACGGTCAATTGGGCTATTATTGTACATTATACATACGTACACTATGTATATTATTTAATTAATTATCTTCTTGTGCATATTTGTAAATATAGTATTTTTAAACTAATTTCAAATATTGTATGTAACTCATATAAAATACAAAAAAATACGAAATTAAAAATCAATAAAAATAAAATCATGTAAATATTGTATACGTATCACCATGTATATACTATACTTATACATAATTTTTTAATCCAATAAATTAGTTCTTAAAAATCAAATTAAACTACCATTAAAGCCATTAAAAAATGTTGTAAATAAATAAAATATTAAATTTTGTATATTTATGTAAATAATTAATTAAAAATGCAAATATTGTATATATCGGTATACATACCTGTAAATAACATTGTTTTTATTTTAACCTCTGTATATATAATATTTAATTAACTAAAAACCACTAAAATAAACTTTAATTTATTTTTATCATTTTTTATTTACATTACTTTATTAAATTAACTCATTTTTTTAATTTTTATTTAATCATCTAATAATTTTTACCTATTTTGTTTTCTAGCCTACTTTGGATGCAACCTAGGCGCGACCTAATTGGTCAACCCGAATTCGTTGACTTGGGTCAACTGGCTGGTTTGCACCAAATGCTTGTTAACCTTGCCTCCACCCGTATCTTCTCGCATTTTTTCCTAGCGCATCACTTCATAACGCTTCCCGCATCATTCATCAACATTTAAGATCATTCATTCATCTTCTATGCCAACTCATCAAATCCACTCAAATCACCTTCGATCTCGCCTATTCAAAATATCAAACCACATCGAATTTCATCATATAAATAAAACTTCTTCACCTCTATCGCAGAATTATTCCATTCTTCTTGCTCTTCTTCGCCCGAAATTGATCTCGGGTGATTGGGCAGTGACATGGCCTTTGATCTCCACGGTTGGGAGTGCTAAGAAGTCTTGAAGATACGTGAATCGACCACGGCCCTAGAGAGCTCCGTCGTGCGTACCGACTCTTTGCCAGTCATAGCAAATTGAGGGTGATTTCCACCTTCTTTTCCATCATAGGTACTCATAATTAGTTGGTCTTTAAATTCACACTTTAAATTTTGTCTTTTAATTATGCTAGTACTGTAAATTTGATCAACATCCCCAACCTCCAATCTGCATGATCGGAGGTACTCTGATCACTTTTAAACATCTCTGACCACACCAACACTTTTGCCTGACCTTTCTTCAGCTCTCCACCCTCTACCTACCTCCAGTTCTTTACATATCAGGAGATCAGCTCCTACTCCGACCAACTTTACCGGAGCCCCCATTCCCTTCATCATTTCTGTTTTTTCTGCATCAATAAGGACATCAGAGCATCACCTTTGCGTGTGGATTGCATTGCAGAGCTTGGGAGCACAATTGGGAGGTTGAATCAGCAGAGAGAGGTCCACCTGAAGCTAAACATATTCCTACCCTCTGATCTTCATTTCATCACCTACGATCATCTGTGAGCCCTTAGACCAAAAGAGGAGGAGTGCAGGAAGCTCAAGCAACAATCAGAATACCAATTCATTGAGGAACGAGTGAGTATTGGTCGATTGAATCTCGACAGGGAAGACCTTCTTCCTAGTTCCTCTAGGGCCTTTCAATGTCCTCCGATCAAGAACACCTCCCCTCGTTTACATCTCAGCCATTTGTTGAGCACCAAAATTTGGCCATTGATCAAGAGCTCAAATCGAATCGACACCCACCAAAATTACAATAAGAGGTCTGAAGTTCTTTGTTATTGATTGGCCCTCTAATTCAATTTATTTACATAAAGGTCTACTCCAGCAAGGCGCATGCTTGTGTGCGTGAGTTTGGGAATTTGCATCATTAACCCTACTATTTAAACATATGTTATCATTCAGCCTGAATATATAAAATAATTGCATGTTAGTCCCTACGAGTCTGTTTTATTTTTGCATGTTTGAAATTAAATAAAAATTAGCAAAACCCATTTAAAAATCCTGCAAAAAATCACATAGGTTTCTATCACATTCACTTACATATCCATTTTGCATTTCGCATTTTATTTATTTGTATTATTAATTAAAATTCAAAAAACTCATAAAAATGTCCTATTTGCATTAAAAATTCAATAATAAATATAAAAATCTTCCCAAAAATTTCAAAAAATGTATTATGTGTTTCCTTTGATGTATTGTAATATCTATTCATTTTTTAGATTTTTATTCCTCACAAAACCCATAAAGAACGTAAAACTCTTCAAACATTAAAAATTCATGAAAATTCCTTTAAAAATAAAAAAATCATAAAATTGCTTTCTTGATAATATAAAAATACCTTTCATTTTTTATATATTTTTTTAACATTATTTTTTATTTTAAATACCAAAAATATTCATTTTTTTCTATTTATTTAATTTACTTTTTTTATTCATTTGAAGGCTTTAAACTTTGTGGGAAAATCTAGAAAATTACAAAAACATTAAATATGTATCTAAAACCAAAAAATAATTTTTGTTCAATTTTCTGGATAGTTTTGACATAATTGAAAAATACAAAAATAATTAGTTGTGTGTGTATTCTAGATTATTTTTAATTCTCCTAGTGTTTTTTAAAAAAATAAAAAATTGCAAAATGAAAAAATAAAAGAAAAACAAAAATGAAAAACTAAATAAAAATTATGAAAGTAAAATTCTTTAAAAACATAAAAACCAAAAATAAAATACAACATCCAAGCATAGTGTGAATAGAAATTCCTTTATTCTTTCATTGATTTTTCATTGCATAGAATATCCCTCGGTATTTTTGTAGCCTCTCTGAGTTCAATCCTGTTAGCTACACAGGTAAATTAAATAGCAAATTCTCTTGCTACATTTTTGTATTTGTTTTTTCTTTGAGAATTAATAATTTTTTTGTTTGATGCTTCTTTGGGTTGCGACGACACTTGTGAATAAATTCATCAAAATAAAAACCCTGAGATTTCAGTATAGATCGAGCAACCGAGAAAGCTATACTGACACCGTCCTCTTCATCAGCTAAGCTGCGATCTAGAGTTGCAGTTCCATAGTTTGGAGGATCATCTCATTTACCTTCTACTTCTTCTCTACCACCACCAACACCTTCAGGAATAAAGCATGATGTAGTGCCGAGTCAACTTTGAGGAAGAACACACCCGTTGCGGAGTATTCTTCAGCATAAGCAGACATAGCTGCCAACATTGTTTTTCCTTTTTCTTCTACACCTCTATTGGATGATAAAGTACATCCTGTTTCTGGTCATCCTATTGTATATGCTGCTTCTGATATGAATAAGTGAAATGAGCACTTTGATGTTTCTTTAGATTCTATCCCATTTCCAACTGCGTTGAATATAAGAAAAAAAATCAAAAAAGTCTAATAGCCTTATGTGATCCTGGAGTGGTAGAGATCTTACAGAACATCTTTTTAGAGACATCCCTCCTTAAGTCCATAGAGTACATGTTTGCAGTAAAAAAGGGAATGAAAGAAGCACGTACTAGAAAGCATCATCCCGAGTAGAAAAAATGCCAAAGAATAGAGAAGCATATCTTTATCATGGCCACATTTCATGCCATTAGCAACCTCCTGCCGAAAAAGAAACATAAGGGAGAACCTCATATTCGTTGTCTCATATTTTATCAGGAGTTCGATTATACTTTTCTTGATAGCGGATCCTCGATCAAGCTTATGCCATCCTTGCTAATCACTATGTTTGGGTTAAGGCATCTTAGATCGACCAAGATTATCCTTCAGTTTGTTGATAGATCAATCAACAGATTGAGGAGCAATCTCAAGGACGTTATTGTAACGGTGCAAGTGATGAATCTCATATTCATCACTCTAAAAGTAGATAATTAAGCTCAGATACCCAAAAGTCACCCACATTTCTTCATCTATATTGTATAATTAGCATTCATCCATGTATATATAATAATGGCATTCTATCATGCAAAATTGCATAAAATAAGGAGCCAAAGATCACAACCCAATCGACATGTAAAATAAGATAACTTCTCTAATTTCTAACTAATTCAAGCTAACTCCAAATGACATGAAACCTCCTCCATTGTATACATATCACTAACAAGAATAAACGAAAAATGGAAAAAAAATCACAACCATAAATAAGTGGACTAGAAACTCAAAACCTAATTCTAGGACAAACAAACTAAAACATTGATATCTTCCTCATATAGTGTCTAATTTGATGCTACTCACTTTTGAACTAATTTACATTCAAATACCTTCAAAACAAGACCAAGTTCAAGTGAATCGGAGCTCATATGTGAAAGTTGGGTTTTGGGCCTCTTTTGTACATTGTGTATTTTAGTAGATTTTGACATATTATAATATGTATATAATTAACTCATTTTATTTCATTTATTTTTCATTTATTCTCTTTGATAAAAGTTTTATTAAATTACATAAAAATCCAATTACAAGATGAACTTGAAATCAATGAAACTAATTGAGTTCGAGTCTTCACTAATTGTCTGTACAAAAGTTGTTGTTTTCGTATTTTATATTATTTCTTCTTTTTTCTAATAAAAAAATTCAAAATATTAGATTAATATGTAAATATTTATCTTTTATTTTATCATATTTTTTTAGATTTTTCTCTTATTTAAAAATAACAAAAAAATTACAAAACTCAAAAGTCAATGTTTTCTATTTACATAGAGAACCACCAAAAATATGACTTCGTGCAATTGATCGATTTTGGTTTTGGTTCATTCATGAAAGTTGTAGATCTCATCGAGCAACTTTTGTGAAGAAATTTTTTCGATCCAAGGTCATTTTCTATTCCTTTTAAATTTTTCTTCACCTTTTATTTTTGAATTTTCTGGAGCTGACACGTGGTAGCTCCTGGAGATGCCACGTATCACTCAAAATTAACATTTTTAATTCGTTTATTATTATTATTATTATTTAAAACATAGTAATAAATTATAAAAAATAAAAATAAAAATAAATAAATAACTAAATAAAACGACCACGTAGCAACACATGGGTCGTCCGATCACGGTCGACTGGACGGTCGTTGCTTTTCATTCTCTTCCCGCCTCCTTTCCCAATCAGAAGTGCATGGAGGCACAACCACGCATCCCACTGCTGCCTTCCTTCTTGGGCCCTCGACGACCTCTAATAAGATCCCCACCCCGCACCAGCCTCCACCTCACTTGCATATCCCATCTCTGATTCACCCCTCAATCCCCTTCCAATAAATCAACCTCCACATCAGTTATACATAAAAATAATTTTAAATATTAAAAATATCTACAAGAAGAATCACTATTTATTGTGTTAATAATGATACTTCGAAAAGGATGCAAAACCAAACTTCTCACACCCATATCTTCTCCACAAAAACTCCAAATATAGCAAACTCACTTTTATTATATTTTAAATAAAATAAACTTTAAAATGAATATGATTTCACTAAAATCGGAGTTAAGATGCAAAATGTGGTTTTTGGAGTGTATTGTATATTGTGCATATACTATATGTGATGTAAATAAATTTATTTTTTTGTATATATTTGTGAATATTAAAATTTTAAATCGTTGTATATATTGTATTTTATCCAACTAAAATGAAAATAAAAAAATATACAAAACAATTCATTGTATATAGTGTACATATACCACTATGTATATTGTAACTTTACCAATTTATTTAACAAAAAATAAAATAAAAATATATTTAAAATCCTTGTAGAATGTTATAAATAATCTATATTTTGTATTTATTTCTAAAACTAACTAATTAGAAATCATCTTTTTCTATATATAAGTATATATACCTATGAATAACGGGTACTATTTTTTAACCTATTTAATTAATTTATTTAATTTATTAAAATTCACCATAAATAATAAAATTTATGTATAAGTATCATTTATTTATTTATTTAAAATAATCTTTGATTTTTAATTTAATTTATTTAACCTTTTATTTAATTTTTTCATTTTCTGGTTTCTGTCTTATTCGCAGAGCCTCCCCATTGGTTGGTCCAGGGTCCTTTGACCCAGTCAACCTCTCTTTTGCCTGCATACCCGAATAAATCCTCTCATCGTAGCAAATTCTTGGATTTCTTCCGAACTATCCAGCCATCCAATCAAATTGATTTCTTCATGAATTCTTTCGCTCTTTTATCCCTCGACACCGCCCGAATATGTTCGTTGATTGCCTTACCACAATTTGTACATCATTCTAATTTCAAAATTTCACCTGCAGCTCCCTATTAAAACCCCTTTCCAACTCCGCTAGTCCCCTTGATCCTTTTTCCACCTTCATATTCGTAAGAGATCGAGTCCAAGAGAGAGAGGTAGTGACAACATGTGTTCTCCACCATGGGGAGCACGAAAGTAAGGGCTTGGAGATGCCACCCCCCTACATGGCCAGAGCACCTCTGTCGGCCTTGAGTATCAAAAAGTCGTAGCACTCAAATCGAGGTAACGACCTTCTTCATCCATTCATTATCATCCGAGCTCCGATCTACAAGATTTAGCATTTAATCTCGCATTTATTTCAACAATTATGCATAAATCCATTCATCATCATCCGAGCTCCGATTATCAATTTCATTTTCCGACCACACGAACACATTCACGAAGACTTCTCCATCTTTCTTCCACACCTGATTACCCCAGGTCGATCATGATCTGGATCTCGTCTCCTTTCTGATCATCCTCCCCGGAGTCGCCATCCACTCTCCTATTTCTGTGCATTTTCTATTAATAATTTAGTCGGATATTCTTCTCCGAGCATAATAAATCTATTGCAGGTACTAAGGCTTCTTCTTGGAGTGTGAATGCACATCTGGAGGTAGAACATAGTTGCTACCAACTTGAGCTTCCAGATCCTCCATCCGGCATCGTTGAACTTTCAAAGTACCATCAGTCGATGCCGAGTAGCAGTAGGAGCTGTCAGTGACCTTCAAGCGTTGTTGTGGATAGAGATCGGTCGAGATTTGGCTGATCGGAATTCATCCGTGATGACCTTCATCCCAGTTCCTGCACTGACTCTCATATCTGTTGAATCAAGAACGACCCTGCCAAATTAGATTACAGCCGTGGAAAAAGCCCGAATGTTGAGCCATTTGATCATCAGCCCAGATCAGATCCTGATAAACCACAGGCCTTTCATTCTCAGTCGTTAGATTAGAGTAAAAGTTTATATCCAGTTGTTCATTCTACAATGTGTTTTAGTGGTACTTCTACATCCTAGTCCCTGCATTATTTTACTTTTCTAAATAAAACCTTTATGGGCACGTGCCAGTATGTGTGTGATCGAGTAACTGCATTTATTTCGCTCGTATTTATTTAATTTGCATTTTAGTCCAATTTTCATGGATAAACATGTGTAGCACGTGATTGTTTGGAGAAATTACGTAATAGATCCAGTTGTTTTTTGTGTTTCTGTTCAGTCCCTCTAAAATAATTATTTCCCTTAAGGTCCATGCCAACGCACCTCTCGTGTGCTGGAATGCCATTTTTAGGGTAAGTTGTATATTTCACCCCTACAGTTCTATATTTGTTGTCTGATTGGTCCATTTATTAACTTTAATTGCATATACATCCATGTGTTGTAGCATTTTATTTTGATTGTATGTTTAATAAATTGCTAATTATTGTAGTAAATTCTAGATAAATCACAATGAACTCCTAATAATTAGTATTATATCCAGTAATTTAGGTTTTCAATTTTACATAGTTTTATTATATATAAAAACTCAAAACACTCGAATTCGCTCCTATTTGTAGAAAATAAATAACTAAAAATACAAAAGTTTTTTGAAATTTTACGCAAAAACATTTTGTGCTTTTTTGCTTTGTTTGAATTTCTATATAAATTTCATCGTTTAATTCCTTGCAAAACCAAAAAAATAAAAAAACTAGAAACACATAGAAATTAATATAAAATCATAGAAAAATCACAAAATATCATAAAATACCTTTATGAAAACCTTAAAATTTTGTCTTTATTTATATATATTATATATTTTTGACTTTATTTCCTATTTTAAAATCACAAAAACATTTCCCTTCTTTTTTGTTTATTTCTTTTACTCCTAATAGTTGTTTTTGAAATCTTAAATAAATATAAAAATCCTCTAAAAATCATAAAAATAGTATAAAATTATCCAAAACCGATATTTTTATTTTAACATTTTATACATTTTTGCTTTATTTTAAAAATACAAAAAGTTGCCTTTCCTTTCTTTCCTTTTTATTTATTTTCATTTGTTTTGTTTTGATTTATTTTAAATTTATAAAAACACTTGAAAAACTAAAAATCATAAAATAATACAAAATTAGAAAACATTTAAAAAATATAAAAATTTAAAATCCATAAAAAATGAAAAGATAAAAATCCACAAAAACCAGGAGTAGTTTGCTTCGAGTTTTCCTCTTTTATTTCTTTGCTTTGTCATATATTTGACTAACCCTCGGGATTCATCGTTGCCCCCCTAAGTTCGATCATGTATGCTATACGGATAAATAAATAGCAAATTTATTTCTCTTGCTTACACGTCTCTTTTTTTGTGTGCTTGAGTTGTACATAATTAAATAGTTTTTGTTTGAAGGAAATTCGGGTTGCATCGACACTCTCGTTTATTTTAAATTATTAAACCCCTGATTTTCTTAATAAAAAAGGTACATACTATTTTGACACCATAACACATTGTTTTCTATATATATGATAAAAATTTCTTTGAAAAAAATAAAAATTTGTATGTTTATAAAGAAAAATAAAATTGAAGATACTAACTATCCTGACACTTTCACTTTCATACAAGACTAGTGCAGTTTATGATACTTGGTTTATAGTGACACTTGGCATAGAGTTTAAAAACTCTTTATCATTAGGTTCTATTACTTAAATACTTGAACCCCCTAGTTTGAAAGATATACATGCTACATTGCATTTTTAATCCCTTCCTTAATAAGAATCTAACCCGCACTTTATATGCACGATTACATGAATAATGTGATGAGTTGTGGTTTCTCTTGAGGAACTAAGGTGAGAGGTTTGAGTTTGGACCTAATTTTTTGATGCTTTATGTTGGGATAAAAATAATCAGGACTTCAACAAACCTGAGTGTCAACATTTTAGCTGGTACGTGAACATGTTTCTTATAATATCTTGATTTTAACCTACGTGCCATAGTATGTAAAACTATTAAATTTGTTTATCAGTGTGCACCAACTTTGGTAAAAGCAGTGTAGCTAGCAAAAAAAATGAAAACAAACGAAAAGAAGCTCATATACTACAAACCTACATCAAAATGAGCTTACACGAATGACATGCACTCCCAACCTTTTAAGTGTCCATTTAGACCAAAATCTTAGGCTTTTATAAGTTGGGCTATTACCAAAAAGGGTTTTGCATCGTATAGTGATACATGTCTGTGTGTAGAAAAGTATTATAGATACTAAAAAAGGCACACCCATGTGAATTCCCAAGAAAACAAGTACATGGGATTTTTGATGGACACACCAATCGACAACCAAAAATATATGTCTGTGTAATAAGGCATTCAAGAGATTCCTTATTCACGTGTGAGGAGAAAAAAATACACAAACTTATATCCTCCAAACCGACCTTTCAATCTAAAGTTTTAAGTCTGACAATTAAAGAGACAGTGGATTGAAGCAAGACTAGATTTATTCCTTAGTGTCGAGGGTTGGGTCCTAAGGATGATTTTTCAAACTAGAACCTAAGGCTAAGCCTTGACTCTACACATGTATATGTAGTCTACACTTAAAGCCATACATCTTAAATATATGTATACATAGAGAGTCTGAAAATTAGGGAAGTTGAGTTCCTTCTAACCAAGACTTGGTTCAGATTTGGAGTTTGAGAGTCACATTTAAAACTTGTATCATAAATGTCAAGTCTTGTATTTCACAGGCACAGTCAGGTATTCAGTTATTTATTCATTCTTTATTTGCTCAAGGATGATCAAAGTTTAAGTATCGGGGGAAGATAAATCCCAAATTTATCAACTTTATTCAGATTTATTAGCCCTCTATCTTACACATTTATTTGTTAATAATACATAATTATCTTGAATTAATATTTGATCGTGACTAAATAATTAACCTTAATTATTGTATAGAATTAAATATATAATTGTGTTATATTTTATATGTTTATTTATTATTAAAAATCAAAAGAAAAAATTAGTTTAATGTCATATATAATATAGTCAATATTATTTGTTTTTCAAATACCAAAAATAAAATAAATTAAAATAATAAATTTCAATTCTTTAAAAATACACAAATATTATTGCGTGATATTACTTATTTTGATTTCCCGTTCTGCGTGAAAGTTCTAGATCTTGAAATGATCTACAACTTTCATGTTGAATGTTTTTTTCTAAATATTCATCTAATTATTTATTTTCTATTTAAAAGTATTTATAACATTTTTTTATTTGAATTGGGCCATGTGGCCAAATCCCTTGCCTCCATGTAGCTAGACCTTAAGGGCCATACACCTCTCTTTCTAGTTGTCTCATCTCCTTTATCAGACGGTTGTATTTCTATCTGAACTGCTTTGTTTCTTAGAAGTTTGACCATCTCATCAAGTCCATCACAACCACACGCGTGCTCCCAAATTAGGGTTGTATGATCTTCATAAAACGATGCTTGCTTCTTCGCCTACCCCGCACCTCCTCTCCCCACACCTTCGTCGATTGAGAAACCACCCGACTTCATTTTCCTCCTACTTTCTCATCCATTGCCTTCCTTCGATTCCACCTCCAATCAATGGCTCCTTCAACCTTCATCTTCACGAATTCCCTAACTTCATTTCCCCTTCACGTGTATCTTCCCCATGCAGTTGAAACCTCCACCGAAACCACCTCGAACCGTTCACTTCAGTAGATCAAAACCTCATATCCTTCTAACTTTCACCACCATATGTCATTCGAGCAAAGTTTCATCGAGCCCTGATACCCTCTAAGTGATACCTAGAGCCCTAGTTGGTGAGAGAAGAAGGCAACTAACTCCAGCAAAATCCTTGGCATTTTAGCCAAGTTACAGACCTGCACAGGTCTTTTTCGAGCTTCTACCATTAGCCGTAGTTGTCAAGCGACGACCAGGAGAAATAAAGCTTCTCTTCCAGGCTCGTGTGTCATCTTCTTTATTCACCTCCGTTCCATGTATTTCCTTGATCTTATTCTCTTCCATGTTTCTCCATTTTCTACACACACCTTTATGCAATACATATTTCATCTGAGTTCATCTACTCCTCCTTGGTAGCTAACTATTCTTCACAGAGACACTAATTCACTTGTTCAATCAACAGATCCTTCCCTCCTCTTCGATTGATCTCTTTCCTCTACAAGATGAAGGACCAGTCGACAGTTTCAGTTCAATCCGCTATTTCAGCCCTCATTCCGTGTCTAGATCACTACCATTTCGCTTGCAAGTGTTCGTGCTTAATTTCAAACCTTTGCAGGATTTCAATGGCCAGGAAATGAGTGGATATCCATTCAAGACTTACTTCTCTAATAACCTTGCACCTACTAGGAGACTCATGCACCATCAATCCTCTATCGACCATCGAGCTTCTTTGTTAGGCTCGTACACGGGTTCTTGTACTTCACCTTAGGTTGAGGAGCACAAAGGAAGCCATCTAGCCTCATTAGAGCACCGCCCGTACTCCGTTGCACATAGAGGAGTTCTTTAGTGGAGTAGGAGGGGCAGTAGTCGTGGGATCGTCTCAATTCTACGATCCAAATTTGAACTCGAGCACAATTTCATGCCTCAGCTTAGGAGTTATCTGATCCTTCGTCAAAGCACTAGAAGTCCTCCACACGGACCAAGCCATGTCGAAGCTATCTAAAGAAGACCCGAACCTCCAGGCACCTGATGCTCCCTCAGAGACTCATGTCTGGTGCATGTGGGAGTGGGTAATTTGCAGAAGATCCTTGTTGGGTTTCCTTTATTGTAGATAAGTCTCTGATCAAGGAATTTTGTGCTTCATACCCAAGATGTTTTGTGTATTTCCATTTCAGTCCTTGTGAGGACCTATTTGTAGTGTATTGTGAGTTTTAATTCATATTTATTTGCAAAAAGGCCTTTGAATTGTATCATTAATATCTTGTGAACATTTTATCCATTTCGAGTGAAATTGGTCTCATTAGAAAGACTATTAATGCTCTTTTAATTAGTATATTTAGTTCTGTGTTCTGCCTCTAACTTTACAAATTAAAAATCAAAGAATCATTAGTTTAATTACATGAATCTGAGCACCATTTCTCCTTTATAAAGTGATCAATTAATCTTAATCAATCCTTGATTAGTTTTAATAAATTAAGAATTGATCTAAGTAATTAATCTCTTGTATTTTATCATAAAACTTTGATTGATTTCTTATCAAAATAAAATGAGTTAGTAATTGACCTCTTTAAATATAATTCGGTGCATTGATGTGTAATTAGTGCATAAATAAATCCTTTGTTGATAAACTAATTCAAGTGGATTAATTTAAGATTAGGTCAAGAAATATCGTTGTATAATATTTGTTTACAATGCTTTGAATTGTGTATTCTCATTTTATGTGCTTTTTCCATCATCATGTCATTTAATAAATTCGCATATAAAATCAATTAAAAAGAGCATTGCATAATGTTTGCATTCTTGACCTAGATGTCATTAATAATTCACTTCATTGAACATACGGAACCTATGTTTTATCAATCTAATTACTTGTGTCCTTGTGTTTGACCCTAGACTTATCCATGATAGATTAAACCGAGTCACTCTTCACAGAGATTCTGATCGGGTTCTGATAGATTGTTTAAGCGGTTGTATTATTTTGAATTGATATTAACCTAGCTGCATAGCGATTAATCAATATGATATCTACTTTTAGAAAGTATATGATCGATATTGACTCCCAATGATCGAAGGAGAAGCTTAATGATAAAACCCTTTAGGAGATAGTCCAAAATGAGATCTGAACTTTGGGTTTGATCATGGTCTTTATGTGTGCAGAATGTACATGTTTTAGAAATACTCGAGGGTGATGTGATCTTAAACAATTGTATACCAAGATACTTCCATTCTGAGGAAATGATGAAACATGTTTGGATTTTAGTGACTCCTCTCAGTGAACTGGATATCTGATCTTGATTAAATTGTTGAACATTGATGTGAATGTGATTTGGATGTAATGAAAATATGGGATATTATGTCTAACGTAATCAAACACTTATGTGTTGTCTTCTAGGTATGGAAATGAGATTAGATCTAACTATCCAGGTCTATACATGTCATATGCAATCACCCCTACCTTATCTCCAAGTATTTGAGGAGAAGGCATACATTTCTTGAAAGAAATCGAGAATTGCTCCATGAGAAATAATACCTGAGAATTGGAAATTTGTATAATTAAATAGGATCTAATTATCACAAATAATATGGATAAGAATCAAAATATTTAGGCATGTACAAATTATCACCTTGACATTATCAACTTGTTGCTTTGAGATTTTGTGACTTAGAAGAAGTACAAATTATTCTCAACCATTGATTTTTAGAGTACATGGATTGGAATCCATTGACTTCCAATTTGTTATAAAGAAAAGGCTAACCCTAGCCCTCTCTACACAAAACATGAATGCAATTGTTGCATAATTAATTTCTTTCTCTCTCTCTCTCTCTTATTCTCTCTACATGCCACCACCATCTCCCTCCACAACCCTAGCCTTGGTTGGTGGAGATCACAATTGTCGTCGTACTGCCATTGTGTAGCTGGACTAATCGCTTGAGAAGCTTGGTCTTATTTAGTGTCTCATACTTGTGAAGAAGACATTGGATTTTGTGAGACGAAATCAGGAGGTTCCACACATGGATTATTACTCAGAATTGCGGGAAGCACATGTCTCATCAACATTTCTGCAAGTTCACTCGTCAGATCAGAATTGAGTTAGGAGGCCTCTTTGCTTAGATGTTTTGGTATTATGACCACACTTTAAGAGGTATGACTAAACTCGTGGGATCTTGATGAAACAGTAGGGGAAAGGTTCTTGAGCAATATGATTTCATCTATAAAATTTATATTTTTCTGTTGCAATGCCAACTAGTACGACTAGTTGACCTAGATCAGATTTGATTCGATCTCCACATTTCCATGATGCGTGAGTCCTGACCCTCACCCTTTAGAGCACAACCCCCTTACGTGATGAATAGTAAAGGGATGTTGATTAGGCCTCGTGCAATACAGAAGCATGTGGATCGAATCAAATCTGATCAAATACTGACTAGTCATTAAAGAAGCAAACTAAACCATTGTAAATGGAACCACATGGATTGGGAACCATTCCCAATGTGTTCCATCAAGATCGCGTAAGATTAAGACATATGTCTCTAAAACATGGTCATGATCTTTGAGTCGCTAATACAAAAAATCTCATGTATTAAGCCTGATCCTATGGAGACAACATTTCAGGTGTGCGAATGAACCACATGCTTCATGATTTAATCTCACAAAATCCACTTCCTTCTTCAATAACATGAGGCATTGAAGAGAAAGATCATCCACTAGTGATTGGTCAAACCAATCATGTAGCACAATTATAGGTATAGCCATAAGGGGACGCCTCAACGTGTATGTCGTCAGCTCTAAGGTAGGAGGGAATGCCATGTAAGGGAGAGAGGGGAGAGAGGACGTGTGGATAGAGAGAGATGTGTTTTCAACTCTTGAAAATAACTTATGAAGAAGGCAAGCTATACCTCTTCTTTTATATTTATTTGATAGCACGAGTTGCTAACCTTATTGTTGAATCAATGGCGAGGATTAAACAAGCTCATAACAATTTTAGGATTAGAGTTGATAACAATAATCAATTTAAATATCCATTTAATCCTTTCAACAAACTAACGAACAAATAATTAATAAGAAGAAAAAAACTAAAGGAGAGTCCTATTATGGCAGGGTCGTCCATCATTGTTGTAGCCACCATGGATGTCCCCACTTTTTTTAAGAGATTCCTTTTTGTTTTTCCTTTTATTATAATTATTGTTGTTGCATAATATTCATAGATCTAAAACTAAATGTCAATCATATATTTTATATAATATGAATTCAATTCAGAATAACATTAATATTGTGAATCATATTCGCAATTAACTCTCAGTAGAAAAAAGCGGATATTATTCATATTATCCAATATTATTATGGATAACACTATCTACTTTAATCTTATCAAGGATAATTAAATTATGTTTAATTATCTCTGAATCTTCTCTCCACATAACTAAAAATAATATCAATCCTATTCACAACATTCTTCGATAACTACGGATAACAATATCCAAGATAATGTATACAGGATAATCAAATCCAATTTCTTCATCCAAAGAAATCTCATCATTTCTTTAAAAATTAATTCTATTTTAGATGGAACAATCCTTGAACTCTTTCATGGATAGTGCAACTTTTCCAAAGATACTTGGAGACAAGGACAAGACGAATATATATCCATGTATAGTGACTTGGGTCATGAGTTCTAATCTCATATCTAGAAGACCTCTCAGAGTATGATCATGTGAGATAAATTACCCAATCTTGTTAACTATAAATCCAATTCAGATGAATATCCAAGTTTGGATTAAGACTGGATAACTAGTTTGCTGAGAAGAGTCACTAAAATCCAAATTTATTTCATCACTCTCTTATAATGGAAGCGTCATGGTATACAATCGTTTATGATCACATCACCCTCGAGTATTCACAATACCCGTACATCCTACATACTAGATGTCTGTGATTAAATATTGATGGTTTGATCCCATCACGGACCTTCTCCTTCAGGGTTTTTTAGTAAGTTTCTCATTCAATCATTAGGAGTTGGTATTGATCATACGCTCTCCAAAAGCATATATTATACCTACAAATCATGTCATGTTTCCAGAAACAAGACAAACAATGTTGAAATTATGTTTATCCCAATGTATCATGAGTAAGCTCATGTCTACTGATTCAGTAGTGAACTTGTATGATCTATTTGAGAGATCTTATTATTCATATGTCGTTGTATGCACACCAACGAGCCGGTGTATAGACCTTAATTAGGTCACCAACCTAATGGTTTTCCAAATGTACATACTCAGGCATATAGTAATACATCTGCCTCTAGTCATAAAATAAGTGCAAGTATCAAGACATCATACGATATAGGTCTTGGTTATCTCGATCTCACTAAGTCAACTCTTTGACCTAACTCACTCGACACGTCCGAATCTCTATTCCTATGTAGAGGATCTGCACACAGAGATCGTTTGGAAGTCATACTTTGGTCCTTTCTTGATTATCACTTAATGATGTGGTTGAGTACTCAATCTAACCCTTTAGATATTCAACCTTAAATCATCCTCTATGATCAAAAACTTAGATCAACAATTTATGATATCAAGATGGCCATGGTACATGACTCTAATTGTCTGAAGGGACCTATTAATGATTGATCATGGATCTCCCTACTTAATTGCATCACATTGTTGTAGTTGGGCAATCAGGATCGATAAAAATTTAACCACACGAATCGATGAATAAATGAATTAAGTAATGTGTGGTTTTATGTATTTCTAACATGGACAAGCCCCAGGGTTGACTTAACGAGACAAAGAAACAACTTCTAATCAACTTAGAGAAATTAGCTCACTATTTTCAAAACAGAATTTTATTTTAATTTTTAATGCAAAAGAAATGCAAATGCAAATATACAGATGAATTAGGTTAAAACTAGCAACTTAAGTCAAATTAATTTTAATGTGAAATCAATCCAAATCAGCCAAATTTTATTTTTGAATGCAAAATTTAATTTTTTTGGAATTTTTGGGTTTAAAATGCAACAATGAAAATTATAAACTTTTTAGCGGTTTTTATGTAAATTTTCACACAAACAGAATGCAAAAATTATGAAATTTTTACTGAAAGTTAAATATTATAAAATGAAGCAACACTAATGTTTTTGAATTTTTTGACAATTTATGAATTTTTATGAATTTTTAATGAAAAAAGAGTGAATGTGCATATTTAATTCCTACTAAATCTACAAAATCAAATTATTCATAAACCAATTTATCTCAAAAGAATATTTTAATTAGAAATCCAAGAGAGTTGAAATTTTACAAATACATATCATGGATTTAAAGAAAATCATTTACTGAAATCACTCAACAATTTATTTTAGGCAAAAGACACATCCATTTTTAATGAAATTTGTAAAGTATTTAAAACACATTTGTACACATCATCTATGTGATTTTTTCACAATTTTAGGAGTAATATTTATATAGATACAAATTTCAGACCATGAACTGGATAAAATATGAATTTTTTGCTAAAATAATTTTAAATAATTACCAAATGCTAACTAAAATCTAAATAAATAGCCAATAGATAGAGAATTAAATGATCAACAACATGCAATTTTAGTATTAAAAAATGATGCAAAATGGATATCCTAATTAATGTTCAAAATCTGGAGTGTCCTTGCAATATATAGATAAATGCTCAATGGAATAAAATGTGACTAAGGGCACTTTTGCAATTTTAAAACATGAAAGGACTCAATATGCAATTTAAACAAATAAATAAAAAATTAAAAATGAACCTTTTTTGAACATTTGTCCAAGAACGGAACACAAGCTAGGGCAAAAGTCTTGGAGTCGTGGGTGGCGAGATGTGCGGGTGGTGCGACTGCTGGAGGTGGACGGCTGTGCGTGGTGGTGCGGAGGCATGCGGGCTGCGCGATCGGGCGGTGCGTGGCTAAGTGGTGGCCAGGGATGTGCACTGGAGTATAGTGCTCCAGCTAGGGGTGTGGGCTGTGGCAGCACCACCGTTGGAGGTGGCACGCCCACACATGAAGGTGCGGAGGAGGCCGCGGCCCCGGTGGTGACGTGGAGTCGCGACGACGGAGGCCTAGGGGTGATGCGGAGGCACGCGAATGCTAGACCTGGATTGCGGCTGGGGAACGCGGGTTATGAATCTCAGATTCATCACTCTAAAAGTTAATAATTAAGCTCAAATCCCTAAAATTCTATGCCATTTCTTCATTTATTCTACATAATTAGCATTCATGCAGGTATTGATAAGAATTGCATTTTATCACTCATTATTGCAAAAAATAAGGAGCCAAAAATCCCAACCCAATTGACCTGTAAAAAAGCCTAACTTCCCTAATTTTTAACTAAATCATGCTAACTCCAAATGACCTGAAACACCTCCATTGTGTACATAATACTAACAATAATAAATGAAGAATAAAAAAATTACTAGCTGAAATAAGTGGACCAAAAACCCAAAACCTAATTCTAGGATTCTTGCACAAAAACCATGATATCTTCCTCATCCAGTGTTCGACTTTATCGTAATAACTTTTAAAATAATGTACATTCAATTACCTTCAAAACAAGACCAAGTTTAAGTGAATCAGAGCTCATATGTGAAAAGTTGGGTTTTGGGCCTCAAAATAACATTTTGTATTTTAGCGGTTTTTGACCTATTATTTTATGTAAATATATAAATCATTTTATTTATTTCTTTTCATTTATTTTCCTTGATAAAATTTTTATTAAAATATGCAAAAATATAAAACAAAATTAATATTAAAATCAAAGAAATTAACAGAGTCCAAGTCTTCACTAATAGTCTTTACAAAAGTTGTTATTTTCCTATTTTATTTTATTTCTTCTTTTTCTTAAGTAATAAAAATCCAAAAAAATAGATTAATGTGTAAATATTTATCTTTGATTTTATCATATTTTTTAGGATTTGTATCTGGTTTAAAAATAACAAATAAATTATAAAACCTAAAAATGAAGGTATTCTATGTACATGGGATACCCTAAAAATATCACTTTGTGCAAATGATCGATTTTGATTTTGTCTCTCATGAAAGTTTTAGATCTCGTCAAGAAGAATAACATTTGTGTGACCCTTAAGCGGTGGGGGCGGATTGTAATATTGCAGTTCTTCTGAGGGTTTTGCAATTTTCCCAACAGGTCACATGCATGTCACGTGACCCCTAGGAGAGTGATCTGAGCGTAATTTAATGTATCTACAGGGGCTTTAGGCGTAAAATTCGCAGTGCACGTGACGATCACGTGTGCAGGGAGGGGACGTTCCCCCAGTCCACATGGCGGGGGCCTCGGGCTTCATGCCTTGTGGCTCGCGACATGGAGAAGCTGCTTGGAGTAGAGGAGGTCGGCCAATGGTGGGATGGCGAAGGTGGAGTCCAGGCAGAGTGGGGCGGTGACTGGCTGAGGGGCCGTGAGGGTGGTGGTGGTGTTGTGTACCCCACAGTTGGAGCAGGAGAAGTGTTGTCGCGTTGTTGGCTAAGCTTCCGAGGCGAGGGAGTAGGGCTATGGGCGATGGGGAGGAGAACGTCAGTGGTCGTTGGCT
Source organism: Ottelia alismoides (assembly GCA_037367405.1). NCBI lineage: Eukaryota > Viridiplantae > Streptophyta > Magnoliopsida > Alismatales > Hydrocharitaceae > Ottelia > Ottelia alismoides. The sequence continues at coordinate 351,133 of JAZKJV010003003.1, read as the reverse complement.
CGACAGCTAGGATGTCGGAGTGAAGGCACGCGCTCGGAGGATTTGACGCCGCAACGAGGAAAAGATCCTCGAATCTCACTGGTCAGAGAACGAGGGGGGTCGGGCTGTCACCACAGACCACTCTACCTTTGTAATTTTTGCAATCGGTGGATGAATTGAAGTCAAGGGAGCGGCAGAGCTTTATATGCGATGAGGGGATGGCCGGATCAGGAAGGGAATCGGAGAGGGATTTGCGGTTAGATTTGGAAGAGGGACTTAAGGATGCAGTGCAGAGCTGACTAGGAAAGGACAGTGGTGGTGCGACGTGCGATGGAAGGTGACGATTGGAGGGAAGTCGGTGACATACGAAATCGCAGGGATGGCGATCTGATTGGTGATGGTGGTGGTTGACAGAAGAAGAAGTCAGAGGTGAAGATTGGCTAGGAATAGCGAAGGCGGCGGCAATTTTCATGGCGAAGGTGACAAGGCCAGAAGATGAAAGTTGGGGGAGACGATGGAGGAAAGGGACACACAGGTGCCGTCCGATCGGACGAGATCGGATGACCCTAGTGCGGCCACATGGCAACACTATATATTTTTTATTTTATTGTAATTAAAATTTTTTATATAATTTTTTATTTTTTAATAAAAATAAATGTATAAAAGGGCTAAAAACTAGTGACACATGGCGGCTCCAGGAGCTGCCACGTGTTAGACCAAGAAAAATCAGAAAATTTAATACAAAGAAAAATCTGAAATAAATAGAAAAAGACTTCGGATCAAAATATGTTCTTCACGAAAGTTGCTCATCTCGATGAGATCTACAACTTTCATGAAGCGATCAAAATCAAAATCAATCATTTGCACATAGTGATATTTTTGGGGTACTCCATGTACATAGAATACCCTAATTTTTGGGTTTTATAATTTTTGTCATTTTTAAAATAGATAAAAATCAGGAAAAAATACGATAAAATCAAAGATAAATATCTACACATTAATCTATACTTTTTTTTATGAATTAAGAAAAAGAAGAAATAAAATAAAACACGAAAAAGACAATTTTTATACAAACGATTATTGAAGACTCGGACTCAGTTAGTTTCTTTGATTTCAAGCTAATTTTGAATTTGCATTTTTGTGCATTTTAATAAAACTTTTATCAAAGAAAATAAGTGAAAAAGAAATAAAATAAAATGAGTTAGTTATGTATATAAAATATTTGGTCAAAAACTGCTAAAATACAAAATGTACAAAAGAGGCCCAAAACCCAACTTTCACTTATGAGCTCCGATTCACTTGAACTTGGTATTGTTTTGAAGGTATTTAAATGTACATTTGTTCAAATGTAAGTAGGATCAAATCAGACACTGGATGAGGAAGATATCAAGGTTTTAGTTTGGAAATCCTAGAACTAGGGTTTGGGTTTTTTGTCCACTTATTTAGGTTAGTGATTTTTTTGTACTTTTCAATTATTCTTGTTAGTGATATGTAAATAGTGGAGGTGGTTTCAGGTCATTTGAAGTTAGCATGAATTAGTTAAAAATCAGGGAAGTTAGGCTATTTTATAGGTCATTTTGGCTGAGATTTTTGGCTTCTTATTTAGTACAATAATGAGTGATAAAATGCAATTATTATCAATACATGCATGAATGCTAATTGTACAGAATTAACGAAGAAATGCCAATGAATTTTAGGGATTTGAGCTTAATTCATAGTGATGAATCTGATATTCATCACACGTGGCACCACAGAAAATTCAAGAATAAATGACAAAAAGAAATGATGGAAATAAATAGCAAATAACCTCGGATCAAGAAATTTTCTTCAGGAAAGTTGTTCTTCACAATGAGATCTAAACTTTAATGAAGAGAACAAAAACAAAATCTATCATTTGCATTAAGTGGTATTTTTGGGGTATCGCATGTACGTAGAATACCTTGATTTTTAGGTTTTATAATTTGTTTGTTAATTTTTACCAAATAAAAATACAAAAAATATGATAAAATCAAAGATAAATATTTACACAATAATCTATTTTTTGAATTTTTATTAATTTAGAAAAATAATAAATAAAATAAAATGCGAAAACAACAATTTTTGTACAGACCGTTAGTGAAGACTCGGACTCAGTTAATTTCTTTGATTTCAAGCTCATTTTGATTTGGATTTTTGCACACTTTAATAAAACTTTTATCGAAAAAATAAATGAAAAATAAATAATATAAAATGAGTTAATTATTTACATAAAATAATAGGTTAAAAACTGCTAAAATACAAAATGTATAAAAGAGGCCCAAAACCCAACTTTCACATATGAGCCCCGATTCACTTGAACTTGGACTTGTTTTGAAGGTAATTGAATGTACATTATTTCAAAAGTGAGTAGGATCAAGTCGGACACTGGATGACGAAGATATCGAGGTTTTAGTCCGAGAATCCTAGAATTAGGTTTTGGGTTTTTGGTCCACTTATTTCAGTTAGTTTTTTTTGTATTTTTCGTTTATTCTTGTTAGTAATATGTACACAATGGAGGTGGTTTCAGGTCATTTAGAATCAGCATTATTTAGTTAAAAATCAAAGAAGTTAGGTTATTTTACAGGTCAATTGGGTTTAAATTTTTAGCTCCTTATTTAGTGCAATAATGAGTGATAAAATGCAATTCTTATCAATACATGCATGAATTCTAATTATGCAGAATAAATGAAGAAATGCCACTGCATTTTAGGGATTTGAGCTTAATTATTGAATTTTAGAGTGATGAATCTGAGATTCGTCATCCCTCTGTACTTAAACCATGCGTGTCCCTGAGCATCTAAAGCAATGCAATTAGGTTAAATGAGATTGGGTCCCATACCATGACCATGAGCTGAAGGTGAAAATGGAACTAGACCCGACCTTTGCAATATTACTTTGGCAAAACTTATGTGAGACTTAGAAGTTTAAAATCAACAACCTCCAAGTTCTACACATCATTGTGACAGTTTCGGCTCAGAAGTCATTTTAGATCAATCCTCCTCCCAAAGCATACCCCATGAACATTGAACAAGCAACTCATGTGTGTGAAAGGTTTTAGCTCTTCCCATCCAGAATGTCGGACTACCATGCAAACCTCCTCTCCGGTAATTCATCCTCGGGGAATCAGGTATTTCCTTGTAAGGTCTATCATGCTGTGTTCACAATCGAATGGAGGGAGAAATTAGATGAAGGAGAAAATAACTAGAGGGTGGCCAGTGTAGTCACCTCTCCTTGTGAAGTTGGCCAGTTTAGCCAAATCTCCACCAAGATATGTAGGTTTTCTTGAAGATTGGACCTTTTTTTTGGTCAAATATTTATTTAGTAGTAGGCTTCTTTGTGTTTGGATTTTTGGTAGCTTTGCACGGATCTTGTTGTGCCCATACGGATATGGAATCTTTTTTTTCGATACGTGCTTTTGGGTCTTGGAAAAAATTGTGCCCAGCCATCCATCCCTTTTGCGAAGCTTTATTTCAACATGTACTTTGGTCTTTAGATGTCCATGCTACCAGAAAGAAACTCACAGAGTCTTTAACACCCCGCCTGAGTTGAGCTAAGTGCATAGTGCGAGAGTACAAATTAATTCCCTATTCCATAGTCATACCTAGAATGAAAAGACCAGGTTAGACACTAAGAATCAAACGTTGCACAATGTCCTGTGGAACTCGAAGAATTAAGTCATAGAACTGAAGATTCTAAAATCCTTTTTCTCGGTAAAGTTCCTCTGAAAATTAGGTGGATTAAGGTCAATTCCAGACCTCTCTCAGTTTCTGCTCATAACTCGGTTCAGAACCCAAGGACTTTTCACAAATGCAAATGCGTGTAATGTTAGATGAAGTGCAGCTGTGTGAAATGCAAACAAATTTTTTGTGATTTTTGAAATTTTTGGGAGATTTTAATGCAAGAATTTTTTTAATGCAAAAAATGAATAAGAAGCTATTTTTTAAAATTTTTAGTTGGACACGGTTAGTGTTAGTAATAAAACTTCCATTTTTTTGTTTTTTTTGTTTTTGTTAGTTACCCACCCTGTAAATACATATAGACTTACACAAAAGTACGAGCTCTGAGTAAAATATATACATAGTATATTTACACCCCCCATACTTAGCGATTGTTGTGTCCTCAAAGCAAAAGAAGTGTAGAGAAGAATAGCTCAGGCTATGCGTAAAAGAGTGAAAAAGAAAAAGATAGATCATCCTGCCCCCCTATACTTAGGTTGTGAACAATCTAAGTATTGAAGAACAACGAAAGTTAGACGGTCGGGATATGTGAATGTGGAGAGTATATATAGATTGATTCCCCCTATACTTAGACTCTAGTCATCCTAAGTACGGAAGAAGGGTGGAAATTGGGCGATCGCGAGAAGGAGTTGATGGGGAGAATGGTATGTATATATGGCATCGATCCCCCCCTATACTTAGGACTTGGCCTATGTAGAGGAAGAAGATGTAGAAGGAGACCGATGGGGTCGGGAGGTAGGGAGGGTAGCCGATGGTTAAGGTGGTTTTCGGTCGATATTTTTGTGAGCCTATGGTGGGAGATCGTAATGATACGAAGAAGATGAAGCATATGGTTCCCAACCATTATCACTGTTATCCTCAGAAAAGTCATGCTGAAGAGTAGATGAAGCGTATGTTTCAGATGAAAAGTAACCATCATCGGAGTTATCCTCCGAGGAATAATATTTGAAAGTGGAGGCACTCCAGATATTCTTGTTCTTTAGTTGCTTCAGTTGTTTTCTAAGAATTTGTTCCTTTTTGTGATCAAGCGATTCGTCCTTGGATGATGAATACTCTGAAGCACCAATCTTAGTCTAAATAAAGAAATTATTCTAGTATATTTAATGAGACCAGGAGAATCGGATTTGGATGAATAATAGTGAGTAACAGGAGTCGTCCAACATGAATCAAAATTTGGATCCTTGCGTAGATAGGGTTTTAAAACTACCGAACAGACCTCACTCATGTAGATTACCCTTTCCAGACCTGATGAGGAATCATCAGACGATTCCTTTTTCGGCATATCAAAGGTGGCTTTCTTTTTAGATGAAATAACATCCATTTTGTTTCGTATTGTCTATAAAGGTGCTGGTCCTGGGAGTGAGGTGTTGACAACTTAGTCTGCAGATGAATAACTATTGAAATATTCCTCATTGGTCAATGCACGTCCAGTGTATTCGTTCTTAGTTTTCTTAATGTTGGTGCACTCCTGAGTTGGATTGAATTGGTCAAGGTTGTCAGAGAAGATTTCGGCCGACTCAGGATGCATCCATGCATATGTCTCAGGATCATAATAAAATCCATTTCCCATGGTGAGAGCAGTGGGAAATGGAACGATAGGGAGAGTCTATGAACTATTGGTTAGTGCATGTCCTGCATATTCGTTCTCAAATGACTTTATGTTGGAGCATTCCTGTGTCAGGTTTATTTGATCAATGCGGTCAAAGGAGATTTCAGTCGACTCAGGATGCATCCATGCATATGTCTCAAGATCATATGGGAAGTCATTTCCCATGGTGAGAGAAGCGTGAAGTGGAACAATGGGGAGAGTCTCTAAACCAAGTCTCTTCAACAGTCATTGTCTCATGTGTATCAGCAGGGTAGGGCTCATTTACCGCTTGGTGGTTACAACTGTCGATGGTTTCGTGTGTTGCCTCAGAAAATTGTGGTTCCTCAAAGATTGGGTGAGATCAAAGTGCTTCCAATGCTTTAAAATTGATTTCCCGAGTCTCGCACTCAATAATTGCCTTAGCCAATGCCAAGAATGGCTTTCGAGAATGATTGGAGACAGGGTGAATTCTCCTTCATGCTCAATATCAATGATTGTGAAGTCCACTTTGAGCGGATCACCTTGGAATATAACGATGATTGAAATGGTTTCTCTCGTCCTCTTTATCAATCGATAATCCAATTGAACGATCTCTCTTATCTTCCTGATAGGTCCAAGTTTGAGCTTGTCAAATACAGAGGTCAGGAGGATGTTGATTGGTGAATCATCATCGATTCGAGCATGGGTAAATGTTGTATCTTTGATTCCACAGTCAAATCTGGGCAACCGCTTCACTATGCGGCTCTTGGCTTTTCTCCTCAACACCAAGGAGGTGGCCATTGACAAGATATGTCTTTCAGTCTTTTTTTTCATCCTGCCTGACTTTTTCATCATTAATTTGCTCATTACAAATCCTTTCATGTCGGGGGAGCGTTTAATGACCTGTATCAAGGGAAGTTCAAAAATCAATCTTTTCTCATGTGCCGCTTAGAGTAGGATCCAAATAGTTCAAATCTTCTTCAGTTTCAATTTCTAGGAATTTTTCTAGTTTTTCAATTTTTTGGTGTTTTCGGTGTGGTGTGGTAATGTGGTGTGTTCCATAGATGAGAAAGGGTTTTGATTAGCTGAGTAAGAATCAAAGTCCGAGTTATTCCTAGGTGAATAATATGCAGAAGTGTGTTGTTAGAGTCATCCGCAGGGTTAACATAGTCTATGGGTTTCTGAATATCCCCGGGGTTCTCAACATTAGATCCAATTATTTCAATCTCCATTTTCTCACCCGAGAATCCATAAAATGAAATTAGTCGGTTAGTGAATTTTATGAATTCTTCCTCCATTAATTCATATCTTTTACTTGTCCTCGAAATGTCATCCTCCAAAGAATTTTCATGATCGATTATTGAAGCAGTCCTAGTGCTCTCTCATTTTTCAACTTGAGATTTAATTATTGCATCTTCCCTTTTCATGTGTGAGTTGAGAGAAGATCTTCTTGATCTATCCATTTTCTCATAAAAAATCATGGAATGTGTCTGCTGATGTAAAGTCCACTATCAGTCTCATACTCAACATGTTGTGACTCAGGCATGTATTGTTGATTTGAGTAGAGTCCATTCCTTTGGTCATGATTGGTCGGACCCTTATACAGTGGAGTCAACATACATGATTTATGTGTGTCAATATCATCAGTCCAGTCCTTTATACGAGTGTCATATCTGATGATGGGATTGTCATGGTTAATCCAAGATGGAAGATTATTAGGTGTGGGCCAATACTCTTGATATGTTTGGTTTTCTATGGTCAAATCGATTTGTGGATTTGTGAAGTATGGACCTATTCCAACAATATGTGTAGGAAAGATTGTTCAGTTGGAGTTGTTGTCTCGGTCGGTCATTCATCTCAAATGTGCTTTCATCTTCAAATGGTTTATGAGTTCCAACGAGAAATGGGTCAATCCAAGATGGTAGTTGCTCATTTGATCAAGGTTGGGGGAGATGGAAGATGTGAAGAAGTGTTAAATTCGATTGGATTCATCTTGTGGTTAGAGTCTCCCACGAATGATGGATTGAAATTTACGTAGTATGAAGGATCGATTGTATGATCAGAATATAGACAATTTACAAATGAATAATTGGAGACCTCAGTCAGCTTTTTGTTTGTATGATCCGAATATAAAGGATTGTCAGTCATGGAGTAGATTACATTTATAAAGAGGGATGGATCTATTTGTGGGTGAGATTCTCCTGTGAAAGTTGGATGATGTTTGGTTGGAGGGTGTTTTAAGGCTTTCAGTCTGATTGAGATGAATTCATTTTCATAGTATAGATTAGATGGGTACTTGGACAAATGTCACATCATCATTGAATAAGTTGGATGAGTTATCATGATAGATCCTGGTTGAAAATATTCAGTTTTCGGGATACTCAACAGTAGAAACCGAAAATTTTAAATCAAGGAGAGTCATGGCACAAGTGTGTGATTTTTGATATTTGCGATCGGTTCACGCACACTAATGCAAATACAAATCAAATTCCAAATTCACCAAATCACCCAATGAAGTCGCAAGAGTTTGGAAAATTATCTTTTCAATTTTATTTGGTGATAAATTCAATCTTGGGATAAAATTTAGCGAGCTGTTAGGCGCCAAAAATTTTCTTAAAGAGTGACCCAAATTCTTACGACTATTTGCATCCACTTTCAGCCAGTATGGATGTAAGTACAGATCGTAAAACGGCTACCCATGTTACTTAAGGACAAAGCCTTACGCAATGTCCTTTAAACTACCCACTCAACTAAGGAAATCAAGACCATTTACCGGCTACCGGTTATTTCCTTATTGAGAAGTAGCTAATCATTTTAGAATCAGTAGTCTGAACGAATATTCCGGAGCTGGGCTCTAACCTTATGTGTCGTAATCTCGCTCACTCAGACAAATAAATGAATCTAATGTCGGGGTTGCTCTCCAGCAAAAATTCTTGATTTTATGGGTTAATTTAGTTAGCATTGTTTAGCAGTCCCAAATTAAATTAGGTGATAACTGAAAAATTAGATGAGCATAATTACACGTCTTCCATCCTGTCCCAATTTCCTTTAAATTTTAATGGCCAAATAGGAGAGAGGAAATCGGGAAAAACCAATGCACGCAAAAAATGATGATGTATGCTCAGTTGAAAGACTTATAGTGATTTCTTGCAATCTCCATGTGTGATGCAATACAAGAATTGAAAGATTATTCTAGATGAATGCAAGCTGATAAAAACCACACCCAGTAGAAAGTTCTATTAGCCATGAAGAATTGATTTGAATTTTGACTAAATTGAACGATCTAATGTGCGTCTCAATTAATGTGAAGTGTGGTCCTAGGTTCTACGAGCACAATTAGAAAATTCTAGAAGCTCTAATAGCCATATGTGCAGGCCTAACCTATGAGACACTCAAGTCGGGCCCCACCCTCACCGGAGAGTGAAACAGGCCACGACACACCACAAAAAAAGTTCAAGATCTTGTTACACACGCGAGAGTCCAAACAGACACCGCTATAAATGAGAAATTAATTACAAAAATTAAAATTACAGAAAAATAAATCATAGTCCTGACGCTCTCTCACGACACGACTCGATCTTAATCTTAATTCAACTTTTCGGAAGTCAGTGAAGATACATCGATGTTCGAAAACCGCTAAACGTACATCGGGTATCTCACAAGAAAAATAAGAGAGAGAGTGTAAGTGAGTGATAAAAATTAATAATGAATAAAATAAGGGAAAACATACTGAAAATAAAATAAAAATAAATGAAAGAAAAGATGGAAATTTACTATGAAACTTCGGGAGTCAGACTACTCGAATAAAGAAAACAAAAGATTAAATATTTAGACAAAATCTAAGTCGATTGCCTCCCCAGCAACGGTTCCATCTGACGAGTCATGAAATCCTAAGTTAATTTGCGTGAATTATCTTTTAATTTTGTCATTTCGTTGTAGGTGAGAATTCAGAATCGATCAAGAAATAACGACAAGAAATTAATCAAATTTTAATCGGCGTGGTTTCATGTTTATTGTACATGGAAAAGTCCCAAGGTCGAACTCAAGGAGGCAAAGGAACAACCTAGAATTTTGTCTATCAAAGTTCATGCATGGTTTTTGAGACGGTTTTTTTGGTATTTTTAATGCAATTTGGAATGCAAAATGCAAATGTGGCCAATTTGGGGACTAAAATGCAATTTCCAATCAAACGATGTCCAAAAATTATGAAATTTGGCCGAGATGTCAATTATAAAGAAATGAATGTACTGTATTGTTTTGGAATTTTTTGGTGCAAGGTATATTTACGAATTTATGGATGCAAACAAAGTGAATTTCAATAGTTAATTACAATAAATACTAAAACTATTTATTTTCAAGGGATAAAATTATCCAAGATCTATCATTGAGTGATTGATCTCAGAAAAATCCTAAATCATAAAAATACAGGATTTAATACCTATTAAAAATTAAAGATTCAAATATGCAAAATGATTTATAGGGAAACTGTGCATTTAAATGCAATCCTTTTTAGGCATAATGTGACGTACAACTAATTCTACACTCCATGATTTTCGACAATTTCCAAAGCTATTATTAATTACTTACGTATTTCAAAGCACAAGATGGGCAAAATATGCAATTTAACATATGAATATTAATCATTAACTAACCACATACCATAAAAATATCCTAAGAATGCCATGATGTAGAGAATTAATTGTAGAACAAAATACCTATTTTTAAATATAATGATGCGATGTAGAGGTCTAAAATAAAGGAGGAACACAAGGGTATCTGTGCAAATTACAATTAAAAAAATAGAAAAAATGCAGGCAGAGACTAATCTAGAATTACTTAAACTATTGGGGTAAAATTGCAAAATTTCTCGGAGGTCACATGCGAAGAACGTGCCCCCAGGTTGATTGGATTGCGATTGGATTAAGGAGAGCTACGGGGGCCTCGGAGGAGAAATGTCTAGGTTACGGGGGCTTCGGAGGAGAAATGTCTAGGGGGTTACGTGCGTCGCACGTGACCCTGAAGTCTTTGTATCTCTCTGCAAATCGACGGTCTTCCAGGGCATTGGCGCAAATAACCCGAACCCGCATGTGAGGATCACGCGGAGGGGGGTTCGTTGAAGACACTCCCCTAAAGTCACGTATCTGGCGGTGGCCTCGGGCTTCATGCCTAGAGGCTCACAAGGGAGAACGGCGGAAGTGGGCGACCCGTGGCAGACGAGGAGCTGCTACGCTCCTGTAGTGGCCGACGGCGTGGCGGATGGTGGTAGCTGGAGCTGCTTCTCCGGTGGTCATTGGGACAATAGCGAGGCGGATGGGGGGATTCCAACTGATGGCAGGGCTCTGGTGCGGAGGAGCTGGAGGCTGGCGAAGCGACGTTGCGGTGCATGCAGGGCTTGAGCGAAACCTATGTTGTGGAGCTCCGAGCGGAGTAGCGCAAAAAAATGCTGAGTTGATGATCAGGGTTGCGCAGCTCGGTGGTGAAACACAGAGGCATAGACGTCGAATCGTGTTGACGAAGGTGGTTACGTGGTGGCAGATGATATTGATTGGGGGCCAAAGCTCCAATCGGCTCGACCACACGAAGCTGGAGCAAGGCAAGAGCTGTCGCGGGCGTGGCTCTACAATGGCGTCGTAGGAGAGGGACGCTGGATCTCGTCAATGCAAGGTGGGAGGCCGGAGCTATCTGAAGGATATGAGATAATCCTCAAGTGCATCACAGAAGCGTGAGCGTCGTATCGAATACGACGAGGAACGACAAGTCGTACTAGTTGTTCTATGCAGCGAAAATTAAAAAGTTTTTATGTGACGAAACCACATGATTTAAGAACACTTCTAGCATCGTTTCATCTAAACCACAAACAAGTAATAGGATTACCTCTTGAAGCATGGTTGCGATCGAGTCTCTAAACGAAGAGACCTCCTGTCGCAAGACCGATCCGACGGAGGAGACGATTGCGAGTGCGGGGATGAATCGCGTGCTTCTCGCAATCCATGTTGATGATCCAAGTGGCGGATCTCCTGATCTCAACACATGAGATCCGACGTCTTCTTCACGAACAAGGCACACCGAAGGAGACGGAGATCCACGAGCAAATGATCAGGCAGCATAATGACGACGCTGCGGCGATGGAGACTCTCTCTAGGGCATCCATGGTGGACGGCCATGAGAGAGGATGAGAGAGGGCCGACGTGTAGAGAGAAAGAGAAAGAGAGAGAGACTTATGTTCTCTTGTGTGTTAAGAAGAGCAAAGGGGTGCCTCTCCTTTTATAATATTTTGGGGTCCATGGATCTCAATCCATGGGCTACACAAATCCAATAGCTCTCATTGATTGTGTTTCTTTTAATGGCTAAGATTTGTGTTGGTAAAAACCAACAACAATTAATTTAATTTAGATTAAATATATATTGATAAATCAATATAAATAAATCCTAAAATTAAATCAACAACATATGGAGATAATGGAAAGGAAAGTGCCTCCTTCCATGTATATGGAGTGGATGGCCACCCTTTCCTAATAGGAATTGATGGCCGTCCCTTCCATCCAATATGGAAGGAGGCTCTCAAATGTAATCTTCTTAGATTACATAGTTCCATGTATCTCCAATTTTATAACAACAATTGTTGTAAATTATCCTACAAAAATAATTCATAATTATATTGTGAATATTGCAATCTTGCCATTGGAAATTTGTGAATCACATTCACAACCCAAAATAAAATGTAAATTACATTTTCAATTTAATGTTCAATGTGAATCCAATTCACATTAACATTTAATTAACAAATGTAAATTACAAATAGCTCTCTCTTATATATTATAAATCACATTTATAATATATAGGATTAATGTGGATAGTGTTATCCACATTATTCATATCCATGATAATTAAATTATATTTAATCATCTTGGATCTCTATTCTCATGTGCCCAAAAAATATGAATCACATTCACATTATTTACATCTTTGAGAATTAAATCACATTTAATTATCTAAGATAAATCTCCTTATAATATGAATCAAATTCATATTATTAAACCACATTTAGTTATCCATTTTCTTAATGCTCGGATACATATTATCAACAATGAAATTATCCGGAACCCTTTCAAGGATAATGCGCTTTCTCCGTGAATACTTGGAGATAAGGACATGGCGATTGTATTGTTCCACGTATAGTGACTTGGATATTGAGATCACATCTCAAATCCAGATCTCGGGCCTCCCATAGATGCTTGATTAAATCAAGACCGCAAATCTAATCTTCTCATTGAATCTGAATCACATTCTAGTCAATATATAATATTTGGACTAAGATCAGATTACTTCTCTACTGAGAGGAGTCACTAAAATCCAGACCCATTTCATCACTCCCTAGGAATGGAAGTGTCATGGTTATACATCTGTTTATGATCACATCACCCCCAGGTATTCCCAATACCTGTACATCCTGCATACTGGAAGACTCGGAATAAACCTGAAGTATAAGATCAATTTTACACTATCTACTTCAGAGTTTTATCATTAAGTTTCTCATTCAATCATTGGGAGTCGGTATCGATCATATACTTTCCAAAAGCATATATCACATCTAGGTCTTTATCATATACTTTTCAAAAAATATATATCAAACCTACAAATTCAGTCAAGCTTCCAATGCGAGACGACCGTGCACGGAATTTGATTCTTCCCAATATCTCATGAGTAAGCTCATGTCTTCCGGTTCTGAACCTGTATGATCCCTTTGAGAGATCGTATTACTCATATGCCCTTGCATGCACACCAGTGCACCGGTGTATAGACCTTGATTAGGTCATCAACCTATTGGTCTACCAAATGTACATACTCAGACATATAGTAACACATCTGTCTCCGGTCAGAGGATGCGTGCCTATATCATGATAGTATACGATATAGGACTTTGTTTATCTCGTTCTCGTTAAGTCAACTCTTTGACCTAACTAATTTAACACCTCCGAATCTCTATTCCTATGCAGAGGACCTGCATCAATAGGTCAGTCAGATATCAGCCTAACTGAGAAAGGATTGCCATCTCCTACTCAGGATGGAGATCATCTCTTAATAATTATTTGACAGTGCTCGATGAGTCCTAAATCTAACTCATTAGATGTTCATCCAAGCACCAGCCTCTATGATTAAATATTTGAATCAACAGCTGTATGATCATCAAGATGGCCATGGTACATAACCCTAATTCTACTAAGGGACCTATTATGCAAATTATGTATTCTTCATTTCATATTAGTAAATGATATTCGCAATAACAGTTATTGCATAATGGCTCGTTGTGGGCTCGCATGTCCAACAATCTCCCACTAGCCCAAAGATCCATTAATGGGCTAATCATTTAATTCCACACTCATGTGACAATCATAGGATATTTAGAAAATAGCTAGGTAAGCTCATCAGTCACTCTGTTCTCAAGAGACTATGCCAAGTCCTTTTAGGGCACTTGCATATCTCCTAGTGACAGTGTTCGCATCCAATGCGAATGTTGCATCTTATGCAACCAATACTCAATACAGTCAAAGCAGTTATACCGTCCTTGATACTACTGCTCAACAATTATTATAAGCAGTATTACCATAATTCTTATCAGAATACCCTTATTCTTGGAGATCTCTATCTCCTAAGGTATCCGTAGTTAAGACCTTTTAGATCACTATCTATAATGTCTTAATTTCTTGAAGATAAGACTTTGAGATTACTATCTCAAAAGTTTTGCCTTCAATGAAGATATCGTTATTACTGCAATCAAGTGTTTTATCACCATAGTAGGATTAGTAACAGTTTACTACTCCCAGTGCATGGTAGACATCTGGCTTTTGTATACATCTAGCATACACCTGACTTCTTGGAACTGATGCACAAAGGCAAGTAGTTTGCATTCACATCCTCAACTCTTTGAGGTGTTATCCCTTTAGATAGGTCAGTACCATATCTTTTAGGAAAAGAAGCCTTTCTTGGAATTTCCCAGAAAATGGAAATGTCAAAGGTGTACTATTAGTGTGACTATCCCAATACCCTCTTATCTTTGAACAACTTTATAACTAAGATCTAAGAGGTATCCTTGAGATCATATCTCGAGGTATTGAACAACCATATTATAAAACACTTGTTATTATCATCCTTATATCATTCTAAATGATTAGAATATTATCTACATTTAGCATGATGAACACAATGGCACTCCTACTAAGCTTTACATGGTTCATCAAGATTTTATCTGAAATCATAGTATTTATAATTTCATCAAATCTAATTTTCAACTACAAGAAGCTTATTTGAGTCCAAATATGGAGTTCTTTAGCTTGCACACCTTGCTTTCCTCAACCATGAAGCCCACAGGCTACTTCATATGAATATCCTCAGAGAGGTATACATAGAGGAATGCAATCTTGACTCACATCATGAAGATGTCATAGTTAAGTTGTGTAGCTATAGTTAGAAATATTCTGATGGGTTAAAGCAAGGTCACTGGAGAGCAAGTCTCATCGCAAGCGATGCCATCTCTTCGGTGTGTAGCTCATGGCTACCAACCGTGATTTGAAGGTCTCTACCTTCTCATCAGGTTCCATCTTTATCTTACCCATATAGTTGGATCCTCGAGGGTCTATATACAACATTTGTATATGAAGTCTACTTTAGACTTTATTGCTAACATCCATCTTTCCATGATATGATCTTCAGAAGCATCATCACATGAAGTCAGATCATTGTCGGATTCAACTGACACATGGAATCCATCCTCAAACTTATTTGAAGAGGTATTAATGTTTCATCTTTAATTGTCTATTTAGTTTCCGATTTCAGGAGCCTCATTATCTTCTCAAGGTTAAATGAGTTCCTTTACTTCATTTTCATCTTAATTCTCAAGAGAGTCATCCTCTAAGAATCACATTCTCAGAGATGAGGTCCTCTAAGAATCTCAAGGTCATAAAGTCGGTATCCAATACCATCCTTTATTTTCCTAATGAAGTAAAACTCTCTGGTGCTAGATTACAGCTTTCTAGCATGGAACCTTGTAAGGATATATAATGTAGTCTCTACCACATATATATACCTGGAAACTAAGAGATAATTATGCTAAGATTAGTCATTGATCAAATCATGTGACACATGATCAATTGTATCTCCCTACAACTCTATTGAGTTAATGTTCATTAGGAGGATTGAGATAGGAATGATATTCACATCTCCATAAGGTATTCCTTGAATTCATCTAATAGGTACAAGCTACCTTGGTTAGATCAAATTCATTTCACCAAAATTGTGAAATCTTTGAACATTTCAAAGGTTTCTTAGGTGAAGAGAAGAAATCTCATATCATACATAATCATCAATACATATCACATATCCATAATGTTTACTATGATATAGATGATTCACATACATCAATATGTATGAGATCCTGAATACTTTGGCCTCTTACACCTTTCCCAAAGAAGGGTGTATTGGACATTTTACTTTGAATACAATATTCATAAGTATGCAAGTTTTGAAATTTTAGACATTCTAAAGTGTCATCTCTTACTTGTCCATTGATCTCATCAACAGACATATGTCCAAAACATGATGCCAGATCATTATCAAATGATCTTCATCCTCCTATTGATCTTTAAAAGTTTAATTTTAAGTATTAGAAATCTTAATGAACCATTCATTAATTTTCTAATTTAGCGAAGTCTACTAGATGTTAGATTACTATCTGAAGTGAATCCATCATAACTCTCTATGATAGGTTTATTCCAGAATTCATGTTTATTTCCAACATTTAGAAATAAACTATGAGTGTATTCTAATATCCAGGTCACAGAGACATTCTCTAAGACTAAGGGCTCCCACTGAAAATATGAAGTCTATTGATCCAATAGAGGTTGTTGCAGCAATTGCATTAACATCCATGTGGATGACTATTAAACTTTAAGATCAAATTTCTAATATTCTAATACATATGCAACCAATTGCAAGTGTCATTAGAAGATTGAGATACAACTTTTAGACTATCTTATTAAAGTCAATTTCAATGATTATATGTAGATTATTATGATGTACTGTCCGATTCCTTTTCTAAGGATTCTAGATAGATTTGATAGTCATACTATCAACACATCAACTTATTGCAGTATTGGCATACATCCCACTCTTTGGATGTCATATGGAAGTCACAGAAGTACAGTCAACTCTTTGACTATACTTCTTACTTGGGTCCAACCCATGCTTCCACTGCGCTCCCTTTATCTATAAGCAACCATTGCTCAAGACAAAGGATCTCTTATGTTGAAATAAAAAATTTCAATATAAGAGTATTTCAACATTTATACATGCTTCATTCAATTCATACAATATGAATATTATGAAGCTTCATGAATGACTAGACTAGAGTATAGATAGTAGAATGATGACACTCATCATATCTACATCCATTTAAACTCTTAAAACTTAGGTTCAGGTAGGTACTCAAACAATTTGAATATATCATCTCTTATAGAGCCATCATTCTGCATAATGTAGAGAACCA
The DNA here is from genome assembly GCA_037367405.1 of Ottelia alismoides. NCBI lineage: Eukaryota > Viridiplantae > Streptophyta > Magnoliopsida > Alismatales > Hydrocharitaceae > Ottelia > Ottelia alismoides. The sequence continues at coordinate 334,290 of JAZKJV010003003.1, read as the reverse complement.
TGTCATTCATATTTAAATGTCAAGAGCACATATGTATGCCAGAACATCCTCTTAGATTTTATAAGGATTATTTGACAACTACGATCATCATTTACATGTCACTTTCGAAGTACATTCAATGAGGGATCAATATTAAAGAGACATACAATCCCTAGGGTTGTAGTCCTATTGTCTATTTAATTGTAACTCCTTATTATTATGAGGAAACTTGCACATTACAACCACATACAATATGTGTCCAACTGCAAGTACAATATCTTAATCATGGATCTAATCCATAATATTTTACTAGTTATTATTGAGTATAGTATTGAGTGTGTTTAATGAAAAGTTATCTGAAATAAGAAATTTGCATAAATATATATAAATATATATACACACATTTTACTTTGATTTAGGAGTTTTTATATCAAAGTTGTCTTGCCTTGTCAACACTGAAAGTTCATTCCCTTAATCACTTTCAATGTAAGAGATATACTTACCATTATATCTCAAGCAAGATCTGGGATCTCCTTCCTTATCTTTGTTACATCCCAATAATATGAGAATCTGCAACTCCGATAAAAAGAAACGGGAACATATTCCGCCTTGCAAGTCAAACTTGCATTCCCAATTTGGTCTTTAACACCCGAGCCCACCACCCCTAAGGTGATATTGACTCGTCGTTAATTGAACCAACCGTCAACATGATTAGTACTTGCTATGCGCAATCCAATATCGACCCAATAATATGAGGATCCAATATTGGGGTCACTACGCATACGACCTTACTCTTTTGAGAAGCAAAGAGCCCGATCCAGATGCGCTTGCATATAGGAGCTGTCACTTCGTACAGGCGTCTCCTATATGCAATCCCTAGTGACGGAAACCCTTCACCTTGACAGAGACCATGGATATCACATATGTGATCCTCCATCTCTTATTCAAATTTTAATTAATTATTATGAATCATATTCATATAATTAATTCTTCCACGAGAAATACACATCTATTCAAAATAGAGTGTTTTAATTAGATATAATTAAGTTAATCACATTAAATCAATTTTCAATCCAATTCAATCAACAAACTTGATTTTACTTGAATATATGGTATTATCTCAAAGTACGTATTAATTCGAATTTTAATAATTAGAAAATACTTCATGATCTCTCAAGCATCATTCGTTCCCTACCCGCTATCATGGCCAGTACCGGCAGGAGTGGGACGGACCGCAACCAGTGCGACCCACTACCCCAGCGATCCCCGACAAACACCATATCCGCCTCGGGAAAAAATAATGTTGAGTCAATCACTTTGTACTTGAGATGATCATCGGTTCTTCAACCGAAATTATACCATATAGTAATAATCAAAACATTTTTGATTATAAGGAAATTTGCTAGACAAAGTCCCAATCCTATTCAAGCAAGGAGTTTGATTATTGTGTTTCCAATTATGATCTAGATCAAATCTAATCAATTTATTGGTTGAGGCCAAGTCAATTAAGGAAATAATCATCATTAAATATTTCTCAAATATTTTCCATAATTATTTCATGAAATTAACAATTAATTTCACTAATTGACAATCACATAGTTCTTGATTAGGAATGTAATTTCAGCAGTGACCCCTACTTACTAAACTTAACATATCTCAATAAATTTAAATCCAAATTAGACAAAATCAATTTTCAAAGATTGCTAAATTGATTTAGGACAGAACCTAAGTGATATTTCATGCATTTCAAGACGGATCAAAACAGTAATTAGCTCATTAATCATTTTAAGATTCACAGTTCCTGCAACAGTGAATACATGTTCATTAAAACAACCATATCTCGAGCAAACGGAATCAAAATTACGTAAACTCAGATCCTATGGTTTCTTTATTTAATGGGGAACAAAATCTGTATTTTCGTGTTTAAACAATTTAAACAGGACCGGAAATAATCACTAAACAGAGATGCGAAAATGAAATGCGATAAAACTTTCGCAACCCTAACGAACCCAAGTCGCCTTCGGTTTTATGGATCGTATCCAAAACCTTCGGCCTAAGGCTCTGATACCACTTGAAGGATATGGGATAATCCTCAAGCGCATCACGGAAGCGTGAGCGTTGTATTGAATACGACGAGGAATGACTAGTCACACAAGTTGTTCTATGCAACAGAAATTAAAAAAATTTATGTGACGAAACCACATGATCCAAGAACACTTCTCGGATCGTTTCGTCTAAACCACAAACAAGTAATAGGATTACCTCTTGAAGCGTGGTTTCGATCGAGTCTCTAAACAAAGAGACCTCTTGTCTCAAGTCTGATCCAACGGAGGAGACGCTTGCGAGCGCGGGGATGAATCGCGTGCTTCTCGCAATCCATGTTGATGATCCAAGCGGCGGATCTCCTGATCTCGACCCAAGAGATCCGACGTCTTCATCACGAGCGAGGTGCACCGAAGGAGACGGAGATCCATGAGCAAACGATCGGGTAGCATAACGACGATGCTGCGACGATGGAGACTCTCTCTAGGGCATCCATAGTGGACGGCCATGAGAGAGGGCTGACGTGTAGAGAGAAAGAGAAAGAGAGAGACTTATGTTCTCTTGTGTGTTAAGAAGAGCAAAGGGGTGCCTCTCCTTTTATAATATTTTGGGATCCATGGAGGCAACACAAATCCAATGGCTCTCGATGATTGTGTTTCTTATAATGGCTAAGATTTGTGTTGGTAAAAACCAATAATAATTAATGTAATTTAGATTAAATATATATTGATAAATCAATATAAATCAATCCTAAAATTAAATCAACAACATATGAAGATAATGGAAAGGAAAGTGCCTCCTTCTATGTATATGGAGTGGACGACCAACCTTTCCTAATAGGAATTAGTGGCCGTCACTTCCATCCAATATGGAAGGAGGCTCTCAAATGCAATCTTCTTAGATTACATAATTCCATGTATCTCCAATTTTACAACAACAATTGTTGTAAATTATTCTACAAAAATAATTCATAATTATTTTGTGAACATTGCAATCTTTCCATTGGAAATTTGTGAATCACATTCACAACCCAAAATAAAATGTAAATTACATTTTCAATTTAATGTTCAATGTGAATCCAATTCACATTAACATTTAATTAAAAATGTAAATTACAAATAGCTCTCTCTTATATATTACAAACCACATTTATAATATATATGATTAATGTGGATAGTGTTATCCACATTATTCATATCCATGATAATTAAATCAGATTTAGTCATCTTCGATCTCTATTCTCATGTTCCTAAATAATATGAATCACATTCACATTATTTACATCTTTTATAATTAAATCACATTCAATTATCTAAGATAAATAACCTTATAATATGAATCAAATTCATATTATTAAATCACATTTAATTATCCATTTTCTCAATGCTCGGATACTTATTATCAACAATGAAATTATCCGGAACCCTTTCAAGGATAATGCGCTTTCTCCGCGATTACTTGGAGATATGGACATGACGATTGTATTGTTCCACGTATAGTGACTTGGATATTGAGATCACATCTCAAATCCAGATCTCGATCCCCCATAGATGCTTGATTAAATCTTGACCGCAAATCTAATCTTCTCATTGAATCCGAATCACATTCAGATAAATTTCCAATATTTAGACTAAGATCAGATTACTTCTCTACTGAGAGGATTCACTAAAATCCATAGCCGTTTCATCACTTCCTAGGAATGGAAGCGTCATGGTTATACAACCGTTTATGATCACATCACCCTCAGGTATTCCCAATACTTGTACATCCTGCATACTGGAAGACTCAGAATAAACCTGTAGTATAAGATCAATTTTACACTGTCTACTTCAGAGTTTTATCATTAAGTTTCTTATTCGATCATTGGGAGTCGATATCGATCATATACTTTCCAATAGCATATATCATACCTAGGTCTTGATCATATAGTTTCCAAAAAGTATATATCAAACCTACAAATTCAGCCAAGCTTCCAAAGCGAGACAACCGTGCACGGAATTTGATTCTTCCCAATATCTCACGAGTGAGCTCATGTCTTCCGGTTCTGAACCTGTATGATCCCTTTGAGAGATCGTATTACTCATATACCCTTGCATGCACACCAGCGCGTCGGTGTATAGACCTTGATTAGGTCAACAACCTATTGGTCTCCCAAATGTACATACTCAGACATATAGTAACACATCTGTCTCCGGTCAGAGGATGCGTGCCTATATCATGACAGTATACGATATAGGACTTTGGTTTTCTTGATCTCGTTAAGTCAACTCTTTGACCTAACTAATCTGACACCTTCGAATATCTATTCCTATGAAGAGGACCTACATCAAGAGGTTGGTCAGATATCAACCTAACTGAGAAAGGATTGCCAACTCCTACTCAGGTTGGAGATCATCTCTTAACAATCATTTGACAGTGCTTGATGAGTCCTCAATCTAACTCATTAGATGTTCATCCAAGCACCAGCCTCTATGATTCAATATTTGAATCAACAGTTGTATGATCATCAAGATGGCCATCGTACATAACCCTAATTGTACTAAGAGACCTATTACACAAATTATGTACTCTTCATTTCAGATTAGGGAATAATATTCACAATAACATTTATTGTATAATGGCTCACCGTGGGCTCGCATGTCAAACACTATCACCTCCGGTGCCCTCCTCTTAGCTGTCGTATAGGGTAATCAGTGGATGTCTTGCGAAGAGGGGCGGCAGGTGTTTAACCCAAAAATCGGTGGTCTAATATGTCTCGCACAAGACGGAGACAAAGTCGCTGTGGCGACCACGCGAAATCTGGATTAAAACAACAATTAACCCACAACAATCAAATAAAGCAATGAAGGTGTATGTGGAGTTAAAATTTATTATAACTCTACGACAAAGATGTGTATAGGTGCAAGTATGTATAGAGGTCGATCACAGGGAGCAGACAGGTAGAACGGGGCAAATATGCGCAAAATGTTTATGTGTGATCAAGTGTCTAACTATGCTTTTTTGTGGGTTTTAATTTTTATATTTTTTATTTTAATTTTTGATTTTAATATTTTTGTATTTTGATTTTTAATTTTCTGATTTTATATTTTTTTTATATTTTATAATTTTTTATTTCTTTTTCAATATTGGAATATATGTACAAAATAAGAAAAGAGAAGGATAAGATATTTATAAAAAAAGTAAAAATACTCAAAAATCAGGAAATAACATGTTTTTGGTTTTTTATATTTTTCTAATGTTTTTATGATTTTTCTAGATTTTTCCTTTTTTTTGGTATTTTTAAAGTCAAAAATACTGAAAACAGTGAATAAAATACAAGGCTGAAACTAAAATGAAGAAATAAAATAGAAAACATTTACAAAAATTCTCCAAACTAATTTTAAATTAAAGATGACAAGAAAAGAAAATTCAGGAAAAAAAACACAATTTTTTGATTTTTTATGAATTTTATAAATTTTTATGAAGGTTTTTAGAGTTTTATATTTTTAGGAGTTTTCTATTATGATTTTTAGTGATTTTTGGTCTGGAGCTAAAAAATACTAAAATATGCAAAATGTATCTTTTTTGGATTTTTCTGAAGTGTTTTTATATTTTTTATGGATTTTATAATGCAAACAGTGCTGAAAATAGTTGTTTTGTTTTTTTAATAAATAATAAAATGCAATAAATAAAAAAAATAAAAATACGATGTTAAACTACTATGCAATAGAGACCTATGGTGATTTTTGGGGATTTTTTCGAGTTTAATAGATGCATGCAAAAAATACTAGCAACATAAAGAAAATGCATGCATGTAGGGGTAGTTTTGTAAATATGGCAAAGTTGGAGGGTTGGCACGCAAATTGTCCGCAAAAATATAACTAGATAAAATACTTCCTGGACCAATGAGAAATAGCCAAAACGCAAGGGGTATACTCGCAAAAATGCCAAGCCCACATGCGTAGGCACGCGCGCCTAGCATGGGCGTTTTGTGATTAAGCGAAAGCTTGGGGGCCAAAACAAAATTTGCCCAGAAATTATACAACTTAATAAAATACTTTACGAACTAAATATTAAATATTCAAACGCCCAGGGCCCCTTTGCAAAATTACCAAGGCACGTGCGTGGTGCACGTGACTGGCAAGTGCTTAATTGCAAGATCCCAAAACCATGGGGGGCTACAATGCAGAAGTTACAAAACTTAACACGGCAGATGAATGATTTAATATTGATATTTAAATACAAAAATAGGCGGGATAAAAACTGCAAAATTCCCACCTAAGGGCGCTGGCAGACGGTTGATCGATTATCACTTATACACGTGGCGCCACCAGACGCGCTGATGACGGTTGGGCTTGGACGCCCGAGATTATATCCTGCGATGGCGATCAACGGCTGTGGCTTCTTAAGATCTGATGGCTCCTGTACGAACTGGGCAGCGGATCCAAATCTAACGGTGCTCGACGAAGGTGGACGAACAGTGAAGAACTCGTCGATGGCGAGTTAGGAACCAAGGGTACTCCTACTTCCGACCTCCCCGATTCCCGTTGGTAGCCTGAGCGTTCTCCCCTGCCTCCGACAAAGCCCCCAGGATCCTTCAAAAGGCTCCAGAGACCCTTGGAAGCTTTCCGGAGATCTCGCAGGCTCTGGCGGACCTTGGGGCTTTTTCTTGAAGGTCATCGAGGCCCAGAAGCCCTCGTCGGGTCCTGCAAATGAAAAAGAGACATAGCAGAACACAGGGAACATGACCCGTCTTTTATTGGCGGAAGGGAGCAGTGGAACGGTGGTGATGAGGGCTGATGGTGGATTTGTGATTGGGTGGATAAAGAAAAGATCTGGAGATGGGAATATGATCCTACTGTTCTAGGGAGTTAAAACGTGCAAGAAAATTAAAATAAATTGCGAACCTTGAGGGTGTGGGAACCCGAGATGGTACCTCACGGCGCTTGGCCGGAGATGGGTTGGAGCCAGACCAAAGACCGACCTTGCGGCGCCTCGATCGGCTAGAGGTGGTGCTGCCACCACCACCGGTCCGGAGCGCGAGAGAAGAGGGGCAAAAAGGGGTCAAAGGGTGTTCAATTCGAAAATGGATGTGGCGGGGCTGTTTTGAAACATGGTGGAGACAGCTCGCAAATCGAGGCGTATCGGGAGATGCAACGACCCGAAGGTCGAAAAAACACTTGGGCGAGTATGCCCTATGGTAGGGCTACAAAAGTCGTGAAGACATCGACCTCAAACGGTGAAAGATGAGGCCTGGAAAAAACCAAGAAAATGGGACAAAACACTTCTGACAGGCTTCAGACCTCGGTCAGAGAGTTGACCGAGGTCAACCAAGGGAGAGATCTGGTTGGTCCACGTGGACCAACCAGAAAAAACCTTGGAAAAAAGGTTTCTAAATTCAATTAAAAATAGATAACAATTTTATTAATTTTTTCGATTATTAAATAAAAAATGTTTATTATTTTATAAATTATTTTATGGTGAATTTTAATTATTTTTATAAGGCTTATAATTACAAGTTTCCATTTATACCCTTTATAAGTATCTATACCTATATATTTTATTATTTTAATTTTATTTTGTATACTTAATTTATTTATTTTTGTTTATTATTTTATAAATTTATAAAATACTTTTATACACTTAAATATATTTTTACTTTATTTTTATGAGGTATTTTGTACACTTAATAAAATAAAAGTATTAAATATATAGGTATGTGTATAGTTCTTATACCTATGTATTTTATTTTACAAGTATTTTATTTTGTGTTTTATTTTGGTTTTTATTCTAATTTTAATGCACATATTTATTATAAATAATATTTACAAAATTATAAAAATATAAAATTATAAAATGATGAATAAATAATAAAATGAATATTTTAATATGTACTAGTATACAATAGGAGTCCAAAACTCAACTTTCAAACCGTAGCTCCGCCAAATGCGAAACCACCGCCATTAAATAGCTTATTTTAAATTATATACAATTAAAGGTGGGTTTGATGTATTTGGAGTTTTTATTTGTGAGATACGAGTCTGGGAAGTTGGCATTCTGGAATCTTATTCAGATCATAACGTTTTATCTGTACATTATTTTTCAGTAAAATCAATTTTGTATTTTTCTATATTTAATTATCTATAACTTTCATGTAAAAGTTTCTTTATTTGAGGTATAAAAAGGAAACCAAAAATAGGTCCCAAAATGAATAAATAATGAATGAAATGCGTTGTATTTGGCCCTTATCTCCCCCTACCTTATTCCTTGTCGACCTAGCCATCGAGATGCCTAGGTGTCGGGGTTTCGGGTCATAAAATATTTACAATATTTTATTCTTTTTCTTTTCTTTTCTTTATTCTATAATTTTGGCTTTAAAAACTGCATTTTATACACAATTTGTACACAAATGCATGAATGCTAAAATGCATGATTTAACAGTATTTACACGCATTTACTAGGGTTTTTGAGGCCAAAATGATAGAATAAAGATGATGAAATGTGGATTCATCATCCCCCTATACTTTACCTTTGCTAGTCCCTAGCAAACACTTATGCAATAAGTGCAGAAAAGAAAACAATGAAAAGAAAAAGAAGAACTTGAATTTAGTTTTATTATCAAACTTGTCTTCACAAAATCAAAGTTTGGAGCTTAAGTCAGACCTTTGGAATTTTAGTGCGGGAGGAACCTTAATGAGAACCGAATTTGAAATCCAACAGTTCCTGAGAATCCCAAAACTCTGCCCAAGTCTCCTCAATAGCCAGGTCTGAAATATCTCAACTCATACGCAAACTCTTACGACTATGAATCTGACTCGTACAATGTAAGTGATGGTGGCTCTCCCCTACTAGAATGACAAAGAAACTGACTTCTCCAGTACGATAACCCAATGATTCTTCAATCCAATAACTCCATCCTCGAGGAGCGGGGTATTCCCTTCTAAGTTCAAGTGGCAACCAGCTCAAGAGGAGGGGGTGAAGAGAAGAATGGACGGTAGCCAGTGTAGCTACCTATCCTAGGATGCAAGACCAGTGTAGTCAAGTCATCCAGCTGCAAGCTCACATAATTTGACTTTGATGCTCAAGCTTGCTTATTGACTTACAACATATTCACATACTTTGGTAGGCATTTTATTTTTGTACAGGCCTGTCTCTTTTTTTTTTGAAATACTATTCACAACAACATTTACATAGGGAGTTTTTCCTCTTGAGCCAGTAGACTATCCCTCTTTTGAAGCTTTATCGCAACCCACACTCTCCTGTCTTTAGACTTCCACATCACTGGACGAGTTGGGGCGCACTTCCCTCCGTAGAGGAGGACAAGTGTTTCCACTTGTGTGCATCTCATACCGGCAAATCCAATCCCCTCACCACTCCAACTGAGTTGAGCCATGTGAAAGGTGCAGGTGTCCAAGTTAGGTCATTATCAACAAGAGTCGTGCATGTGCTCCGAAATACTCTACTTAGGCAGTCAATAATCCATTGAACCAAGTCTTGTAATCCTCAAAGAATTAAGTCAACTAGACCTGAAGTACCTCAAACCCAGTTCCTATAAGGTTCCTGTTATTAGGTAGATTTTAAGGTCCAATCAAGCTCCAATCTCCGGATTTTATTTAGACTTGCTCAACCATCAAACTCAATTTAAAAAATGCTCATGCTATGCAATGCGATGCAGAAAATATTTTTGTGATGCAATTTTCAAGATTTTGAACTTTTTATGGATCTTTGAAAAGATGATGATGATGCATATGCATTTTTGTTATTTTTCAAAAAGATTTTTCAAATGTTTTTAAATTTTTAATTTTGCAAATGTTTTTGGGATTTTTTGAAAACAAAAAGATTTTTGGCTGAAAAGTAGGTTAAAATATTTACAAGGGAGTGCTTCTTATATAAACAAGAAATGGATTTTAAGAATTTACAGGGTAAGTGATCAATTTTATAAATCCATAAATAGTGAATTTTAGGTGTGATGTATATATTCCTCAAACTTATTTGACACTTGTTTTTCAAACAATTTTGAAAACTATAGTCCAAAATAAATTTTACAAACAATTTTACAAACATGTACACACAATTGAAAATCCTTTTGCAAAGGTTTTCAAAATAGTATATATAGATTTTTCAAAATATTTTTGCAACCATTTTTCAAACCATTTGCAAATCATTTTTCAAACATTTTATTTCACACAAAGAAAATAAAATTTTGCAAACCACATATTTTTAAAAAGGTTGAAAACATGAAACAAAACATTTTCAAAATAGTTTTCAATAAATGTTCACAATGATTTTCAAACTATTTTTCAAACATTTTGCAAAAAAACATTTTCACCTGATTTATTAATCAGTAAATACAAAAAAAATTTGAGGAATAATCAAATTTTTTATTAAGGTTTTTAATGAATTTTAAAGAATAATTAGCCATATTATTAAGAAAATACGAAAGTACGAGTTATGGCTAAAGTATATACGTAGTATATACGACCCCCCTATACTTAGCTTGAGCTATGTCCTCATAGATCAGAGAGAAAAGAGAAGACATAACTCATACTGAGTATAGGAAAATCTAAAGAATAAACGAATGAAGAAATGAATGAATCAATGAGAAGTTGATCGTCCCCCCAATACGTAGGATCAAATAATCCTAAGTATAGCAGACTGTACACAAAGCAGGGAGGGTCAAGGGTGGAAATGAACAGATCGTACTCAGATTGTCTCCCCCTATACTTAGGTTAAGATATCCCTAAGTATAGACAAGAAGAGGAGACAATGGAGAGGATCGAAAAGAATAGAACGAAAACTCGGGGTGCACATCCCCCTATACTTTGGACAAAGTACGTCCTAAGTATAAAAGACTGTCTACAAGGGGTGACACCTTTTCGATACGAAAAGAAGATAGAAAAGGAAAACAAGAAAAGAAGAAAAGAGATGAAAATGGAAACAAAATCAGAGGATGTACACACCACTCCCCCTATACTTAGGGTAAAAGAAGCCCTAAGTATAGGCAACAACAGGAGTGATGAAACAGAACAATGAATGAATACTCAGCTCGTCCACCCCCCTATACTTAGGACAAAGTACGTCCTAAGCAAGGCAGACACAATAATGGGTGGACGAGCAATACGGTAGAGAGAATCGAGGTACACACAAGAGAATATAAAACAGAGATGAATGTACATATGATCAAGAAGGTTGGAAGCGAACCTTCTTGCGGGACCGCTGAGGAATAGATCTGGTGTGGTGCAGGTCGACATCGGGGTCCACTGTGGACGGAAGCCGATCAGGGATGACCGAGTGAAGATCCTCAGGGGGATGTGAAGGCACAGACGGGTGAGTGGAAGATGTGTGGTCAGGTCTGGCCTTGTGGGTCTCGCTGATATCAAAGTGAAATGGGACGAACTCATCATCATCGGAAGTAGTGTACTCAGTGTCGTCTTGCAAGGTCTCATCCAGGTCAAAACCAAAAGGAGTGAACTCATCAGTGGAAGTAGTCGAACTCTGTTCGTCCTCAATAATCTCAACCATATCATCTTTCTCATCAAAAGGCCCGAATTCATGGATAAAAGCAATCAAATCAAATTCGGCCTTAGTCTCATCAGTATCTATATGGACAGGAGCGGACTCATCAATGGAAGTAGTCAAATCATGTCCATCCTGTCAAGTCTCTAAATCTGTCCTCCGCTCAATGATATCAATCGTGTAAATCCTGCGGATGTCATCAACACAACGCCAAGTCCCAGAGGAAGGAACTCCGAGGTCCATGCTTTCCGAGTCTTCCTCAACAGGGAGGAATTCTCGGGTCTCAGTCGAATCCAATAAACAGCAGAATTCTCTGATAGTATCATCAAGGTCATGGTCCTCGAGGTCAGCTAAGATAGGTGTGGTCACATCAGCTGCAGGTCTCTGGTCAACCGGGGGTGCGGTGATCAACACTTCGCTTTCGTCAGCAGGACGGAAGCGAATCTCTCCAGATCCATAATCAATAACGACCCTCGCAGATGCGAGGAATGGTCGTCCCAGGATGATTGGAGAGTGGTCCCCTATGGAGGTCTCCATGGGCAAAACGACAAAGTCAACAGTATAACTCGTGCCCTGAATCGAAATGACGGCGTTTTCAAGGATACCCTTCGGCCTCTTTATCGATCCATCAGCAAACTGTACGATCATCCTGGTCTTCTTGAGAGGCCCTAAGTGAAGAGACTGCATTAGCGAGAAGGTTAATATGCTAATCGAAGCACCACTGTCTAGGAGAGTGTGATCACATGTGAAGTCAGAGATGGTGCAACTAATGAAAGGTGTGGCAGTGTTCCTCTTCCAAGGAATGGGATGGTGTGTGATGGCGTGGGCAGTGGCCATGGTCAAGATATGATACTCAGATCTGCTCCTCCGCTTTCTCTTCTTGGGAAGAGGAGCAGATAAATCAGTCATGGCTTGCTGAAGTGGGGCACGGATGATCTCATGAATGGTGGCCACCACTTCGGGGTCAGTCAACATTTTTTTGAATTTTTGGACTTCCTCCATACAAGGAAGGAAGTCGGAATCAGCATATACACGAGGCATGCCAAGAGCAGTCTGTACAGCGGCATCCTCGGGGTAAAAGGTGGGACTAGGTGTGAGAGGTTGTGTGGTCAAAGGTTTTGGCAAAGGGTACCTCTCCTCACAGTATGACTCGTTCGTGTGTCTCCCGAAATCTTTTTGTGTTTTTAAAATTTTCTCATTTTTTGTGTTTTGGGCGATTGTAAGCTCTCATGACAATCCTCAAGTGAATCCTCATCCTCAAAGAATGGAGCAACATTCTGGTTCTTATTTTCACTAAATAGATCACTCATCCTCGAGTTCATATGCTCTATCATATGATTCAAGGTCTCAAGTGTGGATATCATGAAAGGTGACTCCAAAATCTCAGGATCGGGTGTGTCGAATGTGGGCGGTGGGTGTGGATAAAAATCACATTCCGGATCAGGATACTCAAGGAAGAGCGGGTTGTCGAAATGTGTAGGAGATGGTGGTGGAAATGATTGGTGAAGGTCAAAGTCCGAATCCTAAAATAGTGGGTTTGTCGGATATGTACAAAAATCAGGAGCAAAGTCCTCCTAAAAAAATGAGGTGGACTGGCTGGAGCGAGTGAGGAATCCGCAAAATCTGGATAGAAAAGGCTCCAGGGGTCCATCTCGAAAACAAAAGGAAATGATCGGGAGAGCACGATGATCAAATCAAGAGAGTGGAGAAGAAGGTGCAAGTGCGCAGAAATGATCTAGAATACACACAATCAATCACAAGCAAACTCACACAATACAAACCCTCAATTCTCCTACTCAACTCGGTAGAGACCGTAAAATACGGGCTTTTTATCTTGTCTGTTTTAGAGTTAGGTGAGAAGTCCAAAAGTTTCACACACACTTAGGGGCTGAATAGGATTTGGGCACTAGTCCTTAGGGTGTGCGTGAGCAAGTAAAACGAAGACAATGAGGGGATTAGTCGCTCCAATATAAGATTTTTCTTTTTGGTCTTTTTTAGGGTCAAGTAATATTAGCAGTCCCAATTTTATTGGTTATCACTTTTTTTTGGATTTTTAATAGGCAATGCACGATCCTATCGAGGATTCAATTCCGTTAATCACCTAGGTTTGCAAAATCAGAGGGAGAGTCAGAAAAGCAATGCAAGTGGCCAACCGATGATGTATGCTAAAGCGTAAATGCTCACCTTGCCTCCAGCACTCTACATGCAAAGATGCTCAACAGAATTGAAACCTATCTATATGCAAATGACCCCGATGAAATCGCCCTAAGTTCAGAAATTGCTATTATCATGAAGAACCACAAGTAGGTCACCGATCCTCAATCCAAGAGTCCGGTCTAGGCTCACCCCTCCTCCTCTCGACAAATCGAGTTCAGGAGCAGTGCTTGGCAGGGTGGGCTCGCGGCACGTAGGCTCGAAGATGATGATGCGACTGTTTGATGTTTGACTGAGTCCAAACGCGGCTGTAGGTACATGCAAATATATTAGGTGTTTGGCCTTAATCTATCGCAAGCAATCCTAGAACTAAGGGCTCAATCACACAAAAGAAATAAAATCGAAAATCAGAAAACAAAGTAAAAAAATGCGATGAAAACCGATAAAACGGCGGTGAGCCCCCAAGTGAACAAACATTTGGAACTTAGGGTCAAGAGTCCAAAGTTTGGGGGTATCTGTATTATTACAAATTAAGAACTCTCTCTCACTACAAATTACAAAAATAAATGCAAGGAAATAAACGCTACAATTAAAGTGGAGCTCGGTCTTCAAAATTTCCTCTTCGTCTCCTCGATGCTCGGCAAGCAGATGCTGGCTTCACGTGGGTGCATAGGAACCTAGGGTGGAGCGCCTCCCTCGATCCGCGGTTCCTCGCACAAAGTCAACAAAATGAAGGTTAGACGGCTTAACAGATATATCAAATAAAAAGGAAAGTAAAATAAACAAAAATAAAAAACTGCGGAAAAGACAAATAATCACAAACACAAGTAAAAACCCGAACTAAGCGTTGTTGCTCCCCGGCAACATCGCCATTTGTTTAACCCAAAAATCGGAGGTCTAATATGTCTCGCACAAGGCAGAGACAAAGTCGATGTGGCGACCGCGCGAAATCTGGATTAAAACAACAATTACCCACAACAATCAAATAAAGCAATGAATGTATGTGGAGTTAAAATTTGTTATAACTCTACAACAAAGATGTGTATAGGTGCAAGTATGTGTAGAGGTCGAACACAGGGAGCAGACAGGTAGAACGGAGCAAAAATGCGCAAAATGTGTGTGTGTGTGTGTGTGTAATCAAGTGTCTAACTATGCTATTTTTTTGTGGGTTTTAATTTTTATATTTTTTTATTTTAAATTTTGATTTTAATATTTTTGTATTTTGATTTTTAATTTTCTGATTTTATATTTTCTTTTTATATTTTATAAATTTCTTATTTCTTTTCAGTATTGGAATATATGTACAAAATAAGAAAAGAGAAGGATAAGGTATTTATAAAAATAAGTAAAAATACTCAAAAATCAGGAAATAACATGTTTTTGGTTTTTTATATTTTTCTAATGTTTTTGTGATTTTTCTAGATTTTTACTAATTTTTTTTCGTATTTTTAAATTAAAAAATACTGTAAACAGTGAATAAAATACAAGGCTGAAACTAAAATGGAGAAATAAAATAGAAAGCAGTAACAAAAATTCTCCAAATTAATTTTAAATTAAAGATGACAAGACAAAGAAAATTTAGGAAAAGAAAACACAATTTTTGGATTTTTTTATGAATTTTATAAATATTTATGAAGGTTTTTAGAGTTTTTATATTTTTAGGAGTTTTCTTTTAAATTTTTTTAGTGATTTTTGGTCTGGAGCTAAAATAAACTAAAATATGCAAAATGTATCTTTTTGGGATTTTTTTGAAGTGTTTTTATTTTTTTATGGATTTTATAATGCAAACAGAGTTGAAAATGGTTGTTTTTTATTTTTAATAAATAATAAAATGCAATAAATAAAAAAATAAAAATATGATGTAAAACTACTATGCAACAGAGACCTATGATGATTTTTGAGGATTTTTTCGAGTTTAATAGATGCATGCAAAAAATACTAGCAACATAAAGAAAATGCATGCAGGCAGGGGTAGTTATGTAAATATGGCAAAGTTGGAGGGTTGGCACGCAAATTGTCTGCAAAAATATAACTAGATAAAATACTTCCTGGACCAATGAGAAATAGCCAAAACGCAAGGGGTATTCTCGCAAAAATGCCAAGCCCACGTGCGTAGGCACGCGTGCCTAGCAGGGGCATTTTGTGATTAAGCAAAAGCTTGGGGGCCAGAATGAAATTTACCCAGAAATTATACAACTTAATAAAATACTTTATAAACTAAATGTTAAATATTCAAATGCCCAGGGTCCATTTGCAAAATTACCAAGGCACGTGCGTGGTGCACGTGACTGGCAGGGGCTTAATTGCAAGATCCCAAAACTAGGGGGCTACAATGCAAAAGTTACAAAACATAACACGACAGATGAATGATTTAATACTGATATTTAAATACAAAAATAGGTGTGATAAAAACTGTAAAATTCCCACCTATGGGCGCTGGCGGACGGCTGATCGATTATCACTTATACACGTGGCGCCACCAGACGCGTCGATGACGGTTGGGCTTGGACGCTCGAAATTATATCCTGCGATGGCATTCAACGGCTGTGGCTTCTTAAGATCTGATGGCTCTTGTGCGAACTGGGCAGCGGATCCAAATCCAACGGTGCTCGACGAAGGTGGACGAACAGTGAAGAACTCGTCGATGGCGAGTTAGGAACCAAGGGTACTCCTGCTTCCGACCTCACCGATTCCCGCTGGTAGCTTGAGCGTTCTCCCGCGCCTCCGGCGAAGCCCCCAGGATCCTTCAAAAGGCTCCAGAGACCCTTGGAAGGTCTCTGAATATCTTGCAGGCTCCGGCGGACCTTGGGGCTTTTTCTTGAAGTTCTTCGAGGCCCAGAAGCCCTCGTCGGGTCCTGCAAATGAAAAAGAGACACAGCAGCACACAGGGAATAGGACCCGGCTTTTATTGGTGGAAGGGAGCAGTGGAACGGTGGTGATGAGGGCTCACCGGAGCAAGCTCCGGCGAGATCGTGGATCTGTGATAGGGTGGATAAAGAAAAGATCTGGAGATGGGAATATGATCCTACTGTTATAGGGAGTGAAAACGTGCTAGAAAATTAAAATAAATTGCGAACCTCGATGGTGTGGGAACCCGAGATGGTACCTTACGGCGCTTGGCCAGAGATGGGTTGGAGCCACGCCAACCTTGCGCCGCCTCGATCGGCTGGAGGTGGTGCTGTCACCACCACCGGTCCAGATCGCGAGAGAAGAGGGGCAAAAAGAGGTCAAAGGGTGTTCAATTCGAAAATGGAGGTGGAAGGGCTGTTTTGAAACATGGTGGAGACGGCTCGTAAATCGAGGCTTATCGGGAGATGCAACGACCCGAAGGTCGAAAAAACACTTGGGCGAGTATGCCCTATGGTAGGGCTACAAAAGTCGTGAAGACATCGACCTCAAACGGTGAAAGACGAGGCCTGGAAAAATCCAAGAAAATGGGATAAACCCACTTCTGACAGGCTTCAGACCTCGGTCAGAGAGTTGACCGAGGTCAACCAAGGGAGAGATCTGGTTGGTCGACGTGGACCAACAAGAAAAAACCTTGGAAAAAAGGTTTCTAAATTCAATTAAAAATAGATAACAATTTTATTAATTTTCGAATATTAAATAAAAAATGTTTATTAATTTATAAATTATTTTATGGTGAATTTTAATTATTTTTATAAGGCTTATAATTACAAGTTTCCATTTATACCCTTTATAGGTATCTATACTTAGATATTTTATTATTTTAATTTTATTTTGTATATTTAATTTATTTATTTTTGTTTATTATTTTATAAATTTATAAAATACTTTTATAAACTTAAATATATGTTTACTTTATTTTTATGAGGTATTTCGTACACTTAATAAAATAAAAGTATTAAATATATAAGTATGTGTATAGTTCTTATACCTATGTACTTTATGTTACAAGTATTTTATTTTGTGTTTTATTTAGGTTTTTATTCTAATTTTAATGCACATATTTATTATAATATTTACAAAATTATAAAAATATAAAATTATAAAAATAATGAATAAATAACAAAACGAATATTTTAATCTGTACAAGTATACAATAGAGGTCCAAAACTCAACTTTCAAACCGTAGCTCCGCCAAATGCAAAACCACCGCCATTAAATAGCTTATTTTTAATTATATACAATTAAAGGTGAGTTTGATGCATTTGGAGTTTTATTTGTGAGATACGGGTCTGGGAAGTTGGCATTCTGGAATCTTATTCAGATCATAACTTTTTATTTGTACATTATTTTTCAGTGAAATCAATTTTGTTTTTTTCTATATTTAATTATCTACAACTTTCATGTACAAAGTTTCTTTATTTGAGGTATAAAAAGTGAAACAAAAAATTGGTCCCAAAATGAATAAATAATGAATGAAATGCATTGTATTTGGCCCTTATCTCCCCCTACCTTATTCCTTGTCGACCTAGCCATCGAGATGCCTAGGTCTCGGGGTTTCAGGTCATAAAATATTTACAATATTTTATTCTTTTTCTTTTCTTTTCTTTTCTTTATTCTTTAATTTTGGCTTTAAAAACTGTATTTTATACACAATTTGTACACAAATGCATGAATGCTAAAATGCATGATTTAACAATATTTACACGCATTTACTAGGGTTTTTCAGGCCAAAATGATAGAATAAAGATGATGAAATGTGGATTCATCATCCCCCTATACTTTACCTTTGCTAGTCCCTAGCCAACACTTATGCAATAAGTGCAGAAAAGAAAACAAAGAAAAGAAAAAGAAGAACTTGGATTTAGTTTAATTATCAAACTTGTCTTCACAAAATAAAAGTTTGGAGATTAAGTCGGACCTTTGGAATTTAATGAGGGCAGAACCTTATTGGGAACTGAATTTGAAATGCAACAGTCCCTGAGAATCCCAAAACTCTGCCCAAGTCTCCTCAATAGCCAGGTCATAAATATCTCAACTCATACGCAAACTCTTACGACTATGAATCTGACTCGTACAGTGTAAGTGATGGTGGCTCTCCCCTACTAGAATGACAAAGAATATGACTTCACCAGTATGACAACCCAATGATTCCCCAATCCAATAACTCCATCCTCGAGGAGCGGGGTATTCCCTTCTAAGTTCAAGTGGCAACCAGCTCAAGAGGAGGGGGTGAAGAGAAGAATGGACAGTAGCCAGTGTAGCTACCTATCCTAGGATGCAAGACCAGTGTAGTAAAGTCATCCAGCTGCAAGCTCACATAATTTGACTTTGATGCTCAAGCTTGCTTATTGACTTACAACATATTCACATACTTTGGCATGCATTTTATTTTTTTACATGCCTGTCTCTTTTTTTTTTCTCTTTTTTTTGAAATACTATTCACAGTAGCATTTACAAAGGGAGTTTTTCCTCTTGAGCCAATAGACTATCCCTCTTTTAAAGCTTTATCGCAACCCACACTCTCCTGTCTTTAGACTTCCTCATCACTGGACGGGTTGGGGTGCACTTCCCTCCCTAGAGGAGGACAAGTGTTTCCACTTGTGTGCGTATCATACCGGCAAATCCAAACCCCTCACCACTCCAACTGAGTTGAGACATGTGAAAGGTGCAGGTGTCCAAGTTAAGTCATTATCAACAAGAGTCGTGCGTGTGCTCCAAAATACTCTACTTAGGCAGTCAAGAATCCATTGAACCAAGTCTCGTAATCCTCAAAGAATTAAGTCAACTAGACCTGAAGTACCTCAAACCCAGTTCCTATAAGGTTCCTGTTATTAGGTAGATTTTAAGGTCCAATCAAGCTCCAATCTCCGGATTTTATTTAGACTTGTTCAACCATCAAACGCAATTCGAAAAATGCTCATGCTATGCAATGCAATGCAGAAAATATTTTTGTGATGCAATTTTCAAGATTTTGAACTTTTTATGGATTTTTGAAAAGACGATGATGATTCATATGCATTTTTTTATTTTTCAAAAAGATTTTTCAAATGTTTCTGGATTTTTAATTTGACAAATGTTTTTGGATTTTTGAAAACAAAAAGATTTTTGGCTGAAAAGTAGGTTAAAATATTTACACGGGAGTGCTTCTTATATAAACAAGAAATGGATTTTAAGAATTTACAGGGTAAGTGATAAATTTTATAAATACATATATAGTGAATTTTAGGTGTGATGTATATATTCCTCAAACTTATTTGTCACATGTTTTTGAAACAATTTTGAAAACTATAGTCCAAAATAATTTTTACAAACAATTTTACAAACATGTGCACACATTTGAAAATCCTTTTGCAATGGTTTTCAAAACAGTATATATAGATTTTTCAAAATATTTTTGCAACCATTTTTCAAACCATTTGCAAATCATTTTTCAAACATTTTATTTCACACAAAGAAAATAAAATTTCACAAACCACACAATTTTACAATGGTTGAAAACATGTAACAAAACAATTTCAAAATAGTTTTCAATAAATGTTCATAATGATTTTCAAACTATTTTTCAAACATTTTGCAAAAAACATTTTCACCTGATTTATTAATCAGTAAATACAAAAAAGAATTTGAGGAATAATCACATTTTTTATTAAGGTTTTTAATGAATTTTAAAGAATAATTAGCCATATTATTAAGAAAATACGAAAGTACGTGTTATGGCTAAAGTATATACGTAGTATATACGACCCCCCTATAACTAGCTTGAGCTATGTCCTCATAGATCAGAGAGAAAATAGAAGACATAACTCGTATTGAGTATAGGAAAATCTAAAGAATAAACGAATGAATAAATGAATGAATCAATGAGAAGTTGACCGTCCCCCCTATACTTAGGATCAAATAATCCTAAGTATAGCAGACTGTACACAAAGCAGGGAGGGTCAAGGGTGGAAATGAACAGATCGTACTCAGATTGTCTCCCCCTATACTTAGGGTAAGATATCCCTAAGTATAGACAAGAAGAGGAGACAATGGAGAGGATAAAAAAGAATAGAATGAAAACTCGGGGTGGACATTCCCCTATACTTAGGACAAAGTACGTCCTAAGTATAGAAGACTGTCTACATGGGGTGACACCTTTTAGATACAAAAAGAAGATAGAAAAGGAAAAGAAGAAAAGAAGAAAAGAGATGAAAATTGAAACAAGATCAGAGGATGTACACACCACTCCCCCTATACTTAGGGTAATAGAAGCCCTAAGTATAGGCAACAATAGGAGTGATGAAACAGAATAATGAATGAACACTCGGCTCGTCCACCCCCCTATACTTAGGACAAAGTACGTCCTAAGCAAGGCAGACACGAGAATGGGTGGACGAGCAATACGGTAGAGAGAACCGAGGTACACATAAGATAATATACAACAAAGATGAATGTAGATATGATCAAGATGGTTGAAAGCGAACCTTCTTGCAGGACCGCTGAGGAATAGATCTGGTGTGGTGCAGGTCGACATCGGGGTCCACATTGGACGGAAGCCGATCAGGGATGACCGAGTGAAGATCCTCAGGGGCCCTAGGATGTGAAGGCACAGACGGGTGAGTGGAATATGTGTGGTCAGGTCTGGCATTGTGGGTCTCGCTGATATCAAAGTAAAATGGGACGAACTCATCATCATCATCGGAAGTAGTGTACTCAGTGTCGTCCTGCGAGGTCTCATCCAGGTCAAAATCAAAAGGAGCGAACTCATCAGTGGAACTAGTCGAACTCTGTTCGTCCTCAATAATCTCAACCGAATCATCTTTCTCATCAAAAGGCCCGAATTCACGGATAAAAGTAATCAAATCAAATTCGGCCTTAGTCTCATCAGTATCTATATGGACAGGAGCGGACTCATCAGTGGAAGTAGTCAAGTCATGTCCGTCCTGTCTAGTCTCTAAATCTGCCCTCCGCTCAATGGTATCAATCGTGTAAATCTCGCGGATGTCATCAACACAACACCAAGTCCCAGAGGAAGGATCTCCGAGGTCCATGCTTTCCTAGTCTTCCTCAACAGGGAGGAATTCTCGGGTCTCAGTGGAATCCAATAAACAACGGAATTCTCTGATAGTATCATCAAGGTCATGGTCCTCGAGGTCAGCTAAGATAGGTGTGGTCACATCAGCTGTAGGTCTCTTGTCAACCGTGGGTGTGGTGATCAACACTTCGCTTTCGTCAGCAGGACAGAAGTGAATCTCTCCTGATCCGTAATCAATAATGACCCTCAAAGATGCGAGGAATGGTCGTCCCAAGATGATTGGAGAGTGCTCCCCTATGGAGGTCTCCATGGGCAAAACGACAAAGTCAACAGTATAACTCATGCCCTGAATCGAAATGACGGCGTTTTCAAGGATACCCTTAGGTTTCTTTATCGATCCATCAGCAAACTGTACGATCATCCTGGTCTTCTTGAGAGGCCCTAAGTGAAGAGACTGCATCAGCGAGAAGGGTAATATGCTAATCGAAGCACCGCCGTCGAGGAGAGTGTGATCACATGCGAATTCAGAGATGGTGCAGCTAATGAAAGGTGTGGCAGTGTTCCTCTTCCAAGGAATGGGACGGTGTGTGATGGCGTGGGTAGTGGTCATGGTCAAGATATGACGCTCAGATCTGCTCCTTCGCTTTCTCTTCTTGGGAAGAGGAGCAGATAAATCAGTCATGGCTTGCTGAAGTGGGGCACGGATGATCTCATGAATGGTGGCCACCACTTCGGGTTCAATCAACATTTTTCTTAATTTTTGGACTTCGTCCATACAAGGAGGGAAGTCGGAATCAGCATATACACGAGGCATGCCAAGAGCAGTCTGTACAGTGGCATCCTCGGGGTAAAAGGTGGGACTAGGTGTGAGAGGTTGTGTGGTCAAAGGTTCTGGCAAAGGGTACCTCTCCTCACAGACTGACTCGTTCGTGTGTCTCCCGAAATCTTTTTGTGTTTTTAAAATTTTCTCATTTTTTTTTGCGTTTTGGGCGGTTGCAAGCTCTCATGACAATCTTCAAGTGAATCCTCATACTCAAAGAATAGAGCGACATTCTGGTTCTTATTTTCACTAAATAGATCACTCATCCTCGAGTTCATATGCTCTCTCATCTGATTCAAGGTCTCAAGTGTGGATATCATGAAAGGTGACTCCAAATCTCAGGATCGGGTGTGTCGAATGTGGGCGGTGGGTGTGGATAAAAATCACATTCCGGATCAGGATACTCAAGGAAGAGCGGGTTGTCGAAATGTGTAGGAGATGGTGGTGGAAATGATTGGCGAAGGTCAAAGTCCGAATCCTAAAATAGTGGGTTGGTCGGATATGTACAAAAATCAGGAGCAAAGTCCTCCTGAAAAAAATGAGGTGGACTGGCTGGAGCGAGTGAGGAATCCGCAAAATCCGGATATAAAAGGCTCCAGGGGTCCATCTCGAAAACAAAAGGAAACGATCGGGAGAGCACAATGATCAAATCAAGAGAGTGGAGAAGAAGGCGTAAGTGCGCAGAAATGATCTAGAATACAAACAATCAATCACAAGAAAACTCACATAATACAAACCCTCAATTCTCCTACTCAACTCGGTAGAGACCGTAAAATGCGGTCTTTTTATCTTGTCTGTTTTAGAGTTAGGTGAGAAGTCCAAAAGTTTCACACATACTTAGGGGCTGAATAGGATTTGGGCACTAGTCCTTAGGGTGTACGTGAGCAAGTAAAACGAAGACAATGAGGGGATTACTCGCCCCAATACAAGATTTTTCTTTTTGGTCTATTTAGGGTCAAGTAATATTAGCAGTCCCAATTTTATTGGTTATCACTTTTTTTTTGGATTTTTAATAAGCAATGCACGATCCTATCGAGGATTCAATTCCGTTAATCACCTAGGTTGGCAAAATCAGAGGGAGAGTCGGAAAAGCAATGCAAGCGGCCAAACGATGATGTATG
Source organism: Ottelia alismoides (assembly GCA_037367405.1). Taxonomy (NCBI): domain Eukaryota; kingdom Viridiplantae; phylum Streptophyta; class Magnoliopsida; order Alismatales; family Hydrocharitaceae; genus Ottelia; species Ottelia alismoides. Next base: position 310,754 of record JAZKJV010003003.1, on the reverse strand, counting down.
CTAAAGCGTAAATGCTCACCTTGCCTCCAGCACTCTACATGCAAAGATGCTCAGCAGAATTGAAACCTATCTATATGCAAATGCAACCGATGAAATCGCCCTAAGTTCAGAAATTGCTATTATCGTGAAGAACCACAAGTCGGTCACCGATCCTCAATCCAAGAGTCTGGTCTAGGCTCACCCCTCCTCCTCTCGACAAATCGAGTTCAGGAGCAGCACTTGGCAAGGTGGCTCGCGGCACGTAGGCTCGAAGATGATGATGCGAATGTATGAAGTTTGACTAAGTCCAAACGCGGATGTAGGTACATGCAGATATATTAGGTGTTTGACCTTAATCTATCGCAAGCAATCCTAGAACTAGGGGCTAAATCACACAAAAGAAATAAAATCGAAAATCGGAAAACAAATTAAAAAAATGCGATGAAAACCGATAAAACCGCAGTGAGCCCCCAAGTAAACAATTAGTTTCAAGAGTCCAAAGTTTGGGGGTACCTTTATTATTACAAATTAAGAACTCTCTCTCACTACAAATTACAAAAATAAATGCAAGGAAATAAATGCTACAACTAAAGTGGAGCTCGGTCTTCAAAATTTCCTTTTCGTCTCCTCGGTGCTCGGCTAGCAGATGCCGGCTTCACGTGGGTGTGTAGGCACCTAGGGTGGAGCGCCTCCCTCGATCCGCGATTCCTCGCACAAAGTCAACTTAGTGAAGGTTAGACGTCTTAACAGATATATCAAATAAAAAGGAAAGTAAAATAAACAAAAATAAAAAACCACAGAATAGACAAATAATCACAAACACAAGTAAAAACCTGAACTGAGCGTTGTTGCTCCCCGGCAACGGCACCATTTGTTTAACCCAAAAATCGGTGGCGAAATATATCTCGCACAAGGCGGAGACAAAGTCGATGTGGCGACCGCGCGAAATCTGGATTAAATGTTAAATATTCAAACGCCCAGGGCCCCTTTGCAAAATTACCAAGGCACGTGCGTGGTGCACGTGACTAGCAGGGGATTAATTGCAAGATCCCAAAACCAGGGGGGCTACAATGCAAAAGTTACAAAACTTAACACGGCAGATGAATGATTTAATACTGATATTTAAATACAAAAACAGGTGGGATAAAAACTGCAAAATTCCCACCTAAGGGCGCTGGCGGACGGCTGATCGATTATCACTTATACACGTGGCGCCACCAGACGCGCCGATGACGGTTGGGCTTGGACGCCCGAGATTATATCCTGCGATAGCGATCAACGGTTGTGGCTTCTTAAGATCTGATGGCTCCTGTAAGAACTGGGCAGTGGGTCCTAATCCAACGGTGCTCGACGATGGTGGACGAACAGTGAAGAACTCGTAGATGGCGAGTTAGGAACCAAGGGTACTCCTGCTTCCAACCTCCCCGATTCCCGCTGGTAGCCTTAGCGTTCTCCCGCACCTCTGGCGAAGCCCCTAGGATCCTTCAAAAGGCTCCAGAGACCCTTGGAAGGTCTCCGGAGATCTCGCAGACTCCGACACACCTTGGGGCTTTTTCTTGAAGGTCTTCGAGTCCCAGAAGCCCTCGTCGGGTCCTGCAAATGAAAAAGAGACACAGCAGCACACAGGGAACAAGACCCGGCTTTTATTGGCGGAAGGGAGCGGTGGAACGGTGGTGATGAGGGCTCGCTGGAGCAAGCTCCAGCGAGATGGTGGAACTGTGATTGGGTGGATAAAGAAAAGATCTGGAGATGGGAATATGATCCTACTGTTCTAGGGAGTGAAAACGTGCAAGAAAATTAAAATAAATTTCGAACCTCGAGGGTGTGGGAACCCAAGATGGTACCTCACAGTGCTTGGCCGGAGATGGGTTGGAGCCACGCCAAAGATCGGCCTTGCGCCGCCTCGATCGGCTGGAGGTGGTGCTGTCACCACCACCGGTCCGGAGCGCGAGAGAAGAGGGGCAAAAAGAGGTCAAAGGGTGTTCAATTCGAAAATGGAGGTGGAAGGGCTATTTTGAAACATGGTGGAGACGGCTCGTAAATCGAGGCTTATCGGGAGATGCAACGACCCGAAGGTCGAAAAAACACTTGGGCGAGTATGCCCTATGGTAGGGCTACAAAAGTCGTGAAGACATCGACCTCAAACGGTGAAAGACGAGGCCTGGAAAAATCCAAGAAAATGGGACAAAACCCACTTCTGACAGGCTTCAGACCTCGGTCAGAGAGTTGACCGAGGTCAACCAAGGGAGAGATCTGGTTGGTCCACGTGGACCAACCAGAAAAAACCTTGGAAAAAAGGTTTCTAAATTCAATTAAAAATAGATAACAATTTTATTAATTTTCGATTATTAAATAAAAAATGTTTATTATTTTATAAATTATTTTATGGTGAATTTTAATTATTTTTATAAGGCTTATAATTACAACTTCCATCCCTTTATAGGTATCTATACCTATATATTTTATTATTTTAATTTTATTTTGTATATTTAATTTATTTATTTTTGTTTATTATTTTATAAATTTATAAAATACTTTTATACACTTAAATTTATTTTTTCTTTATTTTTATGAGGTATTTTGTACACTTAATAAAATAAAAGTATTAAATATATAGGTAAGTGTATAGTTCTTATACCTATGTATTTTATGTTACAAGTATTTTATTTTGTGTTTTATTTAGTTTTTTATTCTAATTTTATGCACATATTTATTATAAATAATATTTAAAAATTATAAAAATATAAAATTATAAAAATTATGAATAAATAATAAAATAAATATTTTAATCTGTACAAGTATACAATAGGGGTCCAAAACTCAACTTTCGAACCGTAGCTCCGCCAAATGCGAAACCACTGCCATTAAATAGCTTATTTTAAATTATATACAATTGAAGGTGAGTTTGATGCATTTGGAGTTTTTATTTGTGAGATACGGGTCTGGGAAGTTGGCATTCTGGAATTTTATTCAGATCATAACTTTTTATCTGTACATTATTTTTCAGTGAAATCAATTTTGTATTTTTCTATATATAATTATCTACAACTTTCATGTACAAAGTTTCTTTATTTGAGGTATATAAATTGAAACCAAAAATAGTCCCAAAATGAATAAATAATGAATGAAATGCATTGTATTTGGTCCTTATGTGCCCCTACCTTATTCCTTGTCGACCTAGACATCGAGATGCCTTGGTCTCGGGGTTTCGGGTCATAAAATATTTACAATATTTTATTCTTTTTATTTTATTTTCTTTATTCTATAATTTTGGCTTTAAAAACTGTATTTTATACACAATTTGTACACAAATGCATGAATGCTAAAATGCATGATTTAACAGTATTTACACGCATTTACTAGGGTTTTTGAGGCCAAAATGATAGAATAAAGATGTTGAAATGTGGATTCATCAGTAGGGAACCTTATATGGATATGAGAGGGCGGTGGCTATTCAATCGGTGATGGAAGGGTATCGTAGGAGATCGGAGATTGGCGATTAACTGGATGATGAAGATGCAACAAGGTGGGAGTATATTCGATGAGGATCAGATGGCGATGGTGATTGATCAATGTTTGGAGCGGGAAGGTGGCGCGGTGAGAATCGGGGGTCGTGTGATTCACAGCAGCGCCACCCCAAAAGGGGAAAGGTGGTTGCAACGGAGGAAGGGGAAGGAGCAGTGCCACGTGGCAGCGATTTATATATTTTTATTTTTTATTATTTTTTTAATAAAATGAATTTATTAAAAGCACAACAATGGGTGCCACATGGCAGGTCCAGGAGCGGCCATGTGGCACCTCCAGAAAATTAAAAAATAACTGATAAAAATAAGTCAGAAATAAATAACAAATGACCTTGGACTATGTGGTTATTTATTAATTAATATTTCCGTGGAAAACTGCATAGTTTATCCACTATGTACTTGAAAATTCATATTAAATTAATCGGTGCTCAAAAAATTGCCAAAAATTCGTGGATAAGAGAACTAATTAAGTTTAACATCATGCCTAAAAATAATTGCATTTACATACATGGTTTGCCTTATTCACGTCATTTTACAAATTTCAATCTTTAAATTTTAATAAGTATTAAACTTCGTATTTTTAAGGTTTATGATTTTTCTAAGATCAATCACCTAGTGAAGATCTTGGATAATTTTATCTCTTGGAAATAATTAGGTTTAATATTTATTGTAATTAAATATTGAAATTCATTGTGTTCATAAAATTTTTATCTTACATCCAAAAATTCCCAAAAAAATACGGTGCATTCATTTCATCATTATTCACAGCTTGACTAAATTTCATAATTTTTGGACATCATTTGATTGAAAATTGCATTTTAGTCCCTAAAGTTGGCCATGTTTGCATCTTGCATTCCAAAATTTCATTAAAAATACAAAAAAATATCATCTCGAAAGCTGTGCACGATATTTGATAGATAAATTTTTAGGTTGTTCCTTTGCCTCTTAGAGTTCGACATTGGGACTTGCCCAAGTAAAATAAACATAAAACCACGCCTAATAAAATTTGATTAATTTCTAGTGGTTATTTCTTGATCGATTCTGAATTCCCGCATACAACGAAGTGACACATTAAATGATAATTCAAACATCTTAACGAAGGGTTTTTTCAGCTCGTCAGCTAGCGCCATTAACGGGTAGGCAAACTGCTTAGTTTTTGTCTAAAAGTTTTTGGGTTCGGTTTTCCACATTCGGTTAGTCTGACCCCCAAATCTTCACTGTAAAATTTCCATAATCTTTTTCCCTGCACTTATTTTATTTCCAATATTTATTTTCTATTTTATTTTTTGATTTATGTGTCAACCAGCCGTACATGGAGTGGTTTCTCACAAAATCGATGCATCTTCACCAATGCCCGAATAGCCACAATTAAATTAAGATCGAGTTGAGTCGTAAGAGAATGTAGAGTCTAGGATGTATTTTTCTGCAATTTTAAATTTTGTAATTATTTGCTTATTTATAGCGGTGTCCGTTTGGACTCTCGCGTATGTAATAAGATCTTAAACTATTTTTGTGGTGTGTCATGGCATGTTTCACTCTCTTGTGAGGGTGGGGCCCGACTTGAGTGGCGCATAGGTTAGACCTACACATATGGCTATTATATCTTCTAAAATTTTTTATTGTGCTCGTAGAACCTAGGACCACACTTCACATTAATCGAGATGTAAATTAGATCGTTCAACTTAGTCAAATTTCAACTCATATCTTCCCGGCTAATAGAACTTTCTGCTAGGTGAGGTTTTCATCAGCTTGCATCCATATAGATTAATCTTTCAATTCTTGTATTGCATCCAACATGGAGATTGCAAGGAATCACTGTAAGTATTCTATCCAAGCATACATCATTGTTTCACATGCATCGGCTTTTCTTGGATTTCTCTGTCCTAATTTGTCACATAATTTTAGAGGAAATTGGGATTGAATTGTAGATGTGTATTTCTGCTCATCTAATTTTTCAATGTCGCCTAATTAAAATTGGGACTGCTAAACAAAGCTGACTTAATCAACTCATAAAATCAAGAATTTTTGCGGGAGAGCAACCCCAACCTTGGTTTCATTTATCTTAGTGAGCGAGAGACGACACTTAAGGTTAGAGCCCAACTCTGGAATCTTCGTTCAGACTACTGATTCTAAAATGATTAGCTACTTCTCATTGAGGAAATAATGGGTAGCCGGTAAACGGTCCAGATTTCCTTAGCATAGTGGGTGGTTTAAAGGACACTGCGTAAGGCTCCGTCCTTAAGTAACACAGGTAGCCGTTTTACGGTCCGTACTTTCAACCATACTGGCTAAAAGTAGGTGCAACTAATCGTAGGAATTCGAGACAGTCTTTAACAAATTTTTCGGCAGCTAACAACTCGCTAAATTTTTTCAAAGATTGAATTTATTACAAACTTAAATTGAAGAGATAAATTGTCGAACTCTTATGGCTTCATTGTGTGAGTTGGTGAAATTGGGGTTTCTATTGCTTTTGCATCTGCGTGCGTGAACCGATTTCGAAGATCAAAAACCGCACACTTGTGCCATCACTATCCTTGATAAAAATTTTCTTCTTGTGAATATGATGTGCACTTGCACCAAGATCAACCATGTTTATTCATCAACCTCCTTTGAAAAATATAGGACAATGGTCCGAGTATCCATCTGATCTTTACTATGAAAATGAATTTGCCTCAGTCAGGCCCAAATCATTTAAACCCTCTTCTTTCAAGAATCCTCCGCATTCACTAGAAACTTTGACCCTCAGATGAATCTGGTCCAATCTTCGAATTCTCAAGCCATTTTACTCGAATCATCCGATCAAAGTCGCCACAACATCATATTTTTCACCTTCATCACTTGTGACCACATATGATCAACTGTCATCTTGGGATGACCCAACTTATGGCAGATTTCTTTCTAGAACCCAAGAACCATTCGAGGAACAAAACATCGAAACAAATGATTGGTAGCAATATCGACCCTAACCAACTTCATTCCTTCCTCACAATTTTGTTGGGATAAGTCAACACTACACAAATCCACATCTTTCCTTAACCACGGAGAATAATATGGAAACTTGATCGAACTGTAAGAAGAGACCCACACCTAATGATCAACGAGGATGGATTGACCATAATGATCAAATCCCTATTGACCAACCAAAATGTCACTCTTTCGGACAACCCGCACATACAGAGGACCAAACGGATGATATAAACGCATATGCACCATGTATGACTCCATTGTTTGGGGATACGATCAATCATGACCATGGAAATAGACTCTACTCAAAAAAGCATTGCATACCTGAGTCACGATATGCTGAGTATGAGACCTACAGATTCCCGTAAAATTCCACTGAGCAGACCCCTTCCATAATTTATGAGGAGAAATTTTCAGAAAATAAGAATCCTATATTGGAAAATCCAAGAGAATCTCCTCTCAGCTCATACAAGAAAATGGAAGATGAAATTAATGAATCTCGAATTCAAAAAGAAGAACATACACCGACTGCTTCCATGATTGATCATGAAAAGATTTTTGAGGATGATATTTTGAGGATAAACAAGAGATATAATTTAAAGGAGGATAGATTTAGAAAGTTCGTCGACCGACTAATTTCACTCTATGGTAGCTCATATATAAAAATGGATGAGGAAAAGATTGGATGTCATATTGAAAATTCTGAGGATATTCAGAAACCTAGAGACTATGATCACCCTAGGGATGATCCTGACAGTGACACCTCTACCTATTAATCCCCTAGGGATAAATCTGATTCTGACTCTGACTCAGCATATCAAAACCCCTCATCATCTTTGGAAAACACCACATCCACACACCACACAGAAAATACAAAAATATTGAAATATTCAAAACACACAAAAATAAAAAATCTAGAAAAATAAAAAAAATTTGAAACTGAAGAAGATCTAAAGAATTCGGATCCTGCTTTACAGGAAGCACTAAAGAAAAGACTGATTTTTGAACATCCCTTGATACATGCCATTGAACACTTCCCCGACCTTAAAGGATTTGTAATGAATAAATTAATGATGAAAAAGTCGAGCAGGATAAGAACAAAGATTGAAAGACATATCTTGTCGATGGCCACCTCCTTAGTGTTGAGGTAAAAAACCAAGAGCCGCATAGTGATGAGGTTTCCCAAATTTAACTGTGGAATCAAAGACACGATATTTACCCATGCTCGCATCGATGACGATTCACAAATCAATATCCTCCCGACCACTGAATTTGACAAGCTCAAACTCAGAAATATCAGGGAAATAAGAGAGATCGTTCAACTAGCTGATCGATCTATAAAGCGGCTGAGAGGAACAATTTCAGTCATCATTACATTCCAAGGTGCTCCGCTCAAAGTGGACATCACGATCATTGATATTGAGCACCAGGGAGAATTCACCTAGTCTCCAATAAATCTTGGAAAGCTATTTTTGGCATTGGCTGAGACAATTATTGAGTGTGAGCCTCGAGAAATCAATTTTACAGCATCGGGTGCACTTCGATTCTCAACCAGTCTTTGACAAAACACGATATTCTGAGGCGACCCACGAAACTGTCAACAGTTGTAACCGCCAAACAGTAGAAGAGCCCTACCTCGCTGCTATACATGAGATAACGATTATTTAAGAGACTATTGGTTTAGAGACTCTCCATACTGTTCCATTTCCTGCATCTCTAACCATGGGAAATGACTTCTCATATTATAATGAGACATATGCATGGGTGCATCCCAAGTCGGACGAGATCTCCTCTGACCACATTGATCAAATCAACCTGACATAGGAATGCACCAACATCATGTCAATTAAGAAAAAATATGCAGATACTCTCCCCACTATTCCATTTCTTGCTGCTCTCACCATGGGAAAATGTTTCTTATATGATCCTGAGACATATGCTTGGGCTCACCCTGGGTCAGCCGAAACCTTCTCTGACTACCTTGACCAATTCATTCCAACTCAAGAGTGCACCAACATTAAGAAAACTAAGAACAAATATGTGGGACGTGCACTGACCAAGGAGGAATATTTCAATGGTTATTCATCTGGAAACTCAAGTATCAACAACTCACTCCTATGACCAGCACCTTCACAGACAACACGAAAAATGGTTGCTCCTTCTTCTACAAAGAAAGTCACCTTCGGCCTTCTGAAAGAGGAATTGTCTGATGATTCCTCATCAGGTCCGCAAAAGGGTAATCTACATGTGTGGGTCATGTTCGACAGTCCTAAAACCCTATCTTCGCAAGGATCCAAACTTCGATTCCCATTGGACGACTTCTATTCCGCATTTTTATTCATCCAAAGACGATTCTCCTAGTCTCATTAAATATACTGGAATAATTTCTTATAAGCTGACTGAGACTGGTGCTTCAGATTATTCATCATCTGAGGACGAATTTCTTGATCGCAAGAAGGAACAAATTCTGAGAAACCAACTGAAGAAACTAAAGAACAAGAATATCTGGAGTGCCTCCACTTTCAAATACTATTCCTCTGAGGATAACTCTGATGATGGTTATCTTTCATCTGATTCATAGGCTTCATCTACTCTCCAACATGATTTCTTTAAGGATAACACTGCTAATGGTTGGGAATCATATGCTTCATCTCCTTTATATCATTATAATCTCCCACCATAGACTCACAAAAAGATCGGTCGAAACCCGCCTAAATCATCGTCTACCCACCCTCATCATTGGCTACCCATCCTCCTTCCAGTCCCCATTAGTCTCCTTGTACATATTCCTCTACTTCGGCCAAGGCCTAATTATAGGAGGTGACCGATGCCATATGTACATACCATTCTCCCCATCTTACGATCCCCTCATTTTCACCCTTCTTCTATACTTAGGCTGACCAGAGCCTAAGTATAGGGGGAACCGATGACCATTTGTATATAATCTCCTCATTCACATATCTTGACCGCCTCAGTTTCGTTCTTATTCTATACTTAGACTTTTCACAGCCTAAGTATAGGGTAGCGGGCCGATCTATCTTTTTCTTTTTCACTCTCTTGCGCTTAGCCCAAGCTATGTCTTCTCTATACTTCTTGTGATCTGAGGACACAACACTCGAAGTATATGGGGTTGTATATATACTGTGCATATATTTTACCCATAGCTCGTACTTTCGCGTAAGTCTACATGCATTTACGGGGTAGGTAACTAACAAAAAACACAAAAAAAAAACATAAAACAAAAAAAAACAACTTTTGTTAATAACACTGATTGTATCCAACCAAATTTTTTGAAAAAAATAGATTCTTATCCATTTCTGCAAAAAGAATTCTCGCATTAAAAACATCACAGAATTCAAAAAAATTTGTGTCTGCATTTCACACACTTGCACTTCATCCAGCATTATATGCATTTGCATTTGTGAAAAGTCCTTGGGTTTTGAACTGAGTAATGAGAAGAAACTAAGAGTGGTATGGACTTGACCTTAATCCACCGAATTTTCAAAGGAACTTCACCGAGAAATAGGATTTTAGAAACTTCAGGTCTATGACTTAATTCTCCTAGTTCCACATGACAATGTGCAACATTTGACTCTTAGTGTCTAACCCGGTCTCTTCATTCTGGGTATGACTCTGGAACAGGGAATTAATTTGTACTCTCGCACTATGCACTTAGCTCAACTTAGACGGGGTGTTGGAAGACTGTGTGAGTTTCTTTTCTGGTAACGTAGACATCTAAAGATCGGAGTACAGGTTGAAATAAAGCTTCGGAAAAGAGATGGATGGTTGGGCACAATTTTTTCTAAGACCCCAAAACATGTACGAAAAAAAGACTCCATATCTGTAATGGTATAACAAGATCCAAGCAGAGCTACCAAAAATCTAGATACAAAGAAACCACTACCAAATAAACATTTCACCAAAAAGGTCCAAGCTTCAAGAAAACCTACAGATCTTGGTGGAGACATGGCTAAAATGCCGGCTTCACAAGGAGAGGTGACTACAGTGGCCACCCTCCAGTTCTTTTCTCCTTCTTCTAACTTCTCCCTCTATTTGATTATGAACACAACACGATAGACCTTAGAAGGAATTACCTGACTCCTCGAGGAGGAGTTACTATAGTGGAGGTTTGCATGGTAGTCCGACATTATGGATGGGAAGAGCTAAAACCTTTCACACACATGAGTCGATTATTCAATGTTCAAAGGGTATGCTTTGGGAAGAGGATTGATCTAAGATGACTTCTTAGCCGAAATTGTGATAATGATGTTTAGAACTTGAAGACTGTTGATTTTAAAATTCTAAGTCTCATATAAGTTCCGCCAAACTAATAATCCATAGGTCGAGTCTGGTTCCATTTTCACCTTCTGCTCATGGTCTTGCTATGGAACCCAATCTCATTTCATATCCTTGCATTTCTTTTGATGCTCAGGGACAAGTATTATTTAAGTATAAGGGGGATGTGTATGTATACTGTATATATATTTTACCCATAGCTCGTACTTTCGCGTAAGACTATATGTATTTACGATGCAGCTAAATAACAAAAAAACTGATTATATTTCTTATGGTTATTTCTTGATTGATTCCGAATTCCGGCCTACAATGAAATGACACATTAAACGATAATTCACATAGATTAACGTAGGGTTTTCGCGGCTCATCAGATGGTGCGGTTGCCGGGGAGGCAAATGGCTTAGTTTTTATCTAAAAATTTTTATGTTTGATTTTCCACATTCGGGTAGTCTGACCCCTGAATCCTGACTAAAATTTCCACAATTTTTCCCTGTATTTATCTTATTTCCAACATTTATTTCCTTTTTTTAATTTATGTGTCACTCTCTTACATTCTCTCTCTTATTTTTCTTGCGAGGTACCCAATGTACGTGGAGTGGTTTCTCACAAAGCCGACGCATCTTCACCGATGCGTGGAAAAACCGCAATTAAATTAAGATCGAGTTGAGTCGTGAGAGAGTGTAGAGTCTATGATTAATTTTTCTACAATTTAAATAATATAATTATTTGATCATTTATAGCGGTGTGTGTTTGGACTCTCGCGTGTGTAACAATACCTTGAACTATTTCGTGAAGAAAATTTTTTGATCCGAGGTTATTTGCTATTTATTTCCATGAATTATTTTTGAATTTTCCAGAGGTACCATGTGGCCGCTCGTAGAGCCGCCACATGGCACCCATTTTTTTTTATCTTTTTATAAATTCATATTTTTAAAAAATAAAAAATATATAAATCGCTACCACGTTGCAGCATCTCAGTCGTCCGATCTCGGCCGATCGGACGGCCACTGCTCCTTCCCCTTCCTACGTTGCAACATCCTTTACCCGTTTGGGGTAGCATCGCCGTGAATCGTGCAGCCCTCGATTCTCACCATGCCACCTTCTCGCTCCAACCATCGATCAATCACTCTCGCCATCAATTCCTCGTCGAATCTCCTCCCATCTCGTCGCATCTTCATCATCCAGTCAATCGTCGATCTCCGATCTCCCGCGATACCCTTCCATCTCTAATTGAATAGCCACCGCCCTCTTGTACCCATATAAGGTTCCTTGTCGCCCCACTTCACAAGGCATCCACCGATTACCCTACACAACAGCTAAGAGGAGGGCATCATAGGTGACATCTCTGTTCTCCCACCTTGCATCGACGAGATCCGACGTCCCCCTCTTGCGGCACCGTTGCAGAGCCACGCCCTTCGACAGCTCTTGCCTTGCTCCAACTTCGTGTCATCGAGCCGCTTGGAGCTTTAGCCTCCGAGCAATATCTTCCACCACCACGTAACCACCTTTGTCAACACGATTCGACATCTCCGCCTCCTCATTTTAGCACCGAGTCGTGCATCCCTGATCATCAACTCCGGCCTTCTTCCACACTACTCTTTTCTGAGATCCACCACATAAGTTTCACTCAAGCCCTCCACGCACTGTAATGCGGCTTCGCTGGCCTCCAACTCCTCCACCACCAGAGCCCTGCCATCAACTGGAATCCCCCCATCCGCCTCGTTGTTGTCCCAACGACCATCGGAGAAGCAGCCCCCGCTACCACCATTCGTCACGCTGCTAACCACCACAGGAGCCCAGCAACACCTCGTCAGCCACCGGTTGCCCGCTTCTGCCATTCTCCCTCGTGAGCCATCAGGCGTGAATCCCGAGGCCCCCGCCACGTAAGCGACATGTGCGTTGGGGGAACGTCTTCAACGAACCCCCCACTACATGTGATCCTCATGTACGGGTTAGGGTTATTTACGCCAACACCCCTGGAAGATCGCTGATTTGCAGAGAGATCGAAAGACTCCATGGTTATGTGAGACGCACGTGACCCCTGAATATTTTGCCGTTGAAGCCTCCGTAGCTCTCCTCAATCCCATCGCATTCCATCCACCCTAGGGGCACGTGCCTCGCGCGTGACCTACAGGAACTTTTGCAATTTTACCCAAGCAGTTTAGGTAATTCCTGATTAGTCCCTGTTTGTATTTTGTATATTTTTTAAATTGTAATTTGCACTGATACCCTAGTCTTCCTCCTTTAATTTAGACCTCTACATCGCATCATTTTATTTATTAAAAATAGATATTTTGTTCTACAATTAATTCTCTACATCACGGCATGCTTATGATATTTTGTGTTATGTGGTTAATTAATGATTAATATTCCTATGATAAATTACATATTTTGCCAATCTTGTGCTTCAAAATTCATAAGTAATTAACCATAGCTCTGAAAATTACCAAAATTTCATGGCTTGTAGAATTTGTTGTCCCAAAAAAGAAATTGCATTTGCATGCAATGTCTGCCCTATAAAAATCATTTTTTCATATTTGAATATTTAATTTTTATAGGTATTAAATCCCATATTTTTAAGGTTTAGGATTTTTCTGAGATCAATCACCTAGTGATAGATCTTAGATAATTTTATCCCTTGAAAATTAATAGTTTTAATATTGATTATAATTAATTATTGAAATTCACTTTGTTTGCATTCATAAATTCATAAAATATTTATCTTGCATCAAATAATTCCAAAAATATTACAGTGCATTCATTTCTTCATAATTGATCTCTGCCAAATTTCATAATTTTCGAACATCGTTTGATTAGAAATTGTATTTTAGTCCAGGCCACATTTGCATTTTGCATTCCAAATTACATTAAAAATACCAAAAAATATTGTCTCAAAAATCGTGCACAAACTTTGATAGGCGAAATTCTAGGTTATTCCTTTGCCTCCTTGAGTTTGACCTTTGGACTTGCCCAAGTAAAATAAACGTAAAACAACACTGACTAAAAATTTATTAATTTCTTGTGTTATTTCTTGATCAATTCCGAATTCCATCCTACAAAGAAATGACAAAATTAAACGATAATTGATGCAAATTAACTTAGGGTTTTCACGACTCGTCAATAGGGTAGTTAGATGTGCACGGTGGTCGTGCGGAAGGCGGCTGGGGAAGGAGGTGCGGTGCGGCTGTGGTGAGGGCAGGAGGTGCATGCACGGGGTTGGTCGTCAGTGAGCGCAGGAGGATTGCCTCTACGAAGGGTATTTGAGGGGTTGGCAGCGGAGGGCTCGCGCTTGTAGGAGGCTGGGAGGCACGGCCGCGGATGGTGGCGGTGGATGGCGGGTCTCCACTGCGGCAGCGGCTGGAGGGTGCGACGACCTGAAGGGTGTTGTTGTACCTGCTTCCTTTATTTTTTTGAATTTTTTAATATTTTTTCAACAGACAACCAAAAACAAATGAGAATGAAGAGGTGGTGATGATGATAATAAAGAGGAGGTGTTAGTGATTTGTGATTAATTGTGTAAAATAATAAAAACAAAAAAGGTTAGATAAAAAAAGAGGAGAAGGATAGAGAACTTTCCTGGAATTTCACCAGAGGGCGGAGCTGTGGTGCGCGGCTCCCGTCATGGCCTCAAGAAGTCAGCGAGGAGGGAGGCATCGAGGCTCGAGCAGCTTGTGCGCAAGCTACAACAAGGAGATGTGAGGCTCCTTGAATCTCACCATGGCCAAAGATGGCCATGCTTGTTGTCTCTCAAATCGTCTCATCGGTGCTATCACCAGGAATGAGATTAGGGTTGGGGCTCTCTCTCTCGAGAACAATGGACGGAGATGAATGAAGGGGATGAGGGGAATAAAAAGAGGGTAAGATGATGGGAAGTTGGAAAAGAAGTGGGGTTGAAGTTGGAGGAGTGGTGGAGGAAGTGGCTTGGGTGGGAAGTTGGAGTAGATAACAAGTAAAGGGAGAAGATAAAAATAAATAAATTAATTAAGTGAAATAAGTAGGCTACTAAAAATAAGGAAGAGAGAAGAAATAAAAGTGGAAGAAAAATATAAAAAATAAAATAAATAAATATAAATAAATAAATAAATAAAATATTAAATAATAAATAAATAAAATAATAAATAAATAAATTACGAAAGTAATAAAAATGAGGTGACAAGTGACGACTCCAAGAACTGCCACGTGTTTCTCCTTGAAAATTAAGAAATTAAATGTAAATAAAAATAAAAAAGAAATAACAAAAGAGGTCAAATCAAAAATTGGACAACATGAAAGTTGCTCGTCTCGACGAGATCTACAATTTTCATGAAGGATCAAAAATTAAAAAGAAGGCATCTGTACAAAATGTATTTTGGGGGTACCTTATATATAATACCATATTTTTATCTTTTGTAGATTTTTTATCATTTTTAAATTAGAAAATATGAAAGGAATATTTACAACTTAATCTATTTGTTTAGATTTTTAGTAATAAAAAAAATAAAAAGATAAAAATAAAGGGTATTCTGATCTATGCGTACAATATACAATAGGGGCCCAAAACTCATGTTTCATGTATGATCTCCGATTTTTATGAATTTGGTCTTTTTTTAAATATATTAGAATGTATATTACTTTAAAAGTGAGTAGATCTAAATCAGACACTTTATGAGAGAGATATGTGCATTTTAAGGCCCTTAGTCTCAAATTGGGGCTCGGGTTTTATTGATCAATTTTACACGTTAGTATTTTTTGATATTTTTCCTTTATTAGTGTTAGTAATATATACACTATACAGTTGGTTTTATTAGATTTAGAGTTAGTATAAAATAAATACAAATATGTGACTGTAGCTAATATACAGGTGAATATTTACAAGTGAATTTGGCTCCTTATTAATACAAATATGAATGCTAAAATGCATACATTATTTACATATGCATGAATGCTAAATATGCAATATAAGTGGAGATATGCATCTAATTACTCAGAAACAAAGCTC
Organism: Ottelia alismoides; assembly: GCA_037367405.1. Taxonomy (NCBI): domain Eukaryota; kingdom Viridiplantae; phylum Streptophyta; class Magnoliopsida; order Alismatales; family Hydrocharitaceae; genus Ottelia; species Ottelia alismoides. The sequence goes on along the minus strand of JAZKJV010003003.1, from coordinate 295,013 downwards.
TATTTTCAACTTTTAGAGTGATGAATCACAGATTCCAATTATGCAAATTAAATGTTCTTCATTTCAGATTAGTGAGTGATTTTTAATAACTTTTATTGCATAATGGCTTGCTATGGACACTCAAGTACGACAATATCCCACTAGCCTAAAGAGTCATTAAAGGGCTAATCTTTAAACCCACACTCATGTAGGTGATTAGACACCACACTCATATTAGGTCATTAGACAGAGGACCATTCAGACCTTGGAGGATTTGTTGCGGGTTTGTGTGGTTGAATGGAAGGGATCTTGGAAGGATCACCACCCATTGGTTGAATTTACATATAACAACAGCTACCACGCCAACATAGGAATGGCACCTTTCGAGGCCTTGTACAGGAGGCGATGCACCACTCCTTTATGTTGGCAGTAGGTGGGTGACCACACCTAGTTCACCCCGCAGATAATCGAGAAGACCTCTACAGTCGTTGAGACTACTAGGAAGAGATTGTTAACCATGCAAAGCTGTCAGAAGAGTTACGCCGAGTAGTGGCGTTGATATCTCAAGTTTCAGGTATAATAACAAACATTCATGCGTACATGATATGAGTCATAACCAATCCAGTGTGACTAAAGTAAAGTGGTCCTCTGATGAATCCACGATTCATCATACTAAAAGATGAAAATAGAGCTTCGTTCCAGAGAAATTTGCTACATTACATCATTTATTCGACATTTTTATCATTCATGAATGAAAAATTAATATTTGCATTTTAACAATCATAATTGCATTCATAATCATCTTGCATTTGCACCCAACTTCATGCATTTTTAACTAATTCATGCTAACTCCAATTGACCTTAAACCACCATTGTGTACATATTACTAACAAGATTAAAGAAAAAATACAAAAAATACTAACTCAAATAATTGGCATGTGAGACAAAACTCCAATTTTAGACTAGACAGACTAAAACGCTCATATCTTCCTCATATAGTGTCTGATTTAGGTTTACTCACTTTTAAAGTAATACATATTCAAAGACCTTCAAAACAAGATCAATTTCATAAAAGTCGAAGCTTGTACGTGAAAGTTGGGTTTGGGGCCTCTTTTGCGTGTTTTGTGTTTTACCCATTTTTGACCTATTGTTTTATGTATGTAATTACTCTTTTTCTCTTATTTCTTTTTCATTTATATTGTTTGATCAAAGTTTTAATAAAACCCACAAAAATCCAAATTCAAAATATGACTGAAATCAAAGAAATTGACCGAGTCCGAGTGTTCCCTAATTGACTGTACAAATATCTCCAATTTTTCTTCTTTGTTTTCTTCTCCTTTTTTCTTATTTATTAAAAACTCAAAAAATAGATTATTGTGTAGATATTTATCTATTATTTATCATAATTTTTCTTGATTTTTTCTTAATTAAAAATCACAAAAATAACAAAACCAAAAAATCAAGGTATTTTTTGTACATAAAGTACCTCAAAAATATCATTTTGCCTAGATGACCTCTTTTGCTCTCGGTCTTTTTATAAAAGTTGTAGATATCATCAAGACAAGAAAATTTCATGTTGGGCACTTTTCGATCCGAGGTTGTATGCTATTTCTTCTGAATGTTTCTTTTTTTTATTTTTTCGAAATTTTTGGAGTTGAGACATGGCAGCTCCTGAAGCTGCCACGTGTCACTCATTTTTAACCCTTTTTATTTCGTTTTTTATAAAAAATAATAAATAAATAAATAAAATAAATAATACTCTTTATCCTCACATGCCATGCACGTGAGGACCCTCTTCTAGTTCTCCTCCCCAGTCAACGCAGGTATCCTCGCACTTCCCGCAACCACCGCTCGCACCTAACGCGAAACCCACTACCGGCTACCGTGCAACCATCTCCCGATCTCTTATCATATCATCCTCCTCTCCTATATAAAACTCCTCATCGACGGTGAGAGGAACCATCCTCCATATCCGAGAGACAGAGAGGGTTGGAGATAGAGGCCGCTGACACTAGCCTCTCTTCTCCAGTGAGAGATCCTATCGGTGTAATCCCTTTTAAGCCTCATCCTCCACTGTAGAGTCGAGGCGATAATAGAGGAGCCGGCCTCTGCCCCAATCCCATGCAATAACACTCTTCCTATCGGACCCCCGGCAACCCCTTTCTTTTCTTACTTTTTTTTACTCGATCCCCTACTCCACCTATCGGACCCATCATTTGGCCTTCACCACCTCTACGGTGCGCAGAGCCCATCAACCACTCCTCTTGGCTCGCCTTCGATATCTTCCATTGCAGAAGCTTCGCCACCAGCATCCTCTACAACTACGTCCATCCACAGAGCTCCAAGTCACCCCTGCATTCTTCCTGCACTGACAGAGCTCTTGGGCATGTGTCGCCTGGGCAAGCTTCTTCGCTTCTGGGTTCACCAGCCACCTGCCAACGCCACCTCTTGGTGCTCCGCCAACCGCTAGAATGTGCCTCCTCCAGGAACCTCGAGCCGCGCAGGAACCTCGAGCCGCGTTGTACCACTTCAACCATCTCACCGATAGGCCAAGGCTCCCCTACCATTGCGCTGCAACGCTCAATCACCAGCCCAGCATGCCCACCTCTTCGTTGACTTCTGTCGCAACCCTTTGTCATTGTTGTCATCTGAGCGAAGAGCCACCAACACAGCCATCCCGTTGCCTCCCTTCCTCCGGGTTTAAGGTTCCAAGGCGGTCACGTACCTTGCACGTGACGCTTGGGAAAATTGCGAGTTGTCCCCCCCAATTCTGCAGATTCCCATGCGCAGCCCCCTACAGTCACAGATTCAGAAATTCGCGTCGAGACCCCACTGTCCAAGGTCACGTTCTATGCACGTGATACTAGGGTAAATTATGTTCATACCCTTCCGAGTCTCGGTATTTACCTTCAGTCCATTTATTGCATTTTTATATCTCTTATTTATTTATTGTAATTGCACTTATAACCTTGTATTCTCCCTTGATTTGAACATCATTTCGACATCATTTTATTATTCTAAAAATTGCACTTTGTTCTACAACTAATTCTCTATATTGTGGCACGTGCTTTATATTTTTTTATGCTTTGTGGTTAATTAATAATTATTATCCTTGTGGAAAATTGAATATTTCACCCATCTTGTGCTCAAAAATTCATAGTTAATTAACCATTGCTCGAAAAATTGACAAAAATTCATACATTTTTAATAACATTGTGCCCAAAAAGAATTGCATTTGCATGCATAGTTTTCTCTAGAAAAATCATTTTATGCATTTTACTAATTAATTTTTAATAAGTGTTAAATTCATCATTTTTAGAATTTAGGATTTTTCTGAGATAGATTACCTAGTGACATATCTTAGATAATTTTATTTCCTGATAAGTAGATTTAATATTTATTATAATTAATTATTGAATGTCTAGTTGTCTGCGTTATTTTATTTACAGAAAATTTATTTTGCATCCAAAAATTAAAAAAATTATAGTAGCTTAGTTTCATTCTTTTTCACATTGTGGCCAAGTTTGGGAATTTTTGACTTCATTTGATCAACATTTGCAATTTAGCCCTTGAGCTTTCTCAAAATTGCATATCGCACATTTATTTCATTTAAAAATACCAATAAATACCTCTCCGAAAACCTAATTTCTTAATCGACTTTAAACCAACCTAAGGCGAAAGTTACCTTCCTGAGTTCGACCTTGGACTTACCCAAGTAAAAAAATTTGACTGCTCGCTTTAATTTGACATTAATTAAAATTTGTGTTTTTGATTAACTATGAATTTATCCGACTACAATGCATCAAAAAGACGCAATTGAAAGGGTAAATTTTGGGTTTTTCAAATGGCACCGTTGTCGAGGAGGCACAGCTTAGGTTGTATCTAAGAAAATCAAGTTTTTAGGTTTTCCATCCCCGGGTAGTCTGAACCTCGATTTTTCTTGTAATTATTTCTCCATTTGTTTTCCTTTTTTTAGTATATCTATTTCTATTATTTTTATATATTTTTTGTTAACCTCTCTCTAATATTCGATCTCTAATTTTTATGCGAGGTACCTAATGAACTTGGAGAGGTCTTCTTGGAAACCGAAGCATCTCGGAGCGACTGGATACACGCCATCTTTTAAATTTTTGGAGAGAGAGTGTTTTCTTTAGTTTCAAAATTAACTGATCATTTCTAGTGATTCCCGATCGGGTTCTCACGTGTGTAAAAAGACTGAACATTTTTTTGTGGTGTGTCGGCCTATTTCACCCTCCGGTGAGGTTGGGTCCGACTTGAGTGGCAAAATTAGGATAGGCACACGGTAGAATAATTTCAAATTTGTTTGTGCCCTTCAGAATTTAGGACCGTACTTTCATTAAATTATATGCACTAGATCGTCTCTCATTTAACCAAATTAAATTGTTCTATCATTTGCTAATAGAAATTCATGTTATAGGTGAGATTTCCCATGCATGCATTAGATTTATTTTTCTAGGGAAATTTCAATTCTGTCTAGCATATTGCACGAATATTTCGAGGAAGCACTGTATGTATTTCTAACTCAGCATTCATCATCGTGTTTCCCACTGCACGGCTTTTTCGATTCTCCCTCAGTTTTCATTTACATAGGAATAAAGGAAATTGAAATCCTCATGTAGATGTGCATTGATCCCCACTCAAATTCAAAGTGATAACCAAATTAAAACAAGGGGACTGCTAACATTATTGATTAACTAACATTGGATAAAATTGAAAATCATTGTTTTTAAGAGAGCAACCATATCATTGTTTAACTTCATGCTGACTGAAGGTATAGAGAGTGTGTGTACACACTAAGATAGAACCCAAATCCCCACCCTCCATATCAATGTTCCCCGCTCTTCGCAAATATCACAGGCATAAGAATTCGAAGTTCAACTAACCAGCACCAAGTAGCCTCCGCTTGCTTTGGCAAGTAGATAGGGGCTAACCAGCAGTGCGACACTACAAGTTGCTTAGTAACCCTTGGGGTGAAGTGACAAGCATCATCAGCCTCCGCCTACTTTGGTAAGTAGATAGGGGCAGGTCCTTGAACTTTATCAGTATTAACTGAGTAAGCTGGTGATAGGAGCTAAGAGAGGAAGGGCGATGGTATCATAGGCGACAGGTTAAACAGGGGAGGCGTAAGCCGACTCCCCTATAGGTCATCATGTAATACTTGCCAACTTTGATTGAAAATCACACTTAAAATCAACAAGATTAATCGGACCCAGCTTCAAGTCCTTCATTGTGTTGAGTTGGTGAAATCGGGGTTTACGTTTGTGTATTGAATTATATGATTGTGCACTTGCACACACAGATCGTGGTTTCGTAAATCATTCTTCCATTTCATTCGAATATGATGGAATATTGGCATTCATACCCAGACTCCATGGTTCACACTCACGTGATGATTTCCCAATATTCATTTCCATTTCCTTTTCTGAGAATTCCTCTCATCATTTTCACCCACCCACCCACCCTTGGTTGAAAATTTGAAATACAAACTGCTCAAAGAACCAAACATGTTCTATGAAGATATAATGGAGCGAGTGGATTCGAGGATGAATATAGGCATAACCAAATTTGATAAAGGCACACGATTCTCGATTACATATGAAAATTCACTATTTGAACCATCCTCTACGCGGGATGATCCACAACCAGAGTATGATCACTTTTTGTTTGATGACATAGATGATATCCAAAGTCAAGGAAATAGGATTCATGACCAAACTCTAGTCATAGAGACTAACCATATCTCGGTTCAGGAGAAATTGCCAATGTCGCAGCATACTGATTATAGCCACTCATTTGCGAGTCATGAGACGATAATGGATGACATAGTTCGGATCAATAAGAGGATCGAGGTTTTGACAGAATAATTGATAATGTCATCCAAGTAGTCAAAGATATGATAATAAACTAAGAGGAGTCAAGAAAATCACAGAGTGAACTGAAACTCATAATGTTCCCGATACCCACACACAAACACCACAGAGCACTAACCCTCCTACTGCCTTTAGTGAAAATTCAAAAAAAAAAAATTCAGAAAAATGAAAAAAATTGGACAACATCAATATGGAAGTGTTTTGCAAAAATCTGATCTTAGAGCTTCCATTAATCAAGGTAATAGAGTATGTTCTAGATCTTTAGAGATTTGTGAAGAGTCGACTATCAACTAAGAAGACGGGAAAGAAAATATCTCGAACAAAATGTCATTTAATCACTATGGCCAGTTCACTAGTGCTGACCCAAACAAACAAGGTCTGAAAAGTTAAACGGTTGACCAAGGAGACCTGTGAAATTGAGAATACATAATTTAATAACGTTCAGATTGACGATGATTCTACACTTAATATCCTACTGAAATTCGTGTTTGACATACTAGAACTCGGACCGCTCAGAAAGACTCAAGTGATCGTTTAATTCCCCAATCGATCCACAAAAAGACCAAGAGGAATCATTTCAGTCGCCATTAATTTCCAAGGTGTCGTACATAGAGTGGACTTCATTGTCCTGGACATTGAACACCGAGGAAATATATATGAGTCTCCCATTATTTTTGGAAAGCCATTTCTAGCTTCTGCTAAAGCGACTATTAACTGTGAGCCTCGAGATACTATTTCCCGAACACAAACCAAATTGATCAAATTCTTGAGGACACACCAAACCCTATGACATCCAAATCAAAAATGGTCAGTCATGATATAGAAGAATCTTCATATGTTCAGACCTCTCTACTTATCATAGACACAAACGAAGGAGAGATATCTTATAAAATGGCTGACGAGCATATGAAGGTGAATGAAATCAACTGAGAGACACCTGATTCACCACACCCGGACAAGGCTATGTCGGATTTCCATGTGTCCACACACGCAAAGCCAACAGAGAGATAATATACACGACATGTGCTAACCTTACAAGAATATTACAATTTATACGGAGACTCATCTGATAGGGAATCCATGGTCAACACCTCACAAAGAATACCTCCCGAACCAACTAAAAATGTCACTTTCAACATTTCAGAAAAAGTATCTTTTGAGGATTACACATCAAGTTCGGAGGATAAGAGCTGTATGAGAGAGCTCAGTTCGGATAATCTACAGCCAATTCAGAACAAGAAGTCACATGTCAACCCACGTCGGACTTTCCCTGTCCCTTCCTATTATTCGTCTATGGCCGACTCCCTTGGTCCCGTTCCATACAATGTAACGATTCGTTATGACCAGAATGACACTTGTTCATCTGAATATCCAAAGGAAGAAAAGATGGAGCCAAAAACTGAGCAAGCTCTGAGAAAAAAGATAAAAATAAGAATAGATGGAGTGACGTGACCTTTGATTATTATTTCGATGACAACTCCGACAGTCGTCTGATTCATCTTCTTCCAATCATTATCCCCTTCCACCACATTAACTGAAAAAGATCAGCCGTAAATTGCCTTGATCATCAGCCAACCATTCCCTCACCCCCATCAGTTTCCTTGTATATTTTCTTCCTAGACTGAGGCTAAGGCCTAAGTATAGGGAGTGGCCGATGCCATATGTATTTATTCATCATTCTACTCGACATTCGATATGTATATTATCCAGATCACATCGGTTCTCACGCTCACTCTATCCTATACTTAGGCTGACCAAAGCCTAAGTATGGGGGGGCCGATGCTTGCTCTATATATATCCATCCATTTCTCATCGTGACCTCGACAGCTCCAGTTTTTGATCTTCTTATATACTTAGGTTGTGCATAGCCTAAGTATAGGGGGGGCGGTTGACTTCTATACTCCTTTTTATTTTTATTTTTCTTTCTTTTCACTCTCATACGCTTAGCAGGAGCTATGTCTTCTTGTCACTTCTTGTGCTCTTAGGACATGCACACGCTAAGTATAGGGGGGCTTGTATATATTACATATATACTTTACCCATAGGTCGTACTTTCACGTATTCTTGTATATTTTTTATGCAATAATTACGGGATGGGTAAAAATAAAAAAACAATAAAACAAAAAAAACAACCCAACAAAAAAAACAAAAAACAAAAAAATCTCTCTGCATACAAAAAAAACAAAACATAACAAAAACATAAAATCATCTTGCACCTCATATGCATCAGCATCTCATTGTCATATCTAGCGTATGCAAAGTGAAAAGTTATTGGGTTCTGAACTGAGTTATCCGTAGGAGAGGAGAGTGGTCTTAACTTATCCTTAATCTACCTAATTTTTATAGGAACTTTACCGAGAAAGAGGATTTTCGAAGCTTCAGATCATTTGACTTAATTCTTTGAGTTCTACATAACAATGTGCAACCTTTGACTTTTAGTGTCTAACCTCGTCGCCTAATTCTGGGTATAGCTTTTGAGTAAGGAATTAATCTGTTCTCTCGCACTCTGCACGTAGCTCAACTCAGATGGGATGTTGGAAGACTGTATGGGTCTCTTTTCTGGTAACGTGGACATCTAAAGACCAAAGTATGGGTTGAAATAAAGCTTCGGAAAAGGGATGGATGGTTGCGCACAATTTTTTCTAAGACCCCAAAACATGTACGGAAAAAAAGATTCCATATCCGTAGGGGCACAAAAGTTCCATGCAGAGTCACCAAAAATCGATACCAAAACAAAGCCAAATTACCAAATAAAAATCTGTCGAAAAAGGTCCAAGCTTCAAGAAAACATGCAGATCTTGGTGGAGACTTGGCTAAACTGGCTGGCTTCACAAGGAGAGGTGACTACACCGGTCATCCTCCAGTTCTTTTCCCTTTCTTCTAATTTCTCCCCCTTTCGATTGTGAACACATCACGACAAAACTTAGAAGGAAATACCTGACTCCCTGAGGACGAGTTACTAGGAGAGTGGTTTGCATGGTAGTTTGACATTCTTGATGGAGAGAGCTAAAATCTTTCACACACATGAGACAATTGTTCAATGTTCATGGGATATGCTTTGGAAGAGGGATTGATCTAAGATGACTTCTGAGATGAAACTGTTACAATGATATGTAGAACTTGAGGGCTGTTGATTTTAAAACCCTAAGTCTCACAGAAGTTCCTCTATACTATTAATCCAAAGGTCGAGTCTAGCTCCATTTCACCTTTTGTTCATGACTTTGGTATGGAACCCAAAATCATTTCACTTTTGCATTTCATTTTAGTTGCTCGGGGACGAGCAAGGTTTAAGCATAGGGGGTTGATGAATACATGATTCATCACACTAAAAGATGAAAATAGAGCTTCGTTCCTGAGAAATTAGCTGCATTACATCATTTATTCTGTATTTTTATCATTCAAGCATGTAAAATTAATATTTGCATTTTAACACTCATAATTGCATTCATAATCATCTTCGCATTTGCACCCAATTCATACATTTTTGACTAATTAATGCTAATTCCAATCGGCCTTAAACCACCTCCATTGTGTACATATTACTAACAAGATTAAAGAAAAAAAAATAAAAAAATTACTAACTCAAATAATCGGCACGAGAGACAAAACACCAACTTCATACTAGACAGACTAATACGAAAATATCTTCCTCATACAGTGTCCGATTTAGGTCTAATCACTTTTAAAGTATTATATATTCAAAGACCTTCAAAACAAGACCAATTTCATAAAAGTTCGGAGCTCGTATGTGAAAGTTGGCTTTTGGGCCTCTTTTGCGCATTTTGTGTTTTACCCGATTTTGACCTATTGTTTTATGTACATAATTCACTCTTTTTATATTAATTTTTTTATTTATATTCTTTGATGAAATTTTTAATAAAACCCACAAAAATTCAAATTCAAAATAAGACTGAAATCAAAGAAACTAACCGAGTCTGAATGTTCCCATAGAGTCTGTACAAATATCTCTCATTTTCCGTCTTTATTTTATTTTACTATTTTCTTATTTACTAAAAATCTAAAAAAATAGATTGTTATCTAAACATTTATCTCTGATTTTATCATATTTTTTCTCGATTTTTCTCTTGATTAAAAATCACAAAAAAATACAAAACCTAAAAATAAAGGTATTTTATGTACATAGAGTACCTCAAAAGAACCGTTTTGCATAGATGACCTCTTTTGCTCTTAGTCTCTTCATGAAAGTTGTAGATCTCGTCATGACGAACAATTTTCATGTTGAGCATTTTTCGATTCGAGGTTGTTTTCTCTTTCTTATGAATTTATCTTTTATTTTTATTTTTTTTCGAATTTTCTGGAGTTGACACGTGGCAGCTACTGGAGACTCCACGTGTCTCTCATTTTAACCCTTTTTATTACATTTATATAAAAAAATAATAAAAATAAATTTAAAAAATAAATAATAATAATAATAATAGTCTCTATCTTCATGTGCCATGCACGTGAGGACCCTCTTCTCCTTCTCCCTAGTCAACGCATGTATCCCCGCAACCTCTGCCCGCACCTCGCATGCAGCCTGCTACCGGCCACCACGCAACCAACTCCCCCAATCTCTTATCCTATCTTCCTTCTCTCCTATATAAAATGCATCATCGACGACTAGAGGAACCATCCGCCATATCCGAGAGACATAGAGGGTTGGTGAGAGAGGCCGGTGACAGGGGCCTCTCTTCTCCGGCGAAAGATCCTATCGGTGAGATCCCTTTTGAGCCTCCTCCTCTGCCGCGAAGTCGAGGCGATGACAGAGGAGCCGGCCTCTGCCACTCCAATCCCAAGCGAAAAACTCCAGCTTCTTCTCCCCTTTCTTTTCTTACTCTGTTTCTAACTCGATCCCCTGTTCCACCTATCAGACCCATCATCTGGCCTTCACCCCCTCAACCGTATGCAGAACCCATCAGCAACTCCTCCAGGATCTCCTTCGAGCTCTTCCATCGCAGAAGCTTCGCCACCAGCTTCCTCTACAACTACATCCATCCATAGAGCTCCATGTCGCCCCGCACGTTCTTCCTACGCTGACAGAGCTCCTGGGCGTATGTCGCCTGGGAGAGCTTCTTCGCTTCCGAGTTCGCCAGCAACCCGCCTACGCCACCTCATGGTGCTTCGCCAACCACTAGGGCGCTCGTCCTCCAGGAACCTCGAGCCGCATCGCACCGCTTCGACCATCTCACCGACAGGCCGAGGCTCCTCGGCCCTTGCACGGCAACGCTCCTGAAGAATATGGTGTATCCTTAAGCGCATCACGGAAGCGTGATGATCACGTCTTCTGCGATCGAAGCAACTAGTCGCACTAGTCGCTAGGTGCAACGGAATTTAAAAATTTTTAAATCATATGATGAAACCACATGACCACAAGAACGTTTCTTGGATCGTTTCATCAAACCACAAAGTATTAGAAATACCTCTCGATGTGTGGTTACGATCACTACATCTCTAAAGCAAGAGATCCTCCTGACTCAAGTCCGATCTACAAATATGGCACTTGCGATGATGAGACGCGTGCTTCCCGCAATCCTTGATGAAGATACAAGCCTTCAATCTCCTGATTTTGTCCAAAGAAATCCGACATCTCCTTCTAGAGCAAGAATCCCTAAATAAGATGGAGATCCATGCGCAATCGAAGCGATAGTGCAACGGTGTAGAAGCGATTGTTATTCCCTCAAAATCACAAGGTGGACGGCCACGTTTAGAGAGAGAGAGATGGTGAGAATAAGAGATGAGAGAGAGAGTAGATGTGTACCAAGTTGTATTCTCTAAGGGCTAGGGTTGCCCTCTTTATATACTAGTTTGGGAGTCCATGGATCACAATCCATGGCTTACAAAATCAATGGTTGGATTGATATGTGTATTTAATCAACGACCATGATCATTGTTGTTTAAAATAACTATTTATTAATTTATATTAAATCAAGTATATGTTGCATTATCATCAACATAATTTAATTCAATAAAATCAATTATCACAAGATAATAAGATAGTAATTAAAAAAAGAAGATAATAATACACCCTAAAAATATAGGGCTTCACACATGACCAAGTCATTGGTGACACCACCTCATTTTGGTGGTGAATTATCTCCTTTTTATTGCATCTCATTATCTCTTAATTATTTGCAATAACATTTATTGCAAAAATATCCACTAAATAAATTCCAAATTAATTAGTGAATATTTCAATCATGCCATTGAAAATATGGGAATCATATTCACACCCCAAACTAAATTGTAAATTACATTTCCAATTAATTACTTAATGTGAATCCAATTCACATTAACAATTAACAAATGCTATTTACAAAGTTGTTGTCTCTCTATTATATTATAATTCATATTTATAATATATACACAGATATTATGGATATCACTATCCACAATCTGCATTTCCTTGATAATTAAATCTCATTTAATTATCTTGGATAATCATTCTCACAATATGAATCTTATTCATATTATACTTGATAATTAAATCTCATTTAATTATCAACATCTTGCTTGCTTGGATACAAAATTCATCAGATTAATTATACTTGAACTCCTTCAAGAACAATGTGCTTTCTCCGCAGATACTTGGAGATAAGGACAGGGCGATTGTATTATTCCATGTATAGTGACTTGGATGTTGAGATGTCATCTCAAATCTAGATCTCACGGACCTCCCACAAATGCTTGATTAAATCAAGACCGCAAATCTAATCCTCTCATTGCATCTAAATCTCATTCAGACCAATGTCCTACACTTGGACCATGATCAGATTGCTTCTCTACTGAGAGGAGCCACTAAAATCCAAACCTGTTTCATCACTCCCTCGGAAAGGAAGCGTCATGGTTATACAATCATTTATGATCACATAACCCTAGGGTATTCCCAATACTGGCACATCCTGCATACTGGAAGACCAATGATCAATCTAAAGATGTAGATCAATTGTCTTCTTCAGGGTTTTATAACCAAGTTTCTCAATCTTGGTCATTGGGAATCTGTATCGATCATATGCTTTCCCAAAGCATATATCATACCTTCAAATTGTTGTCATGCTTCCAAAGCACGACGACCATGCATGGAATTTGATCGGTCCCAATATCTCATGAGTGAGCTCATGCCTTCCGGTTCATAAGTGAACATGTATGATCCCTTTGAGAGATTGTGTTACTCATATGCCATTCATGCACACCAGCGCGCCGATGTATAGACCTTGGTTAGGTCCTCAACCTATTGGTCTGCCAAATGTACACACTCAGACATATAGTAACACATCTGTCTCCGATCAAAGGATTTGTGCCTATGTTGTGACAGCATTCAACATAGGACTTAGGTTATCTCAATCTCGTCAAGTCAACCCTTTGACCTAACTAATCTGACACCTCCGAATCACTATTTCCATGCAGAGGACCTGCATCAAGAGGTTGGTCAAATATCAGCCTTTGTGAGAAAGGATTGTCATCTCCTACTCTGGTTGTAGATCATCTCTTAATAATCATTTAACGTTGCCTGATGACTCCTTATCTAACTCTTTAGATATTTATCCAAACACTGGCCTCTATGATTCATTTAATTAATCAACAACTTTATGATTATCAAGACGACCATGGTACATAACCCTAATTGTACAGAGGGACCTTATAGTACATTCATTTATTTAATATCAGAAAGGGAGTGAAACAATCAATAACTTTTATTGATAAAACAAATATACTGCAATAACATTTACTGTAAGAATGGTTCGCACGGGGCTCACATGTCCAACAATCTCCCACTAGCCCTCAGAACCATTCAAGTACAATCCGTAAACCCATACTCATTACATGCTGGTCGAAAACCTTCTGTGTCAGAGGTTTGGTACGAGGATCAACAACGTTGTCGGCAGAGGCTACCTTGGTGATGATGATATCACCACGCTTTTGAATCTCCCGAATGATGTGGTATTTCCTTTCCACGTGCTTGCTCTTTTGATGCCATCTGGATTCCTTTGCCTGGGCAATGATTCCCGTGTTATCGCAGAGTAACGGGATGGGAGTATCAGAGGAAACTACACCAAGCTCCAAGATGAACTTGTGCAACCACACCGCCTCCTTTGCAGCATCCAATGTGGTAATGTATTCGGCTTCTGTTATTGAATCCGTCGTTGTGTCCTCTTTCTTGCTTCTCCAGCTCACAGCACCACCGTTTAATAGGAATACAAACCCTGATATCGACTTTCGATCATCAATATCTGACTGGAAGTCGGAATCTGTATATCCCAAGACTTGGAGTTCACCATCTCCATAGACCAAGATGTAATCTTGCATCCGTCTTAGATATTTGAATATGTTCTTTATTGCATTCCAGTGTTGCTCTCCATAGCAGGATTGCTAACGACTTACCACTCCCACTGCATGGCAGATGTCTGGCCTAGTACACATCATGGCATACATTACGCTTCCTACAGCTGACGCATACGGGCATCCATCCATGGCCTTCTTTTTCCCAACACTTTGAGGAGCCATCCCTTTAGACAGATGGATACCATGTCTTAAGGGGAGGAATCCTTTCTTGGAACTATCCATACGGAATCGTTCAAGAATCTTCTTAATGTATCCATGTTGTGATAATCCCAATATCCTCTTTTCTCGGTTTCTCAACAACTTCAGCCCTAAGATGTAAGAGGCTTCTCCAAGATCTTTCATCTCAAAAGTATGAGATAGCTAAATCTTTACACCGGTCATCATCCCTGTATCATTCCCAATGATAAGGATATCATCTACATAAAGCACGATGAACACAGTGGCACTCCCACTAAGCTTCTTGTGCACGCAAGGTTCATCAGGATTTTGTACAAAATCATAACTCTTTATGGTTTCGTCAAATCTGATGTTCCAGCTACGAGAATCTTGTTTGAGCCCATAGATGGATTTCTATAGCTTGCATACTTTACCATCCTCAACTATGTAGCCCTGGGGCTGCTCCATATAGATATCTTCCTCGAGGTATCCATTGAGGAAAGCTGTCTTGACGTCCATCTGCTGGATGTCGTAGTCAAGAGATGCAGCTATAGCTAGACTTGTCCTGATGGACTTAAGCATAGCCACAAGAGAGAATGTCTCATCGTAGTCGATGCCTTCTCTCTGTGTGTAGCCCTTGGATACGAGTCGTGCCTTGAAAGTCTCTACTTTCTCATCAGATCCCCTTTTTATTTTGAAGATCCATTTAAACCCAATGGGTTTTACCCCTTTAGGTGGATCCTCTAGGGTCCATACACCATTCTTATGCATGGAGTCAATTTCTAACTTCATTGCTAGCATCCATCTATCCATGTTGGGGGATTCCAGGTGGAGTGAAATTGGAGAAAATTCCATTCTCTTTAAGGTATTCCTTGAATCCATCTGAGAGGTACTCGCCACCTCGGTCAGATCGAATCTGTATAATCTTCCTATCGATTTAGTTATCAACCAAAGCCTTAAACTGTTTGAACTTTTCAAAGGTTTCAGATTTATGACGTAGTAGGAAGATAAACTCGTATCGCAAATGGTATCAATAAACGTCAAATAATATTGATATCCATTTCAAGTTGCAGTACTGAAGGGACCACATACATCAGTATATACTAGGTAAAGAATACCTTCGCATCTTGTAACCTGATACGTGCTAAAATTAGATTGCGGCTTTTAATGTTATAAAGTTGTCAGTGTAGAAAAGCCGCAAAGAGATCCCAGTCCATCAAACAAATTCGATTTTTTAAGAAAAACCTACACTATTTATTTTACCAAGCAAGTGTGCCTGGGTCGAATTCAAGGAGGCAGAATAGGGTGCTTTGATTTTTTTAGGAGACAATATTTTCATGATTTATTTTATCTCTTCTTAAAATGATCGAAGAAAAGCTACACTTTTTATTGAGTTTTTATTTTAATTTTTTTATTTGATTTTAATCTTTTCCAATTTTTATTTAATTTTTCAAAGTGATATTTTTCACAAAATTTATTTATGATATAATAGGTGGAGTATAGGTGAAAATAGATGGTACTATATAGTAAGTGAACGAGACGAGCAACGGGCTCGAACTACACACGAAAACAAAACAAAACGGAGTCGATTTGTGATGAATTAAAACATGATAAAAACACGAGAATATTACACGAAAAATGAATAAAAACTTGCTGAGGTAGTTGTGTAACTACCCCAAGAAAATCTACAAAAAATGAGGTCAAAAATAGGTCCAAAAAAATCCCCTACAGCCCAGGGGTATAAGCGCAAGAAAAAGTAATTAAAATTGTTGCAAAATGGTCCTTAATAGGGACTGTTCTGTAAAATAAATAAAAGTTTTTACATTTAGGTCCCTGTAGAGGGACCTAAATGCAAATCTGGAAACCTTCTGGAGCGGGAATTAATATCTGGAAGTCGGTGGGGTTTATTATGCAAATTCTCCACCGGTTTGGCTTGGACGGTGAATATTAGAACGTACCGGCACTGATCTGATGCTTCCGCGCATGCCAGGTGTCGCAAGCCTGTGCGATCTGGAGTTCTTGAGGTTCTTGAGTCTGTTGCGCAACTGCCGACGAAGGCTTCTTCAACGAATTTTCTCAGATGATCGGCGACGAGCTTGGACCTCCGGCGGGGCCAGAAGTTAGATCCTCTAACCTTTGAGCTCGCCCGCGGTGGACTTTAGGTAATGCTGGCTCTGAGCGTCGGCTATAGCTCGACAAAGGTGGCGGATCTTGATGGTCTGTTCTGGAGTTATGTTGATGCGCCTCTTTTGAATTGCAATTTCTTTGAGGATTGGAGCTTCCAAATGCTTTGATTCCGCTCCTGATTAAAGATGGATCTGCAAACAAAACGTTTATGTGCTTGATTCCCAAGAATCGGCCGATGAATTAAGAGTTCACAAGATTAAAACAGTGGTTTCCAGAATAAGTGCAAACAGGCATAAAAACTCGAGAAACGAAACGTGATTTGGTGCAAATTGGAAACGAAGGAGAGGTGAGATATGATTGAGCGTCTAAGCTAAATGGATGAACTAACTAATCATGGGATTAGCCACGCTAATCGTGGCACGATGTTCGAGAAAATATTTGAGAGTGGTGGAGGCAGAGGTCTGTGAAGAAGAGGTGTATTTACCTCTGGTAGCTACTCGACGGTCGACCTCCGTCGGAGCTCTATGCGCGCGATGGCGGCGATGCAAGGCAGCCAAGCGCCTTGGCTCCTCCGATGATCCCTCCTCCACGCGGGCTTGCTTGGGCGGAGCTGTCACCTCCAAATCAGAGCGAAGCGAGGCTAGGAAGAATGGGGGTCGGCCACTGGAGCTGGGGCTTCAGGTGGTTGTAAAGTTAGTTGTGAAATGGCGACTTTGGGGGTTTAGATAGAGAGATTGCGTGGGATTCAAGTTAGATCCAATGGTGGGCGAGTTAGTAGGTTGTTAGGAGATGAGATTCAATGGCTTAGGTCGTCGGAAGGAATTAAGATGCGTGCGGGATAAATGGTAGAAGTTGGCAATTCAGAACAGTCTGGCTAACATACTTTTTGAGGAAGATGAACCAGGTGCTGACAAGTGTCAGCACCTGGTTGGCCAGATATTCAAAATTCATTATAAATTCAATATCAAATAGTATTTAATGTTATTTTAAATATGTATAAAAATAAGAAATGTAAATAATTAATTTATCGACATTATGGCATATCTACTTTTTATAAATAATATATATTGTTTGAAATATAAATATTATATTAATAAATATGTATATATAAATAGGTTTTGCATCTTTAATTTAATAAATAAATAATTAAATATTAATTTTATAATTTCTTAATTATTAGAATAATAAATAAGAGTTGTGTGAATTTTTAGGGATTTTAATAAATTATTTTGCATATATTAATAAATAGAGGTATAAGCTAGCCAGTTCATTTTTAACTATAATTTAGGGTTTTTGATTTTATTAAAATAATAAATAAATTCCAAAAATTCTGAAATAAATTAGGGTTAAATTACAATATCATGAAAATAATTAGAAATTATAAAATACAGAAAACTATAAATAATGTGTTCTACGTAAAATAAATAGCCCAAAAACCCCATTGTCATTTGGTCCCAAAACCGACTTTTTGCAACGGATTCTGAATTCGATGAAACCACCTTTATTAATTAGAGAATATTATTTTATGACTTTAAAGATGAGTAGTGTGAAATTGGAGTTCGTATGAAGAAGTTATGATGTTCGGAAGTTGAGATTTTGACAATTTACAAGTTGGATTTCTTGGTATATATACAGGATAATATTTTTATCTTATTTTTATATTTTTATATACATTTTTAGAAATAATTAGGAACAGAGTTTAGTGAAAAATATGTACATATGAATTAATTAAAAATCATTGAAGTTTTGTATTTATTTGATAAATAGTGAGAAGTTTATGAAGTGTGTCTTAATTTATTTTTATGGTTTTCTTTCCTTATCTCCCCCTACTTTTTGGTTTGTCGACCAATCCATACTGACTTGGTCTCAGGGGTTAGCTATAAATATACCTTGCAGTTATATTTATATTTATAAGTCATATTCTACATATTTACATATATCCAATCTGCCTTCTTTTCTTTGTTCTTTATTTATTTACATGATTTTGATGCTTAAAAATAAATATTTATTCATGAATAAAGATTTGTTAAAAGATGGGAATTAATGAATATTTACATGCATATGTTAAGGGTTTTAAGACAAAATGCGACAGAAAAGTCAATGAATCATGGATTCATCATAACCTTGTTACGAAAAGGCATCGTGGTCATTTTACCTCGAATGCAATATTCACAGGTAGATAAAGATTAAACGTGTAGAAAATATAAAGGTCCATTCTTTATCAATCTATTGATCCTATCAACAGATAAATGACCAAGCCTTTGATGTCAAATCATATTTGAATGATTTCCATTCTCCCTAGATCTTGTAGGGTTCTTATTAGTGGTAATAACATTCATGACATGGTCATCAATGCACAATTCATAGAGTTCACCAGAAGTCAAAACACCATCCGCAATAAATTTATCATATTGATTAATGACTAACTTATTACAGAATAGGAAGGAATATCCATTTCTAACAAGTTTAGATACAGATATCAAGTTCCTCCTGACTTCAGGTACATAAAGACACACTTTAAGTAATAAGACTCTACAACTAGATAACGATAGTCGGCAGGTCCCAATGACGACTGCTTCAATGCTTGCATCAGATCCCATCTGGATGACTATCTCCCCTTGCTCTAGATTGCTAGTTTCCTGAAACAAATGCAACTCATTGCATACATGAACAGAAGCACCAGAATCCAAAACCCAACTTCCTTTTCATCCAACGAGAAAACTAGTTTAAATCATGAAAGTAGATTTCATACCTGCTGGGGCTTTACCTTTGTCAACCGACTTCAGGTATTCTGGGCAGTTACGACTCCAGTGCCCCGGCTTCTTGCAGTGGTTACAGACATCGGTCTTCTTTGATGTCATTAGCGTGGAAGCACCAGAAGATGAACCAACTCCTTGATTCTTCTTCTTTCTCTTCTGGGACCCTTTCGAGAACCTTGCTTCCGACCGCACTTTCCTTTTACTTGTGCAACCATTGCACTAGCAGAGGGCTCGTCCTTCCTCATTATGTCTTCTGCAGACTTTAATGCAGCTCACAGCCCAGCGTTACTGAAATCACCTTTGCTCATGTGATATGACACGACAAAGTTGTTGAAAGACTTAGGGAGTGATAGGAGAATGAAATAAGCCTGCATATCAGAATCCATGTAAGCTCCCAGGGTTTCCAATTCAGAGAGGTACCCAAACACTTTGAGTACGTGTTCTCTGATAGAGGTCCCTTCCTGCATCTTGCAGTGAATAAGCTCTTTCATCACATTATAACGTTGTGTGCGGTTTATTTCACCGAACATCTCTTTCAGATTCAACATGATTTCTTGGCAATGGTTCATTTCCACATGCTGCTTCTAAAGCACAATGGACAATGAGCCAAGGATATAACATCTTGCCAAGTTATGATCTTCATCATATTTCTCATTAAAATATTTATCTTCCGTAGTCTGAGGGTCTGCTATCTTGTTCTTGGATAGCATATACGAGATGCGCTCCGCAGATAGGACAATATCAAAATTTGAGATCCAATCCGAATAATTTGGTCTGGTCAACTGATTGACCTCTAGGAGCATGCTCAGTGGGTTTATAGACTTCATTTTCTGAAATTAATAATGCACTATATCATAACAAATAATTATATATTCATATTTAAAACATTTGATTAAGGCTTTTAAATCAAATTTGTCTTGCTATGTCCATGATGAAAGATTATTCTCTAATCGTCTTTCAAAGTAAGAGATATACTTACCTCTATATCTCAAGCAAGATCTGGGATCTCCTCTCTATCTTTATCACATCCCAATAATATGAGAACTTGTGACTCGAATAAAGAGAAGCGGGAACACATTCCGCCTTGCAAGTCCAACTTGCATTTCCCAGTTCGATCTTTAACACCCGGGCCCACCACCCCTAAGATGATGTTGACCCGTCGGTAATTGAACCAACCGTCAACAAGCTTAATACTCGCTATACGCAATCCAATATGGTTCCAATAATATGAGGACTCGATATTGGGGTCACTACGTATACGGCCTTACTCTTTCGAGAAGCAAAAACCCGATCCAAATAAATCGTATACAGGATCTGTCACTTCGGACAGGCGTCTCATATATACAACATCTAGTGACGGAATCCTTTGCCTTGACGGGAGACCATCGATGTCATTTATGTGATCCTCCACCTCATATTCAAATTATAATTAATTATCGTGAATCATATTCACATAATTAATTCTTCCAAGGGAAATACACATCTATACATAATAGAGTGCTTTTAATAGGATATAATCAATTTAATCACATTAAATTAATTATCAATCCAATTTTCAATTAACAAACTTGATTATTTTATGAATAGTAGGTATAATCTCAAAGTACATATTATTCGAATTTTAATAATTAGAAAAATACACTTTGAGTTCTCCGGTATTATCAAGTCCCTGCCCGTTGTCATGGCCAGTACCAACGGAAGTGGTACAGACCGCAACTGGTGCGACCCGCTACCTTAATGCTCCCCGACTAGACACCATATCCACATCAGGAAAGGATAATGCCAGATAGATCATTGTGTACTTTGAGATGCTCATCGGTTTTTCAACCGAAATTATACCATATAATATTCATCAAAACCATTTTGATAATATTATAAGGAGATTTGCTAAACAAATCCCTAATCCTATTCAAGCAAGTGGGTTTTGCATGTAAAAGTTGTCCTACAACTATTGTAGGATAAACTAGAGTTTTGCATGAAAAACAATGTTTGTTGATGTTCTCATATCAACTAATTATGATCAAGATCAACTATCTTATCATCTTGGTTAGTGAAATGTCATTCAATGAAATAATTATCTCATTAAATATTTCACAAATATTTATCACTAATCATTTCAGAAAATTAACAATTAATTTTCATCAACTTATTTGAATGACTATCACATGGTTCATGATCAAGTTTGTCAATTTTCAGCAGTGACCCCTACTCACTAAAAACAACTTATCTTGATCAATTTAAATCCAAATTTCACAAAATCAGTTTTTTGATATTGCTAATTTGATTTATGACAGAACTCAAGTGACATTTCATGCATTTCTAGGCGTATCAAAATAGTAATTAACTCATTAATCATGTTCAGATTTGCAGTCCCCGCAACAGTGAATACATGTTTATTCAAAGGGACATATCTTGAGCAAATGGAATCCAAATTACATAAACTCAGATCCTATGATTTTCTTATTTAATGGGAAACAAAAACAATTGAATATTTCATGTTTAAACAATTTAAACAGTGTCGAAAAAATTCAATTAATCAGCGGTGCGAAAATTGAAATGAGATAAAACTTTCGCAACCCTTTCAAACCGAAGTCGTCCTAGGTTTACGGATCGTATCCAAAACCTTTTCCATCCTAAGGCTCTGATACCAGTTGAAGGACATGGGGAATCTTCTAGCCCATCACAGAAGTGTGATGATCGCATCTTATGCGATCGAAGCAACTAGTCGCACTAGTCGCTAGGTGCAGCGGAATTTAAAATTTTTTAAATCATATGATGAAACCACATGATCGCAAGAACGTTTCTTGGATCCTTTCATCTAACGATAAAGTATTAGAAATACCTCTCGACGCGTGGTTGCGATCACTAGATCTCTAAAGCAAGAGATCCTCCTGACCCAAGTCCGATCTACGAAGATGGCACTTGCGGGCGCGATGATGAGACTCGTGCATCCGCAATCCTCGATGAAGATCCAAGCATTGAATCTCCTGATATCGTCCAACAAAATCCGACGTCTACTTCTAGAGCAAGAAGCCCTAAAGAAGATGGAGATCCACGAGCAATCGAAGCGACAACGTGACAGAGTAAAAACGATTGCTATTCCCTCAAAATCACAAGGTGGATGGCCACCATTAGAGAGAGAGATGGCGAGAATGAGAGATGAGAGAGAGAGAGAGAGTAGACATGTACCAAGTTGTATTCTCAAAGGGCTAGGGCTGCCCTCATTATATACTAGTTTGGGAGTCCATGGATCACAATCCATGGCATACAAAATAAATGGTTGGATTGATATGTGTATTTAATCAACGGCCATGATCATTGTTGTTTAAAACAACAATTTATTAATTTATATTAAATCAAATATATGTAGCATTATCATCAAAATATTTTAATTCAATAAAATCAATTATCACCAGATAATAAGATGATAATTAAAAAAAGAAGATAATAATACACCCTAAAAATATGGGGCATCACCCATGACCAAGTCATGGGTGACGCCACCTCATTTTGGTGGTGAATTATCTCCTTTTTATTATATCTTGTTATCTCTTAATTATTTGCAATTACATTTATTGCAAAAATATCCACTAAATAAATTCCAAATTAATTAGTGAATATTTCAATCATGCCATTGAAAATATGTGAATCATATTCACAACCCAAACTAAATTGTAAATTACATTTCCAATTAATTGTTTAATGTGAATCCAATTCACATTAACAATTAACAAATGCTATTTACAAAGCTCCTCTCTCTCTAATATATTATAAATCATATTTATAATATATACACATATATTATGGATTGCACTATCCACAATCTGCATTTCCTTGATAATTAAATCTCATTTAATTATCTTGGATAATCATTCTCACAATATGAATCTTATTCATATTATACTTGATAATTAATTCTCATTTAATTATCAACATCTTGTTGCTTGGATACAAAATTCATCAGATGAATTATTCTTGAACTCCTTCAAGGACAATGTGCTTTCTCTGCATATACTTGGAGATAAGGACAGGGCGATTGTATTGTTCCACGTATATTGACTTGGATTTTGAGATGTCATCTCAAATCCAGATCTCACGGACCTCCCACAGATGCTTGATTAAATCAAGATCGCGAATCTAATCTTCTCATTGCATCTGAATCTCATTCAGACCAATGTCCTACACTTGGACCAAGATTAGATTGCTTCTCTACTGAGAGGAGCCACTAAAATCCAAACCTGTTTCATCACTCCCTCGGAATGGAAGCATCATAGTTATACAATCGTTTATGATCACATCACCCTCAGGTATTCCCAATACCTGCACACCCTGCATACTGGAAGACCTATATTCAATTTGAAGATGTAGATCAATTTTACACTGTCTTCTTCAGGGTTTGATCACCAAGTTTCTCAATCTTGGTCAATGGGAATCAGTATCGATCATATGCTTTCCCAAAGCATATATCATACCTTCAAACTTTTTTCATGCTTCCAAAGCACGCCATGTATGGAATTTGATCGGTCCCAATACCTCATGAGTGAGCTCATGCCTTCTGGTTCATATGTGAACATGTATGATCCCTTTGAGAGATCGTATTACTCATATGCCCTTACATGCACACCAGTGCGCCGGTGTATAAACCTTGGTTAGGCCATCAACCTATTGGTCTGCCAAATGTACTCACTCAGACATATAGTAACACATCTGTCTCCGGTCAGAGGATGTGTGCCTATGCTGTGACAGCATTCAACATAGGACTTAGGTTATCTCGATCTCGTTAAGTCAACCCTTCGACCTAACTAATCTGACACCTCCGAATCACTATTCCCATGCAGAGGACCTGCATCAAGAGGTTGGTCAGATATCAGCCTTTGTGAGAAAGGATTGTCATCTCCTACTCAGGCTAGAGATCATCTCTTAATAATCATTTAACGTTGCTTGATGAGTCCTCTATCTAACTCTTTAGATATTCATCCAAACACCAGCCTCTATGATTCATTTAATGAATAAACAGCTTTATGATTATCAAGACGGCCATGGTACATAATCCTAATTGTACAGAGGGACCTTATAGTGCATTCATTTATTTAATTTAAAAAAGGGAGTGAAACAA
The DNA here is from genome assembly GCA_037367405.1 of Ottelia alismoides. Classification (NCBI taxonomy): domain Eukaryota; kingdom Viridiplantae; phylum Streptophyta; class Magnoliopsida; order Alismatales; family Hydrocharitaceae; genus Ottelia; species Ottelia alismoides. The sequence continues at coordinate 270,645 of JAZKJV010003003.1, read as the reverse complement.
TCAATAAATTTTATTAATAAAACATATATATTACAATAACATTTATTGTAAGAATGGCTCGTCCGGGGTCACATGTCCAACAGCTCCAACACCAGCCCCGTGCACCCACCTCTCTGTCGACTTCTGTTGCAGCAGCAAACCCCCCGTCACCGTTGTCATCTGAGCGGAGAGACATCAACGTAGCCTTACCGCCGCCTCCATTACTCTGGGTTCAAGGTTCCAAGGCAGTTACGTGCTCTGCAAGTGACTCTTGATAAAATTGCGAGTTATCACCTCAGGTCTACAGATTCCCAAGCGCGGCCCCGCTTCAGATTAGGCGCGTGCTTCGCGCATGCCTTTGCCAGACTTTTACGTCAATATCCCTGCAGATTCAGACATTTGTGTCGAGACCTCCACTATCCAAGGTCACGTTCTACGCACGTAATACTTGGGTAAATTGCGTGCATACCCTTTCGATACTCTGTATTTACCTTCAATCAATTTACTGCATTTTTATATCTTTTATTTATTTATTTATCGTAATTGCACTTAAAATCATGTCTTCTCCCTTGATTTGAACATCATTTAAACATCATTTTATTATTCTAAAAATAGCATTTTGTTCTACACTAATTCTCTACAATGTGGCATGTGCTTTACATTTTTATGCTTTGTGGTTAATTAATAACTATTATCCTTGTGGAAATTGAATATTTTGCCCAGCTTGTGCGTAAAAATTCATAGTTAATTCACCATTGCTCGAAAAATTGCCAAAACTTCACGAATTGTTGAGTTAATTGTTAGTAACATTGTTCCCAAAAATAATTGCATTTGCATGCATAGTTTTCTCTAGAAAATTTTTTATGCATTTCACTAATAAAATTTTAATAAGTGTTAAATTCAACAATTTTAGAATTTAGGATTTTTCTGAGGTAAATCACCTATTGACATATCTTGATAATTTTCTTTCTTGAAAATAATTAGATTTAATATTTATTATAATTAATTATATAAAGTCTAGTTGCTTGCATTATTTTATTCACAGAAAATTCATTTTACATCCAAAAATTATAAAAAAATTACAGTAGCTTTATTTCAAACTTTTTCACATTGTGGTAAAGTTTTGGAATTTTTGGACTTCATTTGATCGAATTTTGCAATTTAGCCCTTAAACTTCATCAAATTTGAATGTTACACATTTATTTCATTTAAAAATACCTCTCGAAAAAATTAATTTCTTGATAAACTTTAAACCAACCTAAGGAGAAAGTTGCCTCACTGAGTTTGACCTTGGACTTTCCCAAATAAAAAATTTTTACCGCTCGCCTTATTTTGACATTAATCAAAATTCATTGTTTTTTATTAACTCTGAATTTATCTGTCTACAATGAATCAAAATGACACAATTGAAAGTGTAAATTTTGGGTTCTTCAAATGGCACCATTGTCGGGGAGGCACGACTTACGTTGTTTCTAAGAAAATCAAATTTTTAGATTTTCCATCCCTGGGTAGTATGACCCTCGATTTTTCTCGTAATTATTACTCCATTTTCCCCTTTTCTTACTATTTATATTTATTTTATTTTTGTATATTTTTCTGTGAACCTCTCTCTAATATTCGATGGCTAATTTTCATATGAGTACTCGGTGAACTTGGAGCAGTCTTCTTGGAAACCGACACATCTCGGAGCGATCGGATACACGCTATCTTTTTTATTTTGGAGAGGGAGAGAGTTTCCTCTAGTTTCTAAATTAACTGCTCATTTCTAGCAGTTCCCAATCAAGTTCTCGCGTGTATAAAAAGGACTAAACATTTTTCTGTGGTGTGTCAGCCTGTTTCACCTTCCGATGTAAGTGGGGTCCGACTTGAGTGGTGAAATTAGGATAGGCACACAGTAGAATAATTTCAAATTTTGTTTGTGCCCTTCGTAATTTAGGGCAATACTTTCACTAAATTATACGCACTAGATCGTCTCTCATTTAGCCAAATTAAATTGTTCTATCACCCGCTAATAGGAATTCATGTTCTAGTTGCGATTTCCCATGCATGCATTAGATTTATTTTTCTAGGGAAATTTTAATTTTGTCTAGCATATTGCAAGAAGATTGTGTGGAAGCACTATAAGTACTTCTAACTCAGCTTTCATCATCGTGGTTCCTGATGCACGGCTTTTCGATTCTCCCTCAATTTTCATTCACATAGGAATAAAGGAAATTGAAATCCATGTGTAGACGTGCATTGATCCCCACTCAAATTCAAAGTGATTATCAAATTAAAACAAGGAGACTGCTAACATTATTGATTAATTAAAATTGAATAAAATTGAAAATCATTGTTTTCGGGAGAGAAACCCCATCATTATTTGATTTCAGGCTGAGTGAGGGTACAAAGAGTGTGTGTACATATTAAGGTAGAGCCCAAATTCATGCTTTCCATATCAACGTACCCCGCTCTTTGCAAATATCATAGGCTGAAGTATTCAAAGTTCAACTAACGAGCACCAAGTAGCCTCCGCTTGCTTTGGCAAGTATATAGGGGTGAACCAGCGGTGCGACGCGACAAGTTGCTTAGTAACCCCTCGGGGCGAAGTTATAAGCCTTCTCAGCCTCTGCCTACTTCGGTAGGTAGATAGGGGCAGGTCCCTGAACTTTATCGGTATTAACCGAGTAAGCTGGTGATAGGAGCTAAGAGAGGAAGCGCATTGGTATCTTAGGTGAAAGGTTAAACAGGGGAGATGCAGCCAGCATTGAGCCGACTCCCCTATAGGTCATCACTTAATCCTTTCCAACTTTTCTTTAAAATCACACTTAAAATCATCCAGATTAATCGGACCCAGCTTCAGGTCATTCATTGTGTTGAATTTGTGAAATCGAGGTTTGCATTTGTGTATTGAATTGTGTGACAGTGCACTTGCACATACAGATCGTGGTTTTGCAAATCTTTCTTCCATTCTATTCGAAGACGACGGAATATTGGCATTCATACCCAGACTCCATGGGTCACTCTCACATGATAATTTCCCAATCTTTATTTCCATTTCCTTTTCAGAGAAATCCTCTTTTTGAGTTGAGGTAGTTTCTCCCCAGCCATCATTTTCACCCACCCTTAGTTGAAAATTTGAAATATAAACCGCTCAAAGAACCGAACATATTCTATGAAGACATAATGGATCGAGTGGATTCGAGGATGAATATGGGCTTAACCAACTTTGATAGAGTAACACGATTCTCAATTACATATGAAATTTCATTATTTAAACCATCCTATACTCGGGATGATCCACAACCCGAGTATGATCACTTTTCCATTGACCACATAGATGGCATCCAAAGTCAAGGAAATAGGACTCATGACCAAACTCTAGTCTCAAAGACTGACCATATCTCGATTCAGGAGAAAATGTCAATGTCGTGGCATACCGAGCATAGTCCCTCATCTCTGAGTCATGAGACGATAATGGATGACTTAGCACAGATAAATAAGAGGACCAAGGTTTTGAAAGAACAATTTGATAATGTCATCCAAATAGTCAATGATATGATAATCAACCAAGAGGAGTCAAGAAAATCACAGAGCAAACCCTTAACTCATTCCTGATACCCACACACAAACACCACAGACCACTGAGCAGCCTCCTACCGACTTTAGTGAAAATTCCCAAAAAATTAAAAATCCAGAAAAATCAAAAAAAATGGACAACATCAACATGGAAGCGTTTTGCAAAAATCTGATCTTAGAGCTTCCATTAATCAATTCCATACAGTATGTTCCCGATCTTCAAAGATTCGTGAAGAGTCGACTATCACCTAAGAAGACGGGAAAGAAAAGATCTCAAACATAATATCATATAATCATTATGGCCAGTTCAATAGTGCTGACCCAAACAAACAGGGTCCTGAAAGTTAAACGGTTAACCAAGGAGATCTATGAAATTGAGAATACATTATTTAATAACATTCAGATTGATGACATTTCTACACTTAATGTCCTACCTAAGTCCGTGTTTGACATACTTGAACTCGGACCGCTCAGAAAGACTCAAGTGATCGTTCAATTCCCCGAACGATCCACAAAAAGACTCAGAAGAATCATTTCAGTCACCATTAGTTTCCAAGGTGTCGTAAATAGAGTGGACTTCATTGTCCTTGACATTGAACACCGAGGAAATATATATGAGTCTCCCATTATTTTGGGAAAGTCGTTTCTAGCTTCTGCTAGAGCGACTATTAACTGTGAGACTCAATATATTATTTTATGAACACAAACCAAATTGATCAAATTCTCAACGACACAACAAACCTAGAGACAACCGAAGCAAAATCGTCAGTCTTGACATAGAAGAATCTTCATATGTTCAGACCTTTTCACTTATCACAGACACAAATGAAAGAGAGACATCTTATGAAACGGCTAACGAACCTACGAAGGTGAATGAAATCAACCGAGACACGCCTGATTCACCACACCCGGACAAGGCTATGTCAGATTTCCCTGAGTCCACACACACAAAGCCAACAGAAAGTAAATACACGGGACATGTGCTAACCTTACAAGAATATTACAGTTTATAAGGAGACTCATGTGATAGAGAACCCATGGTCAACACCTCACAAAGAATAACTCTTGAACAAACTAAAAATGTCACTTTCCACATTTCAGAAAAAGTATCTCTTCAGGATTACTCATCAAGTTCGGAGGATAAGAGCAATATGAGAAAGCTTAGTTCGAAGAATCTACAGCCTGATCAGAACAAGAAGTCACATGTCGACCCACGTCGGACTTTCCCAGTCCCTTCCTATTATTCGTCTAAGGCTGACTCCCTTGGTCCCATTCAATACAATGGAACGATTCATTATGACCAGACTAACACTTGTTCATCTAAATATTCAGAGGAAGAAAAGATTGTCCAGAAACTGAGCGAGCTTTGAGAAAAAAGCTAAAAATCAAGAATAGTTGGAGTGACGTGACCTTTGATTTATTATTCCGATGACAGCTACGATGGTGGTTGGGAATCATCTGATTCATCTTCTTCCAATCATTATTCCCTTCCACTACAATTCCTGAAAAAGTATGGCCATAAACTGCCTTTATCATTGGCCATCCTTTCCCTCACCCCCATCGATTTCCTTGTACATTTTCTTCCTAAACTTAGGCCAAGGCCTAAGTATAGGGGGGAGCCGATACCATCTGTATTTATTCATCATTGTACTCCTCATTCGATCTGTATATTCTCCATATCACATCGGTTCTCACACTCACTCTATCGTATACTTAGGATGACCAAAGCCTAAGTATAGGGTGGACCGATGCCCGCTCTATATATATATCCATCCATTTCTCCTCTTGACCTCGACTGCTCCACCTTTGATCTTCTTATATACTTAGGTTGTCCATAGCTTAAGTATAGGGGATGGTCGACTTCTATACTCCTTTTTATTTTTATTTTTCTTTCTTTTCATTCTCCTACGCTTAGCGTGATCTATGTCTTCTTGTCACTTATTGTTCTCTGAGGACATAACACATGCTAAGTATAGGAGGGCTTGTATATATTACATATATACTATACCCATAGCTCGTACTTTCATGTATTCTTGTATATATTCATGCAATAACTACGTGGTGGGTAAAAGTAAAAAAACAAAAAAAAACAAAAAAAAATAACACAACAAAAAAATAAAACAAAAAAAAGAACAAAAAATCTCTCTTGCATACAAAAAAACACAACAAAAACAAAAAATCATTTTGCCCCTCATATGCATCTGCATCTCATTGGCAAATCTAGCATATGCAAAGTAAAAAGTTATTGGGTTCTGAACTGAGACATGAATAGAAGAGGAGAGTGCTCCTGACTTATCCTCAATCTACCTAATTTCTAGCGGAACTTCACCGAGAAAGAGGATTTTAGAAGCTTCAGGTCTTTTGACTTAATTCTTCAAGTTTCACATAACAATATGCAGCCTTTGACTCTTAGTGTCTAACCTCGTCGCCAAATTCAGGTAGAGCTTTTGAGTAGGGAATTAATCTATTCTCTCTTACTATTTACTTAGCTCAACTCAAACGGGATGTTGGAAGACTGTATGGGTCTCTTTTCTGGTAGTGTGGACATCTAAAGACCTGAGTATGGTTGAAATAAAGCTTCGAAAAAGGGATGGACGACTGGGCACAATTTTTTCTAAGACCCCAAAACATGCACGGAAAAAAAGATTCCACATCCATAGGGACACAAAAGAACCATGCGGAGTCACCAAAAATCCATACCAAAAAGAAGCCTAATTACCAAATAAATATCTGACCAAAAAGGTCCAAGCTTCAAGAAAACCTGAAGATCTTGGTGGAGACTTGGCTAAACAAACCAGCTTCACAAGGAGAGGTGACTACACTGGTCACCTTCCAGTTCTTTTCCTTTTCTTCTAATTTCTCCCCCTTTCGATTGTGAACACAACACAACATATCTTAGAAGTAATATTTGACTCCCCAAGGACGAGTTATTGGGAGGTAGGTTTGTATGGTAGTCCGGTATTCTTGATGGGGAGAGCTAAAACCTTTCACATACATGAGATAGTTGTTTAATGTTCATGGGATATGCTTTGGGAGAAGGATTTATCTAAGATGACTTCTGAGCCGAAACTGTTACAATGATATGTAGAACTTGAGGGCTATTGATTTTAAAACCCTAAGTCTCACAGAAGTTCCGCCACAATTTTAATCCAAAGGTCGGGTCTATCTCAATTTTCATCTTTTGTTCATGACTTTGGTTTGGAACCCAAAATCATTTCACTTTTGCATTTCATTTTAGTTGCTCAGGGACGAGCAAGGTTTAAGGATAGGGGGTTGATGAATACATGATCATCGTAGTAAAAGATGAAAATAGAGCTCCATTCCCGAGAAATTAGCTGCATTACATCATTTATGCTGCATTTTTATCATTCATGCATGTAAAATTAATATTTGCATTTTAACACTCATAATTGCATTAATAATCATCTTCACATTTGCACCCAACTTCATGCATTTTTAGATAATTCTTGCTAACTCTAATTGACCTTAAACCACCTCCATTGTGTACATTTTACTAACAAGATAAAGAAAGAATACAAAAAAATTACTCACTCAAATAATTGGCCCGAGAGACAAAACTCCAATTTCAGACTAGACAGTCTAAAATGCTCATATATTCCTCGTACAGTGTATGATTTAGGTATACTCATTTTAAAGTAATACGTATTCAAAGACCTTCAAAACAAGACCAATTTCATAAAAGTCGGAGCTCGTATGTGAAAGTTGGGTTTTAGGCGTCTTTTGCGCGTTTTGTGTTTTACCCGTTTTGACCTATTTTTTATGTACATAATTAACTCTTTTTATCTTATTTCTTTTTCATTCATATTCTTTGATGAAAGTTTTAATAAAACCCATAAAAATTCAAATTCAAAATAAACTGATTCAAAGAAACTGACCTGGTCCGAGTGTTCCCTGAGAGTCTGTACAAATATCTCCCATTTTTCTTCTTTATTTTATTCTCTTATTTTCTTATTTGTTAAAAATCTAACAGAAATATTGTTGTGTAAATTTTTATCTCTGATTTTATCATAATTTTTCTCAATTTTTTCTCCTGATTAAAAATCACAAAAATTACAAAACCTAAAAATCAAGGTATTTTATGTACATAGAATACCTTACAAATATCGTTTTACATAAATGACCTCTTTTGCTCACTTGGTCTCTTCATAAAAGTTGTAGATCTCACCGAGGAGAGCAATATTCATGTTGAGCACTTTTCGATCCGAGATCATTTGCTATTTCTTCTGAATTTATCTTTTTTTTCATTTTTTCAAATTTTCTAGAGTTGACACGTAGTCGCTCCTGGAGCCGCCACGTGTCACTCATTTTTAACCCTTTTTATTTAGTTTTTATAAAAAATAATAAAATATAAAAAATTAATAGTCTCTATCGCACGTGAGGATCCTCTTCTCCTTCTCCTCCCCAGTCAACGTAGGTATCCCCGCACTCCCCGCAATCTCTGCCTACGCCTCGCGTGTAGCCCGCTACCGGCCACCGTGCAACCAACGCCCCCGATCTCTTATCCTATCTTACTCCTCTCCTATATAAAAGGCCTCATAGATGGCTAGAGGAACCATTCTCCATATCCGAGAGACAGAGAAGGTTGGAGAGAGAGGCCGGTGACAGGGGTCTCTCTTCTTCGGTGAAAGATCCTATCGACGAGATCCCTTTCGAGCATTCTCCTCTGCCGCGAAGTCAAGACGATGAAAGAGAAGACGGCCTCTACCTCTCCAATCCAAGGTGAAAACACTCCACCTTCTTCTCCCCTTTATTTTCTTACTTTTTTTTTAACTCTATCCCCCACTACACCTATAGGACCCATAATCTGGTCTTCACCGTCTCGACCGTGCGTAGAACCCAACAACAGCTCCTCCTAGCTCTCCTTCGAGCTCTTCCCTCGCAGAAGCTTCGCCACTAGCATCCACTGCAACTGCATCCATCCACAGATCTCCCTGCCACCCTGCGCGTTCTTCCTTCACTGACAGAGCTCCTAGGCCTGTGTCGCCTGGGCGAGCTTCTTCGCTTCCGGGTTCGCCAGCCACCCGCCAATGCCACCTCCTGGTGCTCCGCCAACTGCGAGGACGTGCCTCCTCCAGGAACCTCGAACCACGCTGCACCGCTTTGACCATATCACCAACAGGTCTACGCTCCCCTTCCCTTGTGCGACAACGCTTAAACACCAACTCCGCGTGCCCACGTCTCCATTGACTTCCGCTGCAGCAACAAACCCCCCGTCACCGTTGTCAACTGAACGAAGAGCCACCAACACAGCCATCTGTCGCCTTCGCTGCTCCGGGTTCAAGGTTCCAAGGTGGTCATGTGCTCTTCACGTGACACCTCGAAAAATTGCGAGTTGTCCCCCCCAAGTCTGCAAATTCCCAAGCGCAGCCCCGCTTCAGATTACGCATGTGCTTCGCACATGCCTTGGCGAGACTTTTGCATCAATATCTATGAAGATTCAGACATTCGCGTCGAGATCCCCACCGTACAAGGTCACGTGATACTTGGGTAATTTGCATGCATACCCTTTTGAGTCTCGGTATTTACCTTCAGTCCTTTTACTACATTTTTATATCTTTTATTTATTGTAATTGCACTTATAACCCTTTCTTCTCCCTTAATTGAACATCATTTCAATAACATTTTATTATTTTAAAAATAATACTTTGTTCTACAACTAATTCTCTACAATATGGCATGTACTTTATATTTTTATGCTTTTTGGTTAATTAATAATTATTATCCTTGTGAAAAATTGAATATTTTGCCCATCTTATTCTTAAAATTCATATTTAATTAACCATTGCTCGAAAAATTGCCAAAAAATTAACTAATTGTTAGTTAATTGTTAGTAGCATTGTGCCTAAAAAGAATTATATCTGCGTGCATAGTTTTCTCTATAAAAATCATTTTATGAATTTTACTAATTAAATTTTAATAAGGGTTAAATTCAACATTTTTAGGATTTCACGGTTTTTCTGAGATAGATCACCTAGTGTCATATCTTAGATAATTTTATTTCCTAAAAATAAGTAGATTTACTGTTTATTATAATTAATTATCGAAAGTCTAGTTGTCTACATTATTTTATTCACAAACAAATTCATTTCATATCCAAATATTACAAAAACATTACAATAGCTTAATTTCATCCTTTTTCACATTCTAGCTAGATTTGGAAATTTTTGGACTTTATTTGATCGAAACTTACAATTTTGTACCTGAACTTTGTCAAAATTCCATATCGCACATTTATTTCATTTAAAAATACTAAAAAAATACCTCTCTGAAAACCTAATTTCTTGATCGATTTTAAACCAACCTAAGGAGAAAGTTTCCTCCCTAGGTTCGACCTTGGACTTACCCAAATAAGAAAAATTGATCGCTCACTTTAATTTGACATTAATTAAAATTTGTGGTTTTTTATTAGCTCTGAATTTATCCGACTACAATGCATCAAAACGACACAATTTAAAGGGCAAATTTGGGGTTCTTCATCCTCCTAACCACAGGTTCGGGATTTCATATTGTTACGAGTATCCCTAATGAGAGACGTACAACGTTTTGGTGCTAAGGGCAAGCTGGCACCACGTTTTGTGGGACCGTTGTGGAGCCAAGCCTCTCCTTCTCTAAGGTGCCGATTCAAATACGGGATAATGTCGTCAAGAAGTTGAGGAGGAAGGAGATACATTTGGTCTAAGTCTTGTGGCGAAGCCAAAGACGTCCAAGAGGCAACATGGGAACCAGAGGCAGACATGAGGGAGAAATACCCTCATTTGTTCACATGTATGGAATCGAATCCATGGTCAAATTCCATTTGAGATTTTTTTTGGGTTTCGCTCTCTTTTTAAGATTCTTATTGGCTCATTCCTTTGTGAGATGTGGATACGGTGAGTTCGGATGTTGAAATCAACCATAATTGTCCTAAGTCTTGGGGGCGAGACTTCTTTTGAGATTTTTATGATGTGAAATCCTGAAATCTGAATGTGGACTAAACTGCCAAAATTTGACTAAATTTGGGCTAGATCGAAAATCTACTTTTATTCCACTATCCACAAAAATATTTAACATTCCATTACTTAAAGTTTGTCGAGATCTTTCCAACGAGTCAAAGAATGTGAAAATTCGAGTTCGGAAGCCCGAGTTACGACTATTTGCTAAAAAAGGGGTACATGCCTATTTCAGATCCGAACCCCGATCCGAATCTGGGTTGGACCAATTAAACCAAACCTTTCCTCTTCCAATCCACCCTTGCTCAGCTGCAACCCTCTTTCTCCCTTTGACCTTCCCTATTCCTCCTCCATCTCCCCCTCATCGGAGCTCGCCAGGACATATCGGATCGACGATCCAAGATTGCAATCACGTAGAGGAGGTACAAGAAACCATTATGTGTGGTTCTTGTCATCAACGGAGTGCCGTTGTGTGTCGTTCTCCGTGGGAAGAGAAACTGAGGTGTGAGTTTTCTTGAGGTACGAGGACCCCTCTCCTATTGTTGAAGATTCCACATTACTTCAACCCTATATTCGAATATCATTAGAGCCTTCCCACATTATCGGATTGGCGAGCTTGTAGTTGCTCACATGACCTGCTCCCTACTGGATGTGGTGACGAGTCCTGCGGATCCAATTATTGTTATTATTCTCCTTCCATTGGCTTTAGGATGTTATACATATTTGGTTGGGTTGGGAATTATTTTCATACCCTGACAATCTCCATAAACCACTTTTCGATCTGAACGTGTAAGCTCCTACATAACTCTATGGGTGCATTTCTCTCAAGGTTTCCATTCTAAAATTCCTAAGTGGAATCTATATCACTCGTATCTTATTTGGAATGGAATTCCAAGCTACCAAAAACGTGTGAAGAACTGTGACTAGTATATCTTTGTTTTGGTTGGGAGTTATTTCCCATTCTGTTTAGTTTCCTGAAGCTTATATCATCAACATTGTGTTGGAGACCTCCTGAATATTAGGGTGTTTATTTCTTCGCCTTTAAAATATGTACATAATTATATTTCACGTCTATTTTATATCAGTGTTCAGTATACTAAAACTTTTGGAACTACAGTAACAGTTCTGCACAATGAATCCTTCCCATTTTTCATCTTTAACATATCACTAGAGAGGTATATCCTTACCTAGAAAAGTAAATATGTATGGAAGTATCTGTCTGCACTACAACCCTTCCATTCTCGCTACTTAATTGGCCCTTCACATCCATTAACGTTTATAGATCATAGTTAAATATGCTTACTGTGTCATACTTAGAAGTGCAGATGGTATCTACCATTTCTGAATATGATTCTAGCACTGCATCGAGCCATCGATTAGGTCATGAATGGAAAGCAAGTTTTAAATTCCAATATTTTATGCAATTTTCTCCTGCTTATGTGTATGTCACGTGATTCGAATGTGGAATGTATGTACATGGAATTGGTTTGCCGAGTACTTGGATCCTAAGAGGACGAGGGTGTGACGATTAGACACTCTATCCTAAGAGACTATGCCAAGTCCTTTTACAAAGTTGGATATTCTCTGGTAATAATTCTCACATCCAATGTGAATGGTGTGTCATGTGCAACCTATAATCAATATTGTTATGGCATTAGAAGATTTGGATATCATTCTCTCTAATTTTGAAGCCTTTGATGGGGGAGGCGAATGATTTGTGTTGTTCATATTCCTCTTGTTCATCACTCTTGTTGTTGCCTATACTTAGGGATACTCTACCCTAAGTATAGGGGGGTGATGTTGTTCATATCGCCTTTTTATTTTTGAGTATGTACATTCTCTTCATCGATTTTCCCCTTTTGTACACTCTACTATACTTAGGATTACTTGATCCTAAGTATGGGGAGGATCACCAACTTCTCTTCTTTTTATCTTTTCTTTGAGTTGTTGTAGCATAGGAGTCTTTTTACTTTTCTATACTTAGAACGAGTTATGTCTTCCTTTGTCGCTTTCTGATCACTATGAGGACATAGTTCGAGCTAAGTATAGGGCGATGTCATATATATTGTATATATACTTTAGACATAACTCGTACTTTTTAAGATAATTATTTTGGGGGATATGTATATAATTTTGTAAAATCCACGATAAAAAAATAAAAAAACCAAAAAAACTAAAAAAAACTAAAAAAACTAAAAAAAACAAAAAATATCTTGTATATACTTACTAACCCTTTTTCCTTTTACAAAAAAAACTACAAAACCAAAAATCTATAAAAACTTGCATAATTTAAAAAATTCATTTCTTTTACATCTACGTTTTTCTCCAAAAATCCATAAAAAGTTCAAAATTAGAAAATTGTAAAAAATGTTCTGTTCACATGTGCATCATTTTTTTTTCTTTTTCAAATAAAATTGCTTTCTTTGTATTGCACATATTTTTTTGCATTTGTATTTGCATTTTTCAGGATAGTATTGACATTTAAACTATGTATGGAATAAAGTTGAAGAATGGAGCTTAGTTGGGCCTTAATCCACTTAATTTCAGAGGAACCTTATAAGAAATGGAGTTAAGACTTTTCAGATCCTAGTGACTTAATTCTTTGAGTCCATAAGACTATGTTCACATTGCATCTTGATTAATTTAAGTAGAACATTTAACAACACATGCATGATTCTTTCAGACAGTGGCTTATCTTGGACAAGCACTCTACACATAGCTTTTCATGGATGAAGTAGTGAGGAGGCAGAATCTTTTGGCTTGGGGTAGCATACGAGGGAAGTTCATCTAGGCGGAACTTCTCGTCTTCCTCTAGGTAAGGAAGTGCATCTCAACCTGGTCTAGCGATGTTGAGGTCTAAAGACAGGATGCTGCGGGGTTGCAATAATGCTTCAAAAGAGGGATAGTTATTAGCTCAAGTGGGAAAACTCCTTATGCACATGCTGCACCTTGTATATACTTTCAAAAAAAAGTATGGAAAAGTGCAGAATCTCCAAAAGTGGACAGTCCTGATTGAAAAGTAAAATGCCTGCCGGAGTGTATATACAAGGATAAAAAATATTACAATAAGAGCTTCAAAGACAAATTTTTGTAAGCTTGCAACGGATGACTTGGCTATACTTGTCATGCATCCAAGGATAGGTAGCTACACTGGTTACCGTCCATTCTTTTCTCCATCCCCTCATCTTTGAGCTGGTTGTACTCGAACTTAGAAGGGAATATCTCCGCTCCTCGAGTAAAGAGTTGCAAGACCGGGGAACTAGAGTTACCTTGTTGAGGGAGTCTATTTCTTTGCTACTTTTGAGATGGGGAGCTATACTTCACTTACACCGTACAAGTAAAGATTCATAGTCATAAGAATTGGTGCATGTAGACTTGTTCTGACCTGACTGTTGAGGAGATCTGAATAGGAGTCTTATGGAACTTAGAGGCTGTTAGGTTTTAAATCCATCTCCCATTTAGGTTCCGACACATTATTAATCCAAAGGTCAGACAGAGCTCCAAACTACAATTTTATGAAGAAAAGTTTAATACTCAATATTTTTCTTTTTCTTTTTATTCACTTATTCTTTCAAATAAGTGTTTGCTAAGGACTAGCAAAGGTAAAGCATAGGGGGATGATGAATCTGGATTCATCATCTTTATTCATTTATTTTAGCTTAAAATCCCTTATAAAACACATGTATATAACACTAACTCCATATTCCTACTAACTTGCATTTGTGTGTAAATATTGTACACTTCTTACCATCTTTAACCAAAAATAAATAAATAAATGAATAAAGGAAAAATAAAGAAAAGAAAATAAAAAAAAGGAAGATTGTATATATATGTAATAGATACAGGCTGACCCGAACCCCGAGAGAAGGTCAAGACTTATCTGATCGACCAGGAATAAAGTAGGGGGAGATAGGGTCCTCGATTAGAAAATCCAAAAAAAATTGTGTGTTGTGTATATTTGTATACTTCACTATTTTTATTTGTACATTAATTTATCTCAAACAAAATAATTTTCAAAACAAAAGTTGTAAACAAAAATGTCTTCTAATTAATAAAAATAATTGCACAATTAAATCATGTACAGAATAAAAGCAACCACACTTGGAAAAAAGCCACTAAGCAATAATTGAAAGATCAATTCCGACTCCATATGAACTCAAATTGAACCAATCTCACTTCCATTGTATTCTAAATTAAATTATCTTTAAAATGGCTGTGTTTTCATAATTTTTTAAGTTACGAGTAAAAAGTTGGTTTTCTGGGGTGGTTTGTGCATTTTCCCATGTATTTTGTACATAGAGTATATATTTGTAAATATTTTTACTAATTACTAAAATAAAAATAAAAAATAATAATAAAAAAAACAACAACTAATTTGCTCATTGACCCATGTATATAATGTCATATATGTATATAGCATATGTATATATTTAATTTTCTTAACTAACTACCACAAAAAGATAAAAAATTTAACATTTATTTTTTAAATAAATAAAGTGACAAATACAAAAAAATTAATTAATTTTTGTAAATATTTTTATTTCTTTTTATCTTTATCTCATTTGTTTTTCTCTCTTATCTCTTATCTTCATCCAAAAATTCAAAAAAAATCAAATTTCAAACTCCATTATATTTTTTATTTATATGGCTCCTTCTCCATCATTTTAACGAGATCAATCTTTAATGAGAGGAGCCCGATCTTCGAGAGTCTTCTTGTCGCAGAAGGGTACCTAGCCTCTAAGCCATCCGGTGACAGCGCGTTGGCCTTCGTCGGGGTGATCTAGGTCTTTTCCGCTCCTAAGGTGAGATCCATTTTCTCTTGTTTTATCCTAGATTAATTGTAGATTTATTTTCTCGCATTTGTTCTTCATTGTCATTTTTTCTTTTATCTAGATCTTAGAATCCATCACGATTTGATCTGCCACTGACTCGATTTTTTCATCTCATTTTCACGATATCCCCATTTTCACGTTCTACCTCACACAACCATGCACCTCCGACCATGCACGGTGGTCGGAGATCCGGATCTATCTCTCACCGCACCAAGATCCGCAACCACTCACACATCCTAATTTGTTTATAAATAAAAAAAATACATATAATTATTTTTCTCTCTCTAACATTTGTTTTGCAGGTTCATATAAACAGATAACAAAAAAACATAAAAAATAAAGAAATAATTTTTTTCTTATATGCTCATGTCTACAGCTACCATTTAAAAAATTAAAAAAAATCTTTTATTATCTCTAATTACATAAAATCATAAAAAAATAAAAACAAAACAAAAAAACAAAATCACAGAGGCAGGCGGCTCCAGACTGCCCCACAGCACGGTCGCACCTCTCTATGTTTCAGAAATTGCAAATCGTTCCTGCCTCCATACAGTAACGTGCGTTGCACACATATTTTGGGTAATTTGTGACATTTATCCTACAATTTATTTTTATTATATTTAGTTGCAAAAACATTCAATAATTGCACTTTAGTCCTTGTATTACTGAACTTGAACTTACTTGATCTTTTCATTAAAATAAATATTTTTATAGCTCTAAAAAATTTTAAAAAAAATTGTATATATTCCTGCTATGTTCATCTACATTGTACAAAATTTTCATAGCATTTTTTGTTTATTTAATATTATTTAAAATTAAAAACCAATATCTTTTTCTTTTCCTGAAATTCAAAAATTAATAAAAATTTGAATATTGCTCTAAAAATTCCAAAAAAATAAAGTAGTTGTATGTCATTTTCTTTTAATTTCTGTTCAAATTTCACGCATTAATTTTTTTCAAAAACCAAAAATTGAAAACATAAAAAAACTTATAAAAATAACAAAAAATTCTACAAAATTCAAAAATCACGATTTCAGTTCTTGTTTCTAGATATCTTCCTCTATTTTGTCATAAAAATAATTTTCAGGAGTTTTGGTTATTTAAAATTTTTTTAAGTTGCAAATTACTCCGAGATGTGCGTTATTTCTCATTTTTGCCACTATTTGATTTTTAGAAAAATACCAAAACATCTAAAAAATTTACAAAAAATCCTAAAAACATTTCAAAATCTTTAAAACACAAAAAATATTTTCCCTAGATTTTTTGATCATTTTTGTATAATTAAAAAAATACAAAAAGAGTTGGTGTGCGTAGTTCTTATTTTGTGCATATTGCTCTTTATTCGAAATTAAAAAAATTGCAAAATTAAAATCACTAAAAATTTGAAAATAAAAAAAAATTAAAAAATAAAAAAATAAAAAAGAGAAAAATTCCACAAAAAACCAAAGATAGTTTGCCTTTAAGATTCCTGCCTTTTCTTTTAATTGATTTTGATTAA
Organism: Ottelia alismoides; assembly: GCA_037367405.1. Lineage (NCBI taxonomy): Eukaryota > Viridiplantae > Streptophyta > Magnoliopsida > Alismatales > Hydrocharitaceae > Ottelia > Ottelia alismoides. The sequence goes on along the minus strand of JAZKJV010003003.1, from coordinate 253,828 downwards.
TTGAATAACCCTCAGAATTGTAGCCTCCCTGAGTTCAATCCCGTTCGCTATACAGGTAAATAAGTACCAACACGTTATTTTCTATAATTATTTTACATCTTGAGTAGAAAAAAAATTGTGTGTTTGTCACGGGATTTTTGGGGATAATAACGACACTTATATAATTAATTATCGATCCTCGAGAATAGTGTGCCAACAGAGGTCGACTTCCAGAGCTCGACTGGGGGGGTCGATGGGGCAGGATTGGCAGGGGGAGGTCGGGATCGACTGAGGCGGCGGGCTTGGGGGGTTCTCTGCCTGGGCTGGTGGGTGAGCGAGCGTCAGTAGAGGTCGGGTTGGGCGGGGTTTCCGAGGAGAAACCGAGGGGGACGCTGCTGGGCTGGAAGGGGGGAGAGGGGAGGGTGAATTCGAAGAGGCTGGAGGAGGAAGGAGAGGAGGTCGACGACGGTAGGGGGTCGGCGGGGAGGAGGTGATGGTTGACAGGGAGGAGGAGGGGAGGGGGAGGAGGTGGTGGAGGGATTGGAGGTAGGAGGGGGGAGTGTCCTCATTTGTAAATAATAGAACTTAAAGGATAGAAAATGTAAAAAGTTCGACGGATACCTTCAAAGTTAATGGAATATTGGATGGAAGTTAACTCGAAGGTTATGTGTAAGGGTTAAGACTATTGAGGTATCTTGATGTAATTCACGATTACGTAGGGTTATGATTGTAATTGTGAAATTACTCAGGGTTTTAGGTATAAAACTCCTATACCGGAATCACCAATCTTCACAGTATCAGGGCAATTAGAGACAATCACAGTAGTATCCCCAGCCACAGTACCGCCATCCACAACCGTATCATCAGTACACGGCTGGTCAGCAACAGTACCCCCTCCTCCATATCAACAGTATCAGCTTCCTCCTTCGCAACAACACCATCAGTTGTCCCAGAGCATTAGCCCCATAACAGGCAACAACAACGTGGTCTGCACACTGAAACTTCTGAGGCAACCCCAGTGAACCCAACCCTGGAATGCTTGGCCCAACTTGTGAAGGGTCTAGCAGAAACGACGAAGAAACTTGATGACCTGACCGTCACTATAACTTCCATTCCGTCGTAGGTCGAAGCAAACCCTAATAATTTTAAAAGAAAAGAGCAGGTAGAATGTGATGTCCCATCTGTGCTGTCGAGTCTGATAGCAATGATTTTGTTTTATCTAATGCTATTACTCTCAGAAGCAGTAGGACTTTTCCTCCATCTATCGCACCAAGGAAAGAATAAATCTTTGACAGGTGAATCATCATATTTTGCATCAGTTGTGCCAGCTACCGGTTTGGGTGAGGAAGAAGAGGAGGAGGAGCCATGCCAGCTGCCTTCAATTTCCACCGCCACCAACAAAAACAACAAAAAAACATAAAATTCAAAAAGACCAAAAAGATGTTTACAACCGATATGAAGCCGCGCTAGCCACAGAGGAGCCGCCATCAGCAGCCGATCATACACCAGTCGATGGAGTAGAGACACCACCTTTTGTCTATCCATTAGTAGCAGAATCGTCAATTCCAGCTTGTACACCTTTTTGTGATCCGGATGTACACAATTTTGTCGATAAGGGTCTTCCTACAAATAAGAAGTCTTCCTTTAATTTTAGCAATGTAAATATTACTTTTCCTGATGCATCGGAAAAATAAAAAATTGCAAATAGAGAAAGGTGCATTATCTGATCTTAGTGAAATGCCATTAATGAAAGCCATGGAATATATGCCCGCTGTGAAGAAAGGGTTGAAGGAGGCATGTACAGACAAGCGTCAATCAACACAAAACAACAGACGTCGGTAGGTAGATAAGAATGTCCTCACCATGGCCACAGTTGTAACCATTAGCAATCTCCCGTAGAAGAAGGTAGACAAAGGAACACCTTTAATCAGATGCGAGATATTTGTCCAAGTCTTCGAGCAGACTCTCCTTGATAGCGGTTCTTCCATCAACTTCTTTCCCTCGTCATTACTGCAAGAATTCAGGTTGGGTCCATTAAAGCAAACACGCATGATACTGCAGTTTGCAGATCGATCTGTCAAAAGATCCAGAGGTTTGTTGGAAGATGTTGTGGTAAAGGTGCATGATATGCAGTTTCTTATCGATTTTGTGGTCCTTGACACAGACTCTCCGGCACCCTTACTCCAGACCCCCATTATGCTTGGGCGACTATTCCTGCATACCGCAGAAGCTGTAGTTGACTAGGGGTCTAGCAAGATCATGTTCAGCTCGAGCATCCCCATCATTATAGTATACATGGTCAGCGAGCCTAAAGTCGTATATGATAAAACTCATGCAGCACCTCCTGAAGCAGATTGTGATTTCATTATAGAAATAAGAGATTCACACCTCTCTTTGAATGACACTTGGACCCTAGAATTCCTCTCTCCAGAGGACGACTGGAAAAGCACAATCAGCATAAGCTCTGATGGCACATGGGAGACAGAATCAGATTCACTAATTCATCTCTTCGACTATGATGAGTCATTCCAACCAGAACACGATAAATTCATTGTATATATATTTGGCACATTATCAGTTGAATAGCAACTGACAAAGGTGAGAAGAACTTCCTCCAAGATTCAAGCAGATCATCCCCCAACCAGCACGGTGTCCGAGGTGAACGAGAAGCAGACCAGATCAGAACCTGAATTAAAGCCACTTCTGGCAGGCCATAAGTATGCTTTCCTTACAGATGTAGAGAACATGTATCCAGTCATCATTAGCAGCAGGTTGACCCCGGATCAAGAATCTTGGCTCCTCAAGGTTCTAGAAAAAAAACCGCATGGCACATGGTTAGCATGTCTCAAACCTCCGCGGGATAAGTCCTCCTTTGTGTTCACACCACATTTATTTGGAAGAAGATGCCAAGTCATCTCGAGAATTACAAAGAAGACTGAACCCAAAACCGCGGGACGTCATCATGAAAGAAATCACGAAATGGTGTGACACATGCTTCATTTATCCCATCTCCGATTCAAAATGGGTGAGCCCTCTACATGTTGTTCTTAAAAGATTAGGGCCCACCGTGGTCACAAATGACAGAGGAGAGGAGATCTATACTTGGGTACCGACATCCTGGAGTGAAGGTGTTGACTACCGCTGTCTTAATGCAACGATCAAGAAGGACCACTTTCTCTTGCCATTCATTGATCAAGTATTGGAAAGACTAGCTGGCGACGAGTTCTTCTGCTTTCTGTATGGGTACTCCTGGTACAACCAAGTGGCAATCGCCCTTGAGGATCAAGAGAAGAGTACCTTTGCTTGCATGTTCGACACCTATGCTTTCAGAAGAATGCTCTTTGGACTGTGCAACACACCTGCGACATTCCAGAGATGCATACTCACAGTTTTTTCCAAGATGGTGGGCAGTTTTTTCGAGGTGTTTATGGACGATTTCTCCATCTATGGTTACAGCTTCGATTCTTGTCTTCAACACCTGGACATAGTACTTCAGAAATGCCGTGAAGTCAATATGGTGTTATCATGGAAAAGTGCCACTTCATGGTCATAGAAGGGATTGTGCTGGGGATACGTTGTTTCCAAACGTGGCATGGAAATCAACCTGACAAAAGTGGATGTGATTGCCAACTTAGAGCCACCTCAGGCAATCAAGCACATGAGGTCATTCTTGGTGTATGTGGGATTCTACAGAAGATTCATCTGTGACTTCAGTCGCATCGCCTGACCTCTTACAGAATTGCTCTGCAAGGAGACCGAGTTCATGGTTGATCAACAAGTTATCCTATCATTTAATCAGTTGAAGGAGCTTATCACTCATGCTCCAGTCCTACAGCCGCCAGATTGGTCTCTTCCTTTTGAGATCATGATAGATGCATCAGATTTTGCAGTTGGGGTTGTTCTAGGAAAGAGGAAAGACAAGGCACCCTATGCCATTCACTATGCCAGCAAAACACTAGATGAGGCTCAAAGAAATTACACTATGATGGAGAAAGAATTGCTGGCTATGGTATTCACCCTTGAGAAGTTCAAATCCCATTTTCTTGGATCAAAATCATCTATACTGACCACTCTGTAATCAGATATTTACAACAGAAGAAGGATGCCAATCCTAGATTGATCCGATGGATCCTTCTCCTCAAGGATTTTGATTTGGAGATCAAGGACAAGCCCGTAGTTCAGAATGTGGTGGCAGATTACCTCTCCAGAATTAAGAAGAAAGAGCCTCCACTAAGCAGTGCACCCATCATAGACACCTTTCTTGACGAATCAATTCTAGCCGTAGACACACTCCCTTGGTATGCCGATATTGTCATCTACCTCGTCTCGGGCATAGTTTCACAAGACTGGACAAAGATTCAAAAGAACAAATTCTTGTCAACTATCCATTTCCACCAATGGGAAGATCCTCTCTTATTCAGGGAAGGAGAAGATTGTATTTAGCGCTGGTGCATTCCCCAGTTGGAGCAGCATAGTGTCCTTGAGTATTGTCATTCGCTTGAATCTGGTGGGCATCACTCTAGAGATAGAATGACATCGAAAGTATTGCAGTGTAGCCTCTGGTGGCCTATATTATTTAAGGGTTTTGTAGCATATTTGAAGTGTTGTAATGACTACCAGAGACTGAAAGGTACCAAAGGTACCCTTACAACTAAATATTCCATGGCCCTGAAGATCATTCAAATAGCAGACATATTCAATGCTTGGGGCATCGATTTCATGGGACCCTTCCCTAACAACCAGGGATACCGGTACATCCTTCTTGCCATTGATTATGTGAGTCAACTAGGTTGAAGTTATCCCTGCTCAAGCTGTAGACAACCATACAGTGTGTCCCTTTCAAAAGAAAACATCATCTCTCGGTTCAAGATTTCAAGGATACTGATATCATACGGGGGTAGTAACTTCATTAACAGAGAGGTCAAGAAATTAACGAAGGAGTACGTCATCGAGCACCAAGTCGCATCTCCTTGCCATCCACAGACCAACGGTATGGTGGAACTATCAAACAGGGAAATCAAAATGATACTTCAGAAGCTTGTCAAGCCGGACAGGAAATATTGGTCCCAACTTTTGGACTCGGTCATTTGGGCGTACAGAATTGCTTACAAGTCTCAGTTGGGCTTGTCACTCTTTCGTCTTGTATATGGGAAAGCCATGCCATCTTCCAGTAGAGCTAATTCATAAATCATTAAGGGTAGTTAACATTTACAATCTAGACTCCCAATAAAGTGGTCAGAAAAGAAAAGAGGATTTGAACAAGCTTGTGGAATTTAGAGACTATGCATATGATAACACATTGATGTACAAGGACAAGGTTAAATGCTGGTATGACCGGCACATCAGACGAAAGATCTTCGAGACTGGATAGAAAGTATGGTTATTCGATGCAAAGTTGAAGATCTTCCCAAGAAAATTAAAGAGCAAATGGACAGGGCCATTCAGAGTTCAAGAAGTGTGTAATAATAGAAGTATTTTAATGTCAGAATTGTCTATTGATGCACAACCATTTGTCGTCAATGGTCAGCTATTGAATCCCTACCTTAACCATGAAACTTTCCTGGCCATTGTCGACTCTATGCAAGTACTATGCACTGGAGGAACATCCACAACAGTAGCAACATTACAAGATTCAGATAATGTCACTCAAAAAATCTTACTTTAAGCTTTCTTACTTTCTTCTTCTCGTCTTTTCTTCTTTTTGTTTTTAGTTTTTGTTATCTAAAAAAATTTGTATGTGTCACCTCTTTGTGTCAGACTTCTATACCTAGGATGTACTTTGTCCTCGGTATGGGGGGAGGGGGGTGTGCACCCCGAGTTCGGTCATTCTTATATCCTCTCCATTGTCTTCTCTTCTTGTCTATACTTAGGATACCTTACCCTAAGTATAGGGGGGAGTACGATCTATTCATTCCCACCCGTAACCCTCCCTGCCTTGTGTATAGTCTACGATACATAGGATTATTTGGTCCTAAGTATAGAGGGGATGTTCGATTTCTAATTCTTTTATTCATTCCTTCTTCGTTCATTCTTTAGGCTTTTCTATACTCAGCACGAGTTATGTCTTCTCTTTCTCTCTGATCTATTCGGACATAGACCAAGCTAAGTATAGGGGGGAGTCGTATATATTGCATATATACTTTAGCCATAACTCGTAGTGTCGTATTTTCATAAATTATGGCTAAGAAATAAATACTGTTTAAAATACTACTAAATTCATTAAAACCACTTGATAGAAGGATGTTGATTGTTCCTCAAACTCTTTGTGTATATATTATTAATAAATCAGGTAAATTGTTTTGCAAAATGTTTGAAAAAGAGTTTGAAAAATCTTTTGAAAGTGGTTTGAAAACTATTTTATAAAATGTTTTCAACCTTTGAAAAATATTTTGTTCGTAAAAGTTCTTTTCTTTGTGTGAAATAAAAATGTTTAAAAATAGATTTGCAAATGGTTTAAAAAATGGTTGCAAAAATATTTTGAAAAATCTACATATATTGTTTGAAAAACTTTTGTGAAATGATTTTCAAATATGTGTAAATGTTTGTAAAGATTATTTGCAAAAACTATTTTGGACTATAGTTTTCAAATTGTTTATAAAATCATTTTCAAATAAATTTGAGGAATATATACATCACACTAAAATTCTTTATTAACTATATGTATTTATAAAATAATCACTTATCCCTTGTAAATTCTTGTAAAAATCCAACTCTTGTGAATATAAGATTCATCACCGTGTAAATATATGTACCTAGTTTTATTCCAAACATCCTTTGTTTTCAAAAATCACAAAAACATATGCAAAACTATAAATCTAAAAACAGTTGCAAAATCTTTTTTGAGACATTTCATAAAAAAATTTGTAAAATCTTTTCAAAAATCTATAAAAAGTTCAAAAGTTTGAAAATTACATCAGAAAAATATTTTTAATTGCATTGTACATAGCATTTGCGTAGCATTCACATTTTTCAGATTTAGTTTGATAATTGAACTAGTCTAAGTAAAATCCGAAGATCAGAGCTTGGTTGGACCCTAAATCTACGTAATCACAGGAACCTTATAGGAACTGGAATTGAGGTGCTTTAGGTCTAGTTGATTTAATTCTTTGAGAATCACAAGACTTGGTTCAATGTATTTTTGCTTGCCTAAGTAGAGTATTTCAGAGCATACACACGACTCTTATCAATAATGACCTAACTTGGACACCTGCACCTTTTACTTGGCTCAACTCAGTTGGAGTGGCGAGGGGATTGGATTTGCTGGTACGAGACACACACACGTGGAAACATTTGCCCTCGTCTATGGAGGGAAGTGCACCCTAACCCATCCAGTAGCAGAGACGTCTAAAGACAAGAGAGTGCGAGTTGCAATAATGCTTCAAAAGAGGGATACTCTAGTGGCTCAAGAGGAAAAACTCCTTATGTAAATGGTGCTGCATATAGTATTTCAAAAAAAATAAAAAAAATAAAAAAAGCAAAAACTCCAAAAAAAGTGGACAGGCCTGATTGAAAATAAAATGCCTTCCGGAGTACATATTTGTATAGTCAATAAGCAAGCTTGAGCTTCAAAGTCGTATCTTGTGAGTCCGCAGCTGGATGACTTGAATACACTAGTCATGCATGCTAGGATAGGTAGCTACACTGGCCACCGTCGATTCTTCTCTTCACCCCTCCTCTTGAGCTAGTTGTCACTTGAACTTAGAAGGGAATACCTCACTCTTCGAGGAAGGAGTTGCTGGATTGGGAAATCATTGGGTTGTCATGCTGGAGAAGTCAGTTTCTTTGTCATTTCAGTTGAGGGAGCCACCATCACATATACTGTACAAGTATGATTCATTGTCATAAGGGTTTGTGTATGAGTTGAAATATTCTGAAGTGGCTATTGAGGAGACGAGCATGGTTTTAGGATTCTCAAGGCTGTTGTATTTCAAATCCGATTCTCAATAAGGTTCTGACCGTACTAAAACTCCACAGGTCTGACTTAAGCTCCAAACTTTGATTTTATGAAGACAAGTTTGACAATTAAACTTAACCACGTTCTTTCTTTTATTTTCTTTGTTTTTATTTTTCGTCACTAAATGTATAAGTGTTTGCTAGGGACTAGCAAAGGCAAGTATGGGGGGGGTGATGAATCTCCATTTCATCACCTTTATTCTATCATTTTGGCCTTAAAACCCCTATCTAGTGCATGTAAATACAACTAGTTTGTACAAATTAACACTCATCCTTTGTTGTATAAATACTGTATAAAATACCATTTTAATGCCAAATTATAGAATAAATAAAAGAAAAAGAATAAAATTCCAAAGGTATTTTATGACCCTAAACCTTGAGACCTAGGTATCTTGATGACTAAGTCAACAAGGAATAAAGTAGGGGGGAGATAATGGCCAAAAATACAATAAAAATCCCATTTATTAATTCATTGTTGATTCATTTTTGGTACCCATTTCATTTTTTACTTTTCATACCTCAAATAAAGAAACTTTGTACATGAAAGTTGTAGATAATAGTATGTAGAAAAATAGAAAATCGAGTTTATACCAAAATAATACACGGTGTAAAAGTTATACTCTAAATAAACAACCAAAATTCCAACTTCTCAGACCAATATCTCTCAAATAAAAAGTCAAAATGTATCAAAATAACTTTTAATTGTATATAACTTCTAATAAGCTATTTAATGAAGATGGTTTAATATTTTTGGGAATTAATATGTGAAAGTTAGGTTTTGGACCCATATTGTACAATATACCTAAATAAAATATTCATTTTATTCATTCATTATTATTTTAATAATTTCATATTTTTAAAATTTTGTAAATAGTATTTATAGTATACGTACATATTAAAACTAGAATAAAACCCTAAAGAAAACACTAAAATAAAATAATGTACAAACATACATAGATAAAATACCTATACTTGTACATATATAATTTACACCCCTATTTATTTAAGTGTACAAATAACATCATAAAAATATATTTAAATATCTAAAAATAATTTATAAATTTATAAAATGAGAAAATAGGATAATAAAATAAAATACACAAAATAAAAATAAAATAGCCAAAACATATATGAATATACATATAAATACTCTTAAAAATTAACTTATAATAAAAACCACCAAAAAATAAAAATCATATTAAAATACTACATAAAAATATACATTTTTTATTGTATAATAAAAAATTAATAATATCATTTAATATTTTAATTATTTAATTTGTAATAATGGATCTCTTTTGTCCTGTAGCGGGCTGATGTGGCCCTATCCCCTCCTAGGGAATGTTGACCACGGTCAACTTCTCATCTTTCAGCTCTGATTTTTGTCAGAGCCTCGAATCCCTTCTCTTCTTCGATTTTTCCAAGCTGCCCCGTTTATCCTTCCACCTCGAGATTTTTACAAAGATTATGCATCTCACATCCGTCTACCTGATGAATCTGCGATTCGTCATCTTTATTCATTTATTTTAGCTTAAAATCCCTTATAAAACACCTGCATATAACACTAACTCCATATTCTTACTAATTGCATCTGTGTAAATATTGTACACCTCTTACTAATTTTAACCTAAAATAAATAAAAAAAGAAAGAAAGGAAAAATAAAGAAAATAAAATAAAAATGGAAGACTGTATATATGTAATAGATATAGACTGACCCGAACCTCGAGAAAAGGTCAAGACTTGACCTGATCGACCAGGAATATACTAAGCAGAAAATCCAAAAAAATGTGTTGTTGTAAATTCTTCTCACTTATTTTGTGTATATCTGTATTAAACTAGCGCTAATTTATTTGTGCATTAATTGACCTCAAATCAAATAACTTTCAAAACCAAAGTTGTAAATAAAAATGTGTTCCAAATAATAAAAATAATTGCACAGCTAAATCATGTATAGAATAAAAGTAGCCACACTTGGAAAAAACCATTAAGCACTATTGAAAGACCAATCCTGACTCCATATAAGCTCAAATTGAATCAATCTCACTTCCATTGGGTTCGAAATTAAATTATCTTTAAAATGGCTATATTTTCATTTTTTTTGGAGTTACGGTAGAAAAGTCGATTTTCTGGGGTGGTTTGTGCAATTTTCCCATGTATTTTGTGCATATGATATTTTTATATATTTGTAAATTAATCTTACTACTTATTTAAAATAAAAATAATAAATAATAAATTCTTAAAACAAAAAAGTCTAATTTCCTCATTTACCTTTGTATATAATGTCATATATGTATATAGTATATGTATATAGTTGCTATTTTTAATTAACCACCATAAAAAAATAAAAAAATAATATTTTTAATTCAAATAAATAAAGTGATGAAAATTAAAAAAATAGTTAATTTTGTAAATAATTTTATCTCTCTTTTTTTTATCTCATTTCTCATTTCATCTCTTTTATCTCTTCCACCAAAAAAATCAAAAATTCATTTCAAATTTCATCTCTCTTATCTCTTTATTCAAACAAATTCAAAAATTCAAATTTCATTCTATCTTTTCTATTTATATGGCTCACTCTCCCTCATTTCAACTTGATCAGTCTTTAGAGAGAGGAGCCCGATCTTCGAGAGAACAATTAAGTCGAGAAAGTTGCCTAGTCTCCAAGCCATCCGGTGACAGCGAGTCGACCTTGTCGAGGCGATCACGGTCCATTCCACTCCTAAGGTGAGATCCACATTTTTCTTATTTTTATCTAGGTTAATCGTAGTTTTTTTCTCACATTTTTATCTCGTTGTCATTTGTTTGTTTTTCCAGATCTTAAAATACTTCACGATTTATTCCGCCACCGACTCGATTTTTTATCTCACTTTCTCGATCTCCACGCGTTCTATTTCTATCATCCACGATCTCTCAACTCCGACCGCATACGGTGGTCGGAGATCAGATTCGATTCTTCCATTTTTCTACGGATCCCCATTCATTTTCTGATTTGTAAATAAATAAAATAATAATAGAAAAAAGGTATTTGTTTCTTTTTTTCTCTAACGTTTGTTTTGCAGGGTCATATAAAAAATAAAAAAATAAAAAAAAATTTCTATATATTTTTAAGTTCTATTTTTAGGATTTCCAAAAAAAATAAAAAAAAAATATTTTTCATTTTATTTTATTCCTGTTCACATCACAAACATTAAAAAAATTAAAAACATTTTAAAAAACAAAAAAAATCTTCCATCAGGCAGCGGGGTCGCCACCCCCCGCTGCCCACCAACTGGCCTCCATCCGCCACGACCGCTGCAGCAGCACACTCGTCCACCACCGTGACGCGCCACCTCCATCATTCCGCGCTGCCGCGCGCTCCAGAGGCCAGCCTAGCGTGCGATCAGCCGCCCTCCGCCTCGAGCCGTCGCACCACTCCAGCCTTCTCCGCTAGGAATCGCCAGTCGCGCCGCCCCTCTGACCTCCCGTTCCTCCGCCCCACGCCGTGCCCGTGCCGTGGTCCGCGCCCCCCAATCGCACCAGACCTCCACCGAACACGCCTCCCTCCACTCGCAGCCGCGTGTCCAGATCTGCCACTTAAGCTCGTTAACCTCTGCGCCATCTCATCTCGGCCTCCAGAGCCCTTCTCTTCTATGTGTGGCGGCGACCCTGCTTGTCCTCTCTCCCTTGGATCTCTTGGGAAGAAACGAAAAAGCCCTAGATTTAACTTAAAATTTTTTGGGCAAATTGCAATAAAGCAACTGGAATTTCTCAAATCTACAGAAAGGTCCCTTACAGAATCAAGAATAATCGTGAAAAAATTACGTGAATGTCCCAAACATTTTTAGAATTGCAGAAACGTCTCCTTTCAATCTTCAAGTCACGTGCTCTGCACGAGCATGCTAGGTAAATTGCAATTTTTTCTCTCTATTTATTTTTATTATTTATTTGATGCAAAAACAAAATTTATTTACCTTTTTGTCCATGTTTACAGATATTGCATGATTCTTCTATTGAAATAAATGTTTTTATTAGTCCAAAAATTTTTGAAAAAATTGTGTTATACTCATGATGTGATTATCTTCTTAGCATAAATTTTTCATAGCTTTTTGAGGACATTTGATATTTTTTTGAAAAAATAAAAAACAGTAATATTTTGTCTTCTCGAAATTCGAAAATTCGTAAAAAATTCAAATATTGTTCCAAAAATTCCAAAAAAAATAGAGTAGTTGTATTTCATTGTCTTTTAATTTCTGACCAATTTTCAGGCGATAATTATCTATAAAACCCGAAAAAATTGAAAATGACAAAAATCTTATAAAAATAATAGAAATTTCTACAAAAATATAAAAATAGTGATTTTAGTTTCTGTTTGTAGATAATTGCCTCTAGTTTGTTTAAAAATTATTATCAGGAGTTTTGGGTACTTAAAATATTTTTAAGTTGCAAATTACTCCAGGCTATTCACATTTTTGCATTTTCTCACTATTTAATTTTTAGAAAAATACAAACATATCAAAAAATTCCAAAAAAAATCTCAAAAATATTTCAAAACTTTTAAAACCCAAAAACATTTTCTCTAGATTTTTTTGAGCATTTTTTATAATTAAAAAATTATAAATAGAGTTGGTGTGCATATTTTTAATCTTGTGAATACTGCTTCGTGTTATTTTTGAAAATTAAAAAAATTGCAAAATCAAAATCACAAAAAATTGAAAATCAGAAAATAAAAAAAATTAAAAATTTAAAAAATTAAAAAGATAAAAAAAGTCACAAAAACCAAGTATAGTTGTCCGTTGAGATTCCTGTTTTACTCTTAATTAATTTTTGATTAATTGAATAACCCTCAGGATTTGTAGCCTCCTAGAGTTCGACCATGTCCGCTATATAGGTTAAAAAGTAGCAAAATAAAAAAAAATATTTTTTGTTTGTCACGGGATTTTTGGGGATAGTAACGACCTATTTACCATTAAAATATCCGATCCCACCAATTTCAGGTCACAACACTACCTCGCGTGATCATCAGATCCTGTTAATCTTCCTCGAGCGTGTCAATAATCAATGTCCAAGTTCGCCAGCACCCACTGTCTATAAATAAATTGCCGAGCTCCTCCTTCCCTCCTTGATCCCTCCTAGACCCCTTGATCGAGTCTCAGTGTTCGTGAGTGAAGGGCAGGTGGTAGTTGAGCTTTCCCCGTGCTTGGAGAACGTCAGAGCAAGGAGAGGAGGAGGTCCACAGCGAGCTCTGACCACCTTTCTCCCTGAGCCCCCTCTCAGGTATAAGAGATAATTTATCTTCTATTTTAAGTAGTTTTAATTCTCTTTTTTAGATTCCATGTCTTTAGTTTCACATTTTAATTAGTAGCTGGAGTAGATTAGCCGAATCTCCTTGCTGGAGATCTCGAGATCTGACCTGATTTAACTACGATCGAACATACTCCTGACTCTCTCATCACAACCATTACCTCCCTCTGCATTTTCTCCATCCAATCCTACCATCCAACCAACCGGATCGGCCCTCGATCCGTGAATCGAAGGTCCACTTTTTTCGCTCGCCAGAGCTACGCTGCCCCCTTCATTTCTTTGCAAATCAGCATGAATATGGGTCGAGCATCACTACCTCGGAGCCAGTAACTCCCCTATGCAGGTCCCAGGTTGAATAGGCTCCTATTGGGGCCTAGCATTTCTAGGTTTGAATCCCTAGTTCCCCAGAGCTCTATCAACTCGCCAGGGCTCATCTCTGGGTCTTGGACCTTGTGAAGGGTGCCATTGGACGTGGATCAACAACAACAATGTGGAGAGCGCCTCAATGCCAAGGGAGGAGCCATAAAGCACGAGAAATCGACGGAACAAGGAAGAACACGCTCATGTTATTCCATGTTCTTAGAGATGGATCCAACACTGTTGGATGAAGCTCTCCACTCCAGATCGCACCAGAGCATCGGATCGTCCAGAGCCAACACTGTTCGATCGCAAGCGACAATCTAATCTCCACCGTCCATGGGCAAAGGGGTACCAACCGCGTGGATGATGATATATGTATTAGTGAGCCACATCTAGTTGTTCGCTCCCGTGCATTATGGGGTAAATTGCATACTTCATCCTGTATTTTTTTGCATTTATTAGTTAGTCCCGTAAAAAAGTGTCAAGTGTAAATAAAATGGAAATTTTGCATAAAGGCCCTTATATGTACTGCATATTACATTTGGGTTTGTTCCACGTCACCTCATGTGTCAGCCCACATGAGGTGGAGAAATTGCATGCATGCCCTTGTTGTTTTTGTATTTAATTTCGATCCAAGGTATTTTAATATACATTGTAAAGTTTTGGGAAAAATTGCAGCTATGCCCCTGATGTTTATTTTATTTGCATATATGCCCTTCTCAGTTATATATTTTTGGTGCTTGAATTTCATTTATCAAAAATAGCCCCCATGCTCCAAAAATTATGCAAAAATAGGGTTAGATGCCTGATAACATGTCTTTTCATGATCTAATTTTATTTTAACAATTTGGTCATTTCAACTATTCATTAAAAATAAAATGAGCATGTTTTTGTCCTTATTTGGTATAAAATACCTAAAAAATATTAAAAATTTTGAAAAATTCCAAAAAAAAATTTCATGTTATTCACTTATTTTCCACTCTAGAAATTAAAAATACTAAAATTAGAAAAATAAAATGCATAAAATTCGAAAAAACTCCAAATCCAATATAAAAAGAGTAAAAATTCTGAAAAAACCCAAAAAAGTGTTTCCTATTTTATAATTTTATTCATATTATTACATATTCATTAAATTTGATTTGAAGAATTTGGACTATTTTGCTATTTTTCCTCTTCATTTCAATTTCAGATATTTAATTAATCTCTATTTTGGGATATTTTTGACTTCAAAAAAAATATAAAAATAAGCAAAATTCACTAAAAAAACACAAAAACAGTGAAAAAATATTTAATATGCAATTATTAGTTAATTTTAGTTATATTTATATCTATATTATCTATTACTATATAGATAGTCTTATATATCCTATGTTATATACATAAATGAAAAAAAGAAATGAAAAATTATAAAAACATAAAAAGAAAATACAAAAATATAAAATGAGAAACACAAAATATATAAAAAATAAAACTAAAAAAGATATATGAGTATGTATATATAACTAAAAACCTACAAGAAATGTATATATATATATATATATATATATGCATAAAGAACATGTTTGTACATAATATGCTTGGATTAGCAATAATCGTAGGCTACCAACTTTGCTCTATGTGGTTCGACCTCTACATTATTACTTGCTATACATTTAGTTTTAGAGAATAATAAATTTAGACTCACTGATTGCTATTAATTTCTTTATAAATATATATATATATATCGTGGGTTAATTGTTGATTGACCTAGGGTGTTACACAGATCTCTCCTCGAACAATAAAAAAATATAAATCGGAAAGAAGATGAATCGAAAACGAAACTGGAAAAAGTACATGAATCGAAAACCTAGCTCACAAAGTAAACTAAGAGAAGATCGTACCTTCCTACGCCTCGTTCCCCCAGCAGCGCTTCACTAGCGCTCCTTCCTCGCCTCCCACTCCTCCTCTCGACCTCTCAACCCTAGCCCTTGTGATGGTGGTGGTAGTGGAAATCGTAGAGAATGAATGAGTAGGGGGGGCTATTTAGAGGCTCCAGAAAACCGCTAACCATGGATGGAAAACCATGGTTTAGCCCTTAACCGCAGTTAGCAGCCCAAGGGTTTGGCCCATGGTTTTGGACAAAACTTACCCGAAACATAGGGCTTAAGTTATAACATTACAGAGGAGTCTAGATTCGCTAATGACACTTAATTAACACTAATCGTGATTAATGCTCACTAGTCATGATTAACTTTCACAGCTTATGCTTATCTTTTGCTAACTATCGATTAGTGTTCGCTAATGATCATTAGTGATTTTCAATCCATCATTAGTTTCTTTAATCATTCTTAATTATTCTTAATGACAGTCATTACAGGTTAATTACATTTTAAACCTCCTTACTTCTCTTTCTTCCAAAAATCATAACAAATTGAAATGAAGTCCAATTCACACGAAACAAATTCCGTTGGTTTTCTCTTGACGAGCCAGATCTTATTATATAGGATACGAGAGATGCCAAGTTCAAGGCTTTACAATCATAACAACCTTAAAGGAAGTCTCGTCTTCGAGACTTATAATGATGGCATAACAACCTTACAGAGGATTGAAACCATAACCTTAAAGAGAATGAACGCCATTTCATTTATAAAAAAAGATATACAACACATAGTGTTATCACTCAAACAAATAGGGGTATTTCTCTCTCATTTCCCCCTCAGGTTCCCATGTGGCTTATTCAAACTCTTGGTTCCGCCACAATACTTTAACTAGAGGCACCTCTTTATTCCTCAACTTCTTGATATCTCTATGTAGTATTTCCACAGGTAGTTCTTGGTATGTCAAGTCTGGCTAAACATGTAAATCATCATAACTTATCTTATGCTCTGGATCATGATAACCGAGGTTAATTCATCGATCGTGCATTCCACACAAGGCGAGAACGCAGTCGCTGTGATGGCTGACAAAAATCCGGGTTTAATCAGCAATTAACCCACAACATGAATAAAGCAATTCAATCTCAAAAATGTGGAGTTAAAATTTATTATAACTCTACATTCAAATGTGTATAGGTGTAATCATGTGTAGAGGTTGAGCACTGGGAGCAAATGGTTGGGGGCAAAATGAATTCCACAAGATTATCCCATCCTTTTCTTGTCTATGTTATTGTTTTTGTGGGTTTTAATTTTTAATTTTTTTTTGTTTTATTTTTGATTTTATATTTTTATATTTGATTTTTAATTTTCTGATTTTATATTTTCTTTTTATATTTTTATAATTTTTATTTTCTTTTTTATAAAAACAATATAGCCTATATAAGTCTTTATTTACATGATACATAGAAATATAATTATAAATGCTTCTAAATATAAACAAAATTCAGAAAGTAATTTGTTTTGGGATTTTAATATTTTTCTAATTTTTTTTGTATTTTTGCAAGAATTTTAGCTAATTTTTATGTATTTTTAAAGTAAAAAATATCCCAAATATGGAATTAATTTAATACCCGAAATTAATTTGGGTTTTCAAAAATAGTAAATAAGTCCTAAAATTACCTATATTACTTTTATATGTAGATAATTATATATAGATAATTATTAAATAGAAAAACATATTTTTGGGATTTTTGTTTGATTATACATATTTTTTATTTGATTTTGGAGATTTTTGAATTTTTTAATTTTCATTTATTATTTTTAGGGGTTTTTGATTTATGGACTCAATAAATGTCAAAATATACGATATATGATTTTTTGGAATTTTTCAAAAAGTTTTTATATTTTTTTAGTATTTATAAATTAGACATGGTTTATTTAAGATCCTTTTTAGTTTTAATAAATAAGTTAAATGCGCAAAAAAAAGAAAAATAGATACGTGGCGTGTAAGTAAGGGTCATCTAACCCTATTTTTGTGGAATTTTTGGAGCTATGTAGATATTTTCTTAATTAGATAAAAGTCAAAAAAATAAAAGGCCCAGTAGGGGCATAACTACAAATAAATAAAAGAACAGGGGGCACAATGCAATTTACCCAACAGAATAAACTATTTATTTTATTTTCAGGAACTATTTTACAATATTAAAAAAGGCTAGGGGGTCTGTGCAAAATTTCCAACGTCACGTGAGGATTGTATGTGGCGCTGGTATGGACCAAAATGCAAATATAAAAAGTATGAGGGCCTATATGCAAAATGCCCTAATTTATTTACACGTAATATTTTATCTACAGCATTAATAATTAAATACAAAAAAGAAGAGGGGTGTACATGCAAATTACCCCTTAATAGGCTAGATCGGATGGCTCCCCCTCCTTCACTTGGACACGTGGTGTGATCTGGTATCTTGGTACCCCTTCGCCGCTATATGGTTCAGATTAGATCATAAGCTTCATCGAACGGCTGGGGGCATTACGTGATCGGACGACCATGATCAGAATTGGAGCAGGGGATAGATCCAATGGCTCCGGGGGTGTCTGGATAAACGGGGAAGAACACGTCTACAGAGCTCCTTCGATCGGGCAACCCGTGCAACTTCGGTGGTGGTTTGCCTCGCGAGGAGCTGCAAAAGACTCCTAGGGAGGTTGCGCGTCTGATGATGCCTCCAAAATGGCACCTAGAGCATTGCAGCGGTCCAGCGAGGTCGAGGAATAAGATGACCTCCAGGTACCAGGCGTGGTGCAAAAATCAACCCCTGCGGTGGTCTCTTGGCCTCCAGACCCTGCAAGAAAGTTTCACAAGCTCAACGGAAAGTTTCTGGGGCCTTATTGTTGATGGGAGATGGCTGGTGGCATGGGCGGAGAGGTCCGACGGAGTGCGGTAGAGGTGGACCTCAAAATCCAGATCCAAGGAGGATCTGGTTGAGCAGAAGGGTAGAGGGCATAGAGAAATGAAAGGGAAGGAAGTGGAGGTGGTTGTGAGGTGTCGGAATGGGTAGGAAACGTGGCGGGGTCGTTCGCCGGAGCGGAGCTCCGGCGAACTTTGAATCGGGCTATCGAGGCTAAATCTATGGTTTAATGGTTATTCAAAATGCATAATTAAAAAGCAAGAACAAAAAGCTATCTAAAATCAATAACGTGCACATCTCGAACATGGGTGTGAGCTAAGAAGTAGGACCTCGCCGGAGCTCGGCCGTTGGCGCATCTCCTCCTCCGCGGACCGTCGTGGATGCTAAGGGGACTCCTCCTGTCACGGGGATACACACTGGACCGAGGTCCAGGGGTACAAAGGAGAAGAAATAGCCAAAAAAGTTTGGAGGAGAAGATGGGGTTATTTATGAACAGAGGTGGTGCCATTATTTCACCAGCCTATTGCAAAGAATCTGGGCTATATACACTAGATATAAGGTGGGGTGTGTATGTACAATGATCAGGGAATGTTTCTTGTGAAGGAAACGTTTGTGATAGATGGATGGAATGGCCACGAAAAATTGTGGAAAAGCAGGGAAAGGATAGGTCGTGTCTTCTCAAACGACTGGAGGTCAAGTTGACCAAAGTCAACCAACGGAGGGACCCGATTGGTCCAGCTCAGTCCGCTACAAGATAAAACAAGCTGGATTAATAAAGAATAAATGATTAAAAATAGAAAATAATTTTATTATTTGGCGAGTATAAAATAAAAAAATGTTTATTATTTTATGTAGTATTTTATTATGATTTATATTTATTTTTTGGTGTAATTTATTACAAATTTATTTTTAATGGCTTATTTATAGGTATATTTACCTATATTTTTTACACATTTATTTTTATTTTGTATATCTTATTTTATTCTTTTATTCCTTTATTTTATATATTTATAACTTATTTTTGTGAGTAAAAATATTTTTTTATTTTATTTTTATGATGTTATTTGTATATTTAAATAAATGGGGATGTATATTATATAGGTACATTCATAGGTATTTTACCTATGTTTTATGTATATTATTTTATTTTAATATATTTTATCGAGTTTTATTTTAGTTTTGTATCTTTAAGGGAATATGTAAAATATTTACCATATTAGGAAATTATAAAAGAATTAAAGAATATTTTCCCCTTTTATTTATATACATAGGCATTCTGCCTATATAATTGTATAGACTTATTTTATTTCGTGGTTTCCTTTTGGTTTTATTCTAATTTTAATATGCACATATATTATAAATAATATTTACAAATTAATAAAAATATGAATTTTAAAAAATAATAAACAATGAATAAATTGAATATTTTAATCGGTATTATGTACAATAGGGGCCCAAAACCTATCTTTTATGCAGTAACTCCAAAATATATAAAACCACCATCATTAAATAGCTCGTAAAAAGTTATATACAATTAGAGGTGATTTTGCTATGTTTTGAGCTTTTATTTAAAAGATATGTGTCTATGAAGTTTGGTTTTTGGCTTTTTATTTTGTGCACAAAATAAACACAATGTATTATTTTTGCACAGACTACATTTTGTATTTTTATTTACATTATTATCTACAACTTTTGTGTACAAAGTTTCTTTATTTGATAGCTAAATAATAAATAATAAAATAGGTGTCATGCTTGCATAATTGATGAATAAATAAATGAGGTATTTATTGTGTTTTTTGGCCCTCATCTCCCCCTACTTTATTCGTTGTCGAACAACTCCATTCTGGACTTGGTCTCGGGGTTAGGGTCATAACATATTTGCAATATTTCATTCTTTTTCTTTTCTTCTCTTTATTCTATAATTTTGTCATTAAAAACCTTATTTTATATACAAATAATACAATAAATAATGAAAGCTATTATGTGTAAATTGAGGTTATTTACATCATTTGCAGGGTTTTTAAGGCGAAAATGATAGACGAAAGGTGATGAAATGGGGATTCATCACCCCTCTATACGTGCCTTTGTTAGTCCCTAGCAAATACTTATGCAATAAGTACAAAAAGAATAAAGAATAAGAAGAAAAGAAAAAGAAAGAATCAAAGAATAAATGGGATTGATCATGATTATTAAACTTATCTATACAAAGTCAAAGTTTGGAGCTCAGGTTAGACCTTGATGTGAAAGTGTGTGTGGAACCTGGTTGGGAACCAAATTTAAAACACAACAGCCTTCGAGAATTCACAGAACTCGGCTCAAATCACCTCAATAGCCAGGTCAGAACTTTCCTACATCATACACAAACCCTTATGACTATGAAGTTGACTTGTATATTATAAGTGATAGTGGCTCTCCCCATCTGAAATGACAAAGAGAGTGACTTCTCCAGAATGACAACCCAATGATTCCCTAATCCAGCACTCTGTCCTCAAGGAGCGGGGTATTCCCTTCTAAGTTCAAGTGGCATCCAACTAAAGAGGAGGAGGTGAAGAAAAGTATGGACGGTAGCCAGTGTAGCTACCTATACTGGGATGCAAGACCAGTGTAGTCAAGTCATCCAGCTGCAGGCTCACATGGTATAACTTTGATGCTCATGCTTGCTTATTTTCTATACAACATATATACATACTCCGGCAAGCATTTTATTTCTATTTTCAAGCCTGACCACTTTTTTGGAGTTCTTTTTCAATCATACTATTCACAACCACATTTACATAAGGAGTTTTTCCTCTTGAGCCAGAAGACTATCCCTCTTTTGAAGCTTTATTGCAACCCACACTCTCTTGTCTTTAGACTCCATTGAAACTGGACTAGGTTGGGGCACACTTCCCTCCCTAGACGAGGACGAATGTTTCCACCCGTGGGCGTCTCAGACTGGCAAATCCAACCCCCTCACCACTCCATCTGAGCTGAGCCAAGTGAAAGGTGCAGGTGTCCAAGTTAGGTCACGACCGACAAGGGTCATGAGTGTGTCTCGAAAAGTTCTAGTTAGTCAGTTGTGGTGACTTGAACCTAGCCCTGAGTCTCAAAGAATTAAGTCCTATTGGTCTGAAGTACCTTAAACCTAGTTCCATAAGGTTCCAGTGTAGTTAGGTGCAGTAAGGTCCAACAAAGCTCCAATCTTACACTTTATTGGACTAGTTCAATCATCAAGCTCAATTAAAGAATATGAATGCTATGCAAATGCTTATGTATAACGCAGAAAGATGATGCAATTTTTCATAAATAATTTAACAAGAATTTTGGAAAAGAATTTTGGCACACAAAGTATAAAATATTTACAGCTATTTACATGGGTGTGCTTCTTTATTGTACAAAAATTAAGAATTTTAAAGATTTTTCAGATTTTGATAAGTTTATTATAGGTACATATATACAATTGATAAAGAATTTTATTTTGATTTATATACACATTTTATTCCTATTTTAGTGATACATTCATTTCTCAAATTTATTTGAAAACATTTTTCAAAACTATAGTACACAATACCTTTTGCAAATATTTACAAAGATTTGAAAGCTATTTTGTAAAGATTTTTCACACAATATATATATATATACAATTTTCAGAAATATTTTTACAAACATTTTCAAAATCATTTGCAAATAGGTTTTCAAAACTTTTATTTCACACAAAGAAAAGAATTTTTTAATAAAAATGATTTTACAAAGGTTGAAAACATTTCACAAAAAGTTTTCCAAACGGTTCACACCATTTTTCAAATCACTATGCAAAAATATTTTTAACCTAATTTATTAATTAGTAAATACGAAAATAATTTGAGGAATGCATGTTGTTATTAAATGATATGTATATATAGTATATTTAGCCATATTTATTAATTAATATTGAAGTATGAGTTATGGCTAAAGTATATACAGATTATATACGACCCCCTATATTTAGCATGAGCTATGTCCTCATAGATCGAAAAAGAGAAAGAAAAGACATAACTCGTACTGAGTAGAGAAAAGCCTATATTACAACGACTGAATAAAGAATGAAATAATGAAGATATATATGAATAAGAAGGTGACCAACCCCCCATACTTAGGATCAAGTAATCCAAAGTATAGTAGACTGTACACAATACAAGGAGGGTCACGAGTGGGATTAACTGAAAAACTAAAATAAATAGATCACAACTCAGGCTATCTCCCCCTATAACTAGGCTGAAATATCTCTAAGTATAGCAGAGCATGTCAACATGAGAGGAGACAGTGGAGGGGATCAAAGAATGAACGCCTCCTATACTTAGGAAAAAGTATGTCCTAAGTATATAAAACTGACAGGGAGACACCTTTTCTGTAGAAAAAGAAAAATGAGAAGGAAAAGAAGAAAAGATAGATATATACAGATGTACGAAACGATTGTAAAGAATGTACGCATCACTCCCCCTATACTTAGGGTGAAATATCCCTATGTATAGGTAACAACAGGAGTGACGAAACGGGACATAGAAAGAACAATGCAGTGTGTACCCCCCTATACTTAGGACAAGGTACGTCCTAAGTGTAGACACAAAGATATGGAGATAGATCTGGGGCACACATAACATTAGGGAGAAAGAAGGGATAGAAGACAAAACACATATATACACAAGTACATACTGATGAGGTACACGACGATATCTGGTAAGCAAGTACCGTGCTCTTGTCATCATCTCCCGGTGAGAACGGTGACACATTCAGATAGTGAAAAGACACCCGGTTATGTAATCAATTGGGTGTCAGCTACCGAGGAGAAGAGATTGAAAACTAAACACGTATTCAGTAGCGAAAGCAGAACATCGACTCATAAGGTGTGAAATGGGTGAGCGGAGCCGATACCGTAAGACCGTAAGACATGGAGGGAGAAGGAACAGTACAAACCCCTCCAGGTCAATAATTGTCTCAAAGATGTATAATCTGTGAAAAAATAGGAGACTCTCAATGTAGCGGCGTGATGTCTGATGGTCACGAGATTGGAAGGTCACGAGAACACATCAAACAACACAAGACAAGGCTCAACCTTGCGAGGGTCCTCAAGGTTAGCAGGATCAGAAAATAATCAGAAGACTCGGCTCCATGCTCCAACAGAAAGGAGACACAACTAGGAAGGAGACCGAGTACAAAAATCAGCAGACCCTACTTTGTACCCAAACAGAAAGGAAGCACCAGAAGCGAAGCCGAGTACCCAGAAAATGATGTACCCTCTCGCAGATAACCCTCGGAGAGTAGTACATGCTAGTCAATGAACAATCAGATTAGAAGCTCATCCTTGCGAGGGTCGTCAAGGTGAGGGGCTCAAAGGAGCCTGATCCATCAGCGACCTCGGTAGGTGAAAGATCGGTAATCACTAGAAGAGATCGAAAAAAAAAGTGGCAGCGTCCCGCAGGAAACCCTCAGGGAGCGTACTGCCAGCTAAGCATCGGGTAATGAGAGAAAGGTGGCTTATCCTTGCGAGGACCATCAAGGAGAGCAGACTTAAAGGAGTCAAGTCAGATGGGTACCAGGATCCAACAGATCGGGTAAACATCAAAGCAATGGGGGATCGAAAGCATATCAAACGACTCGGTTCTGTGCCTCTGTGCTCCCAGAAATAGGAGACACAGTCAGTAAGGGGAACTGAGCGTAAGGAAAGTGTTGTATTATCCCGCAGATAGACCTCGGGGAACAATGCAAACTGAACATGGAATAGTCAGATCAGATCTCATCCTTGTGAGGGATGTCAAGGAGATAAAGGACTCAAAGGAGTCAATCGTAATGGTCTCTGTAGACGACACATCGTCTATCAGCAGAAGAGATCACAGATTGAACAATGTGTCATAGTCTCTCGTAGATAACCCTCGAAGAGCACTATGAACTAGGCAAGGAATGATCAGAAATAATGAGGCTCAACCTTGCGAGGATCGTCAAGGTGAGCGGGCTCAGAGGAGTCCGAGAAGTTGGCCTCGTGAACCAATAAATTGGGCACCCAATCAGCAAGGATGCCGAATATTCAAATCAACTGATGCGGTTTTGGGTTCCAACAGGGTGGAGACAGAGTCAGTTTATGAAACCGATCGTAAAGAATGTGTCGCATCCTCCTGCAGATAGTCCTCGGGGAGTACTACGAACTAGGTCAATCAAGTCTTGGGATTGCTGGCATGAAGTCTTAGGTCCTCAAAAGCAATCAATCAATCAATCAATCCTCAGGAGGGCATAAGATCATGGAGGGAAAAAAATAAGGTCAATCGCAGAACATCCCTTAGATCAGTCAAATCAGCTGAGATGGAACAAAAGATAATCAGAAATCCTCTGGGTGCCATGGGTGGATAATATAGGCAGGAGATCAAGGATGGGTTAATCAAGAAGAGGAGAGATCATGCGGGTTCTGCATACCATAGCTATCAAACACAAATCAAGATAGTCAGTCAACCCTCAAAATCAAGATGGTTGGAACCTCAAACGAGAGAGATCAATCAATGCTCATAAAATCATCATCGAATCATCAAAATAGATCACATCCTCAATCCAGTGTGCGAGATCTAAATCCTCAATAAAGAATCACACCTAATCATCGTGCATCATCAAAGTCCTCAATAAGCTCCTACGCATGTATCGAAAGTCAAATCCACTGAGAGTAAGGTATATCAATCTCTACATCCTTGAAAAGTGCCCGACTTACTCAAATAATCAATGGAAATAAAAAACCTCACTTCGGGCGATCTCTAAAAGCACAACAATCCCGGGTGATTCAAGAGATGATACGGGGGACACAAGGAGGGTGGGCAAGAAGTGAGACAAAAGGATCTGGCAAAGATGATTGAGCTCGAGCGCCAATATCAGGACTTAATGCAAAATGAAGAGATATATGTATAAGAGAGGTAGAGGGACTCAAAGATGAAAAAAATGCATGACTCACATGGACGGGACCGATAACTCAGAGAAAATGCAAATGGACTCCAAGTCACA
The DNA here is from genome assembly GCA_037367405.1 of Ottelia alismoides. NCBI lineage: Eukaryota > Viridiplantae > Streptophyta > Magnoliopsida > Alismatales > Hydrocharitaceae > Ottelia > Ottelia alismoides. The sequence continues at coordinate 228,500 of JAZKJV010003003.1, read as the reverse complement.
ATCAATATACAAAGCAAACCCCTGATTCACCTACTCAACACAATGAAGACCGAGTTGTGGTCTTTTTATCTTGTCGATTTTAGAGTTAGGTGATCAAAGAAAGTTGTACACACTAGAATTAGGCTTTGGGATTGGGGAACTAATCCTTAGCGTGCACATATGAATAAAATGCTCAGACAACGAGGGGGTTGCTCTCCCCAAGACAAGGGATCCATTACGTTTTATTTTAGATTCAATAGAGTTAGCAGTCTTGATTTTATTTTGGTTGTCACTTTTTTTTGGTTATTTTTCAATGCACGTGCCTAACGGGGTTCCAATTCCATTTACATCCTAAGTGAGCAAAAATAGAGGGAAAAGATCGAAAAAGCCATGCAAGTCGAAAATCAAATGATGCATGTCAAACAATCCTAATCTAGGGCTCATTCACACAAAATAATAATAATAAAATAAAATAAAAAGCGAGAAAGAGATGTCATCGAGGCCCCCGAGGGAACAATCCCTCGGACAATGGAACTCAGGAAGTCGAAGTGTAGAGAGTCCTATATTATTACATGCCAAGTGTCACTCTCTCACATAAATTTACATTTCTCTCTTTTTTGTGCATAATAAAAAGGGAACTCTGATTTGTCTCCAAAATTCCTCCAGATCTGAATTGGTTGCTCTCTCATGTTAGCCCGGTCAGAAAGCCGGCTCCACATTGCTCGGGTGCATAGGGCCTCCTAGGAGATCCTCCGTCGCGCCGCGGACCCTCGTATCAAATTCAAACATGGAAGAGCACCAAACAGTTCACAATGATAATCAAAAAGAAATAATGCAAATAAATACATAAATATGGACAAGAGTGAAGAAATAAATAAATAAATATCCCAAACGAGTTGCTCCCCGGCAACGGTGCCATCTGATAACTGAGGTTTATTCGTCGACCTTGCATTCCACACAAGGCAGGAAGGCAGTCGCTGCGATGGCCGATAAAAATCCGAGTTTAATCAATAATTAACCCACAACATGAATAAAGCAATTGAATCTCAAAAATGTGGAGTTAAAATTTATTATAACTCTACATGCAAATGTGTATAGGTGTAAGCATGTGTAGAGGTCGAACAGTGGGAGCAAACGGTTGGGGGCGAAAATGGATTGCGCAAGATTATCCCATCATTTACTTGTCCATGTTATTGTTTTTGTGGGTTTTAATTTTTAATTTTTTGTTTATTTTTGATTTTATATTTTTATATTTGATTTTTAATTTTCTGATTTTATATTCTCCTTTTATATTTATATCTTTTTATATTTTCTTTTTATAAAAACAATATAGCCTATATAAGGTTTTATATACATAATACATAGAAATATATTTATAAATGCTACTAAATATAAACAAAATTCAAAAAAAACTTTTTTTGGGTTTTTAATATTTTTCTAATGTTTTTTGTATTTTTCCAAGAATTCTTACTAATTTTTATGTATTTTGAAAGTAAAAAATATCCCAAATATGGGATTAATAAAATACCTAAAATTAATTTGGGTTTTTAAAAATAATAAACAAGTCCCAAAATTACCCAAATTAATTTTAATATGTAAGTAATTATATATAGATTATTATTAAATAGAAAAACATATTTTTGGGATTTTTATTGAATTTTTATATTTTTTGTTGGATTTTGGAGCTTTCTGAAATTTTAAATTTTATTTTACTATTTTTATGTTTTTTTTCTGTCTCAATAAATGTCAAAATATACTCTATATGATTTTTTTTTGGAATTTTTCAAAAAGTTTTTATATTTTTTTAGTATTTTTATAAATTAGACAGGGTTTATTTAAGTTCCTTTTTAATTTTAATAAATAGGTTAAATGTGCAAAAATGCAAAATAGACACGTGGCATGTAAGTACACTGCATGGGGGCATCTAACCATATTTTTATGGAATTTTTGGAGCTATGTAGCTATTTTTAATAATTAGGTAAAAGTCACAAAATAAAAGGCATGGCAGTGCCATAATTGCAAAAAAATAAAAGTACAGGGGGCACAATACAATTTACCCAACGGAATAAACAATTTATTTTATTTTCTGGAACTATTTTACAATATTCAAAAAGGCTAGGGGGTCTGTGCAGAATTTCCAGCATCACGTGAGGACTGGATGTGACGTTGGTAGGGACCAAAATGCAAATATAAAAAGTATGAGGGCCTACCTGCGAAATGCCCTAATTTATTTACACGTAAAATTTTATCTACAATATTAAAAATTAAATACAAAAAAAGAAGAGGGTGTACATGCAATTTACCCCTTAATAGGCTAGATCAGACGGCTCCCCTCCTTCACTTGGACACGTGGCGTGATCTGGTCGTTTAGTACCCCTTCGCCGCTCTACGATTCAGATTAGATCATAAGCTTCATCGGATGGCTGGGGGCATTGCGAGATCGGATGACCAGGATCAGAACTGGAGTAGGGGATAGATCCAACAGCTCTGGTGGCGGCTGGATGAATGAGGAAGAACACGTCCACGGAGCTCTTTTGAATGGGCAGCACGAGCAACTTAGGTGGTGGTTTGCCTCGCGACGAGGCGCAAAAGACTCCGGGGGAGGTTGCGCGTCTGATGACGCCTCCAAAATGGCATCTGGAGCACTGCAGCGGTCTGGCAAGGTCGAGGAAGAAGATGACCTCCAGGTACAAAGCGTGGTGCAAAAATCAACCCCTTCAGGGGTCTCTTGTCCTCCAGACCTTGCAAGAAAGTTTCATTAGCACAAAGGAAGGGTTCTGGGGCCTTATTCGTGATGGGAGATGGCTGATGGCACGGGTGGAGAGGTCCGACGGATTACGGCAGAGGTGGACCTCAAAATCCAGATCCAAGGAGGATCTTGTTGAGCGGAAGGGTAGAGGGAATAGGGAAATGAAAGGTAAGGAAGTGGGGGTGGTTGCAAGGTGTCGGAATGGGTAAGAAACACTGTGGGGTCGTTCGCCGGAGCAGAGCTCCGACGAACTTCGAATCGGGCTATCTAGGCTAAATCTAAGGGCTAATGGTTATTCTAAAAGCATAATTAAAAAGCAGGAACAAAGAGCTATCTAAAATCAATAACGTGCGCAGCTCAAACTTGGGTGTGAGCCAAGGAGCAGGACCTCGCTAGAGCTCGGCCGTGGGTGCATCTCCTCCTCCGCGGACCGTCGTGGATGCTCAGGGGACTCCCCCTGTCACGGGGATACGCACTAGACCGAGATCCAGGAGTACAAGGGTGAAGAAATGGCCAAAATAAATCAGAGGAGAAGATGGGGTTATTTTTGAACAGAGGTGGTGCCTTTATTTGACCGGCCTATTGCAAAGAATTTGGGCTATATACACTAGATATAAGGTGGGGGCGTGTATGTACAATGATCAGGGAATGTTTCTTGTAAAGGAAGCGTTTGTGATAGATGGATGGAATGGCCACGAAAAATTGCGGAAAAGCGGGGAAAGGATAGGTCACGTCTTCTCAGATGAGTGGAGGTCAAGTTGACCAAAGTCAACCAAAGGAGGGACCCGATTGGTCCAGCTCAGCCCGCCACAAGACAAAACAGGCTAGATTATTAAAGAATAAATGATTAAAAATAGAAAATGACTTTATTTTTTTGAGTAAAAAATAAAAAATGTTTCATATTTAATGTAGTATTTTATTATGATTTTTATTTATTTTTTGGTGTATTTTATCACAAGTTTATTTTTAATAGCTTATTTATAGGTATATTTACCTATATTTTATACAATTTTGTTTTTATTTTATATATTTTATTTTATTCTTTTATTCTTTTATTTTACATATTTATAACTTATTTCTATGAGTATAAATAATTTTTTATTTTTTATGATATTATTTGTATATTTAAATAAATGAGGATGTATATTATATAGGTATATTCATAGGTATTTTACCTATGTTTTATGTATACTATTTTATTTTAATGTAATTTATTGAGTTTTATTTTAGTTTTGTATTTTTAAGAGAATATGTATAATACTTACAATATTAGGAAATTATAAAAGAATTAAATAATAAAAGAATATTTTCCCTTTTTATTTATATACATAGGTATTCTCCCTATGTAATAGTATATACTTATTTTATTTTGTGGTTTCCTTTTGGTTTTATTCTAATTTTAATATGCACACATATTATAAATAATATTTACAAATTAATATAAATATGAATTTTTAAAAATAATAAACAATGAATAAATTGAATATTATAATCGGTATTATGTATAATAGGGGCCCAAAACATAACTTTTACGTAGTAACTCCAAAATATATAAAACCACCACCAATAAATAGCTCATGAAAAGTTATATACAATTAGTGGTGATTTTGCTATGTTTTGAGTTTTTATTTGAAAGATATGGGTTTGTGAAGTTTGGTTTTTTGGTTTTTATTCTGTTTATAAAATGAACATAGTGTATTATTTTTGCACAAACTAAATTTTTTATTTTTATTTACATTATTATCTACAACTTTTGTGTACAAAGTTTCTTCATTTAGTAGCTAAATAATAAAAAATAAAATAGGTGTCAAAATTGCATAATTGATGAATAAATAAATGAGGTATTTATTGTGTTTTTGGCCCTTATCTCCCCCTACTTTTTTCCTTATTGACCAACTCCATTCTGGACTTGGTCTCGGGGTTAGGGTCATAAAATATTTGTAATATTTTATTCTTTTTCTTTTCTTCTCTTTATTCTATAATTTTGGCATTAAAAACCTTATTTTATATACAAATAATACAATAAATAATGGATGCTATTATGTGCAAATTGAGGTTATTTACATGCATTTGCTAGGGTTTTTAAGGCCAAAATGATAGAATAAAGGTGATGAAATGGGGATTCATCAGATCCCGAATGTAATTTCTCAGATTTGATACATGAAAAACATCATGTATTATCGAACGATGTGGAAGAAGTGCAAGTCTATATACCACTTTTCCAATCCGCTGAATGATTTTAAAGGGACCCACGAACCTGGGTGCCAACTTTCCATGCAAGCCAAACCTCTGAACTCCCTTCATAGGGGATAATTTGAGGAATAAAAAGTCGCCTATTTCAAACTCAAGATCTTTTTGCCTGGAATCACTATAGCTTTTCTGACGACTCCGAGCAGTCAATAGTCTTTTTCGAGCAAGCTCTACAGCTTCCCGTGTCTCTTGGAGTATATCTGTCATAAAGGTTCTTTATCCCGACCTCTTACCAACATAGAGGAGTAGTACACCTACGTCCATATAGTGCTTCAAATGGTGCCATGCCAATATTTGCATGGTAACTATTGTTGTAGGTGAATTCTGCAAGAGGCACATGTTTAATCCATGATCGCTTCCATTCTAAACCACACGCTCGTAGGATATCCTCTAGTGTCTGAATCGTACATTTTGACTGACCGTTTGTTTGTGGATGATATGATGTGCTCAATCATAGTTGTGTACCTAAGGCTTTCAAGAAGTTCTCCCAGTAATGTGAGGTGAATCATCAAACTCGATTGGAAACTACTTCCTTTGGAATGCCATGGAGACAGATCAAATGTGTAATATATAACTCAACAAGATGATCTGGAGTGAAAGATAAGCTTATTGGAATGAAGTGTGCTACCTTGGTCAGACGATCTATTATAACCCATATACTATCTTTCCCACCAGTCGTTTGAGGTAAGCCAGTAACGAAGTCCTTGGAAATGCTTTCCCATTTCCATTCTGGAATAGGGAGTGGTTGCAATAATCCCGATGGCTTTTAGTATGAAGCCTTTACCTGCTGGCAGGTGAAACGTGAATTCACGAACTCAGCAACATCCTTCTTCATTCCTGACCACCAAAAGTTTGAACGAAGATCATTATACATCTTCATAATTCAAGGATGAATAGATAATTTGGAACAATGCACTTCACGTAAGATATAATTCCTCAGTTCAGGTGTGTTTGGTACACAAACTCTGTGATGGTTATATAGTAACCTATCTTAAAAATGGAATCCCTCTATCTCATTCTTCTCAAGTTGTTGTCTCAAGTCTTTAAGGGCTGTATCATCCTCCTGTCCTTTCTTTATTCTATCTCGGATTTCTGGTTTGTATCGGTGAGGAATAGTTATAGTATCGACACTACTATCAAATGGTTTCCATTCACTCAAAGTTGATAGTAAACCCAGAAGTAGATAGCACTCACCAACCCATGTGTATAAGTTCTTCTACTAAGGGAATTTGCGACGACATTCCCCTTACTGGAGTGGTAGGAGATGGTGCAATCATAGTCCTTCAATAGCTCTAGCCACCATCTCTGTCTTATATTAAGCTCCTTCTGATCAAACATATATTTCAAGCTTTTATGATCAGTGAATATTTCAAAAGTAATACCATAGAGGTAGTGTCTCCATATCTTTAAAGCGAAAACTACGACAACTAATTCAAGGTCAAGTGTCGGGTAGTTCTTATCATGTGTCCTGAGCTATCGCGATGCATACGCAACTACTTTACCATGTTGCATAAGAACTGCCCCAAGTCCTTCTTTAGATGCATCAGTGTACACTGTGAACCCTTCACTCCCAGAGGGTAGAGTAAGGATAGGTGCAGATGTTTGGCATTCTTTCAGTGTTTGAAAACTAGCTTCGCATGCGTCAAACCATATGAATGGAACTTCCTTTTGAGTCAGCCTAGTCATTGGCAATGCTATTCGTGAAAACTCCTTCAAAAATATTCTATAATACCCAGCTAAATCCAAAAAATATCGTATTTCTGTGACAGTCTTCGAGCGTTCCCAACTTATCACCGCACTAACCTTTGAAGGATCAACTGATGCACATGCCTCTGAAATAACATGATCTAAGAAGGATACTTCAGTCAACCAGAAGTCACACTTGCTATATTTAGCATACAATTTGTTCTTCCTTAGTGTTTAAAGTGCCTGCCTGAGATGGTGTTCATGTTGGTAGATATCCTTGGAATAAATAAGCACATCATCAATGAAGACTACTACAAAGTGGTCTAGGAACTGCCTGAATAATCGATTCATGAGGTCCATAAAGGCCACTGGGGCATTTGTCAGTCCAAAAGGCATAACTAAAAATTCATAATGCCCTATCTAGTTCGAAAAGCTGTCTAGGGAATATCTATATCTTTAATTTTCAATTGATGGTATCCAGATCTTAAATCAATCTTGGAATACACAGTCGAACCTTGTAACTGGTCAAAGAGGTCATATATTACTGGTTGAGGATACTTATTCTTTATTGTCCACCTGTTTAGTTGTCTATAGTCAATGCACAACCGCATCGACCCATCCTTCTTCCTTACAAACAAAACAGGTGCACCCCATGGTGAAGTACTACGATGAATGAAATCTTCGTTTAACAATTCTTGTAACTGTACCTTTAACTACCGTACCTCCGCCGGTGCCATCCTATATGGAGGAATAGAGATAGGTTGAGTATCATGTGTGAGAGAGATTTCAAATTCAATCTCTTGGTCAGGTGATAATCCGGGTAATTCTTCTGGAAATACATCCGGAAACTCACACACTATAGGCATATCTTCTATCATTCTATCTGACCCTGATGTAGTGGATATATAAGCTAAATAGCCTTGACACCCTTGATCTAACTGTTGTTGAGCCTTTAGAGTAGAGATGTATTTGACATCATCACTGGATGTCTTTCCAATAAACTGGAACTCTATCGAGTTAGGAATGTGAAAAGTTTCCGTCTTCTGGAAATAATCAAGGCATGCATGATGCCTTTCTAGCCAATCCATCCCAAGGATGAGATTAAAATAATTCATTTCGATAAGTAGCATATAAGCAGGTGACTCATGCCCTGCAATCTGTCCCGCACAGTCTTCTAAGATCTTCTTGAATTATAATTGACATCTTGGTTCCTTACTTAGATAATGGTTTTGTGATTTTATCAGAATCTTATCCTTACAATAGGAATAAAATACTCTTCTTCTTTTCTTTTTTTATGCCTACGAAGTGCCTCATCTACTGCTCCTCCAAATGGAGTAGGAGCAAACAAATTCTATGGACTGATGGTATATAGAATCTTTCTTGGGATTTTTACCCGGCAGACCCTGAAATCTTTTGCAATTACCGCTACGACATTTGAAACATCGTAATTCCTCCCTCGACCCTGTAATCTTGCTCCGTCTTACCCCCACAACCCTACCGTCAATTCTAACTTTACTGGAGTCAATTTCTTGAGTTAACCTTGAGTTAATATCATCTCCCTCTCTCTCTCCTTCCTTCTCCTCCCCCTCTGGGACTGCTTCAAGGTCGGAAGCGAGAAGGAAGATGGCGGCGGCGGTGAGGGTGATCTCAGCAACGAAGCTTACTCAGATCCTGAGAGGGAGATTGCCGTAGAAGAAGGGGTGTTGGAGCACCAGAGCTCTGTTCATGTGAGTTAATCCAGTGGACCCATGTCGTGATATAAATGTTGTATTCATGTGCAATTGGATGACAATCAATGCTATCCTCTGTATTGAGATTTTCAATCTTTGATGCTAACTACGAACATCTGAATAGACAGACAGACCAGAGCTTGCCCAGTAGGCACCTGCACCGCCCGCACAGGAGCCCGGCGACGCACGCATCAACCCCGTCCTCCCGCAAATCCTACTCCTTCCGGCTTTTCACATGCCGCACAGAGGCGCACAGGGGCGGCATCCGGCGGAGCCAGGTTCCCAAGGCAGTCGAGCTCCCAGTCGATGAGGCGAACTCAATGGACGTCCCGCTGATAAACCTCGGCCGGGCAATCACCCTGATCTCCACCTCCGACAGCCTCAGTGAATGCGAGACCGCAGTGCGCGTGATCGCAAATGCTTGGCCGGATTCACAGGGCGACCCAATTGTCGAGACAGCGCTGTCGACATCTGCCATCATCGAGGGTCTCCTGGAGGTGTCCTTCACCTCCAAAGATGACGAGGTGCTGGAGCTTGCGATGTCGATACTTGCGGAGCTTGTGGTGAGGAGCGACGTGAACCGGCAGGTGATGCTCAATGCTGATCCGCAGCTTGAGCTCTTCCTGAAGTTGTTGGGGAGCAATGCTCTATTCCTGAAGGCAGCTTCCCTGCTCTACCTCCTCAAGCCCAAGGCCAAGCAGATGCTCTCCGTCGAATGGGTCCCACTGATTCTGCGGATTCTCGAGCACGGCGACCAGCAGCAGTCGCTGTTCGCCGTGCAGTGCAGCCCCAAGAGGTGTGTCGGACATAGGCGAGGTCGGGCGGAGGGGAGGTCGGGCAGAGGGAGGTTGGGCGGAGGGAAGGTCGGGCAGAGGGAGGTTGGGCGGAGGGGGTCGTGGAGGGAGAAGGGGCATTTTCTGTAAGGGGCATTTTTTGTAATTTTGAGAAACAAAATGGGTATTATGAAACTGAAATTCACGGAATCGGGTTACTTTTAACGGGTCAATTAACGGCCCTTGACCGCAGGGTCTGCACGGTAAGGGTTAGCAAGTTTACAGGGTCGAGGGAGGAATTACGATGTTTCAAAGGTCGTAGCGGTAATTGCAAAAGATTTCAGGGTCTGCCGGGTAAAAATCCCATCTTTCTTATAAGGGTGAATAGAATCCTCAACTCTAGCATCAACGGGTCTGGATGACTTTAATCTCTCATTATGGCATTGAATCTTCTCTCTAATGTATATTACATTTGACCCATCTCAAAGGTCATCACTATCATAGCAGTTAATTGCCTAGATACATAATGGTCAGCCATGATCCTGGGATGAGTCAAGGTCAATGGTTAGGTCCTATACGTTTTAGCATGATGTACATACGGGACAATGTCTTGTGAATGGTACTGCAGTCAATTGTTAAGATCAAAGTATCTTAATACAACCTTAGTTTCTGAAAACCGCTCGTAGTTGTCAATAACTAAATAAATTACTGGAGTAACCGTGCTCTGATACTAATCTGTCATGACCCCGGTTCTTGTGTCGTCGGGTCCTCCCTATCCGGATCTAGTTACTCACCAATAATTTATTCAGCAATAACAACTAACATTCAGAAACAGAATGCAAAAAAATATCAGAAGGAAGTATTTCAACACTTCTCCACTCATAAAATACAGTTCACATGATTCATTGTCCCACTACAACCATTTACAGGTACATCAGCTGGAAGGAAATACACAGAAAAATTACTAGCTACCATACAAAGTAAAGCTACTGTGGCTGGCTGGGTGTCTACTATGTAAGCTGGTTGGATTACTAAAGTCCTTGTGATTGCTCACTGACACCTGTTGGGTTTTCCATAAATCATAGGATAATAATTAGCGAATGCTAATTAACGAAGAAGAGAAAAGCAAAGAAATTGTGTAATTTTTCAAAACTTGTTATCACAAAAAGTTTCATTCCTTCTCATTAATTTAAGTCCTATTCCTTTTTATCCTACGTCAGGGATTAGTCCACGGAATTACCTCACCACTATATGGACTTCGAAGTTGTGGACACTACATGATTGGAGATTGAGTTGATCTTGGTAAGCTTATGCCACCGCACGTCACCTCAACCAATCCTCCAATACTACCCTGACAATTTCCTTTTCTTTTATCAATCAAGGTCTCAAACCCCCAGCCTGGCAAACAAAGGAGCACACCATCCTCGAGGATTCAGTTTCTTAAACCCCATGTTAACATTTAATCATATAACCTAGCGGCTCTAAATACATATTATCGTGACCCAGTCGCTATCCAACCACCCGTGCCTCCACATGGCACGACCACATCTTCTGTCGTTAAACTCGAAGATATTGGGCCCCTGTACCACGCATTGCAATCATTCATTTCGTGCGCGCTTATCATAACAGGGCAACCATGTACCACCTAGGTAAGGAAACATCAATACGGGTTCCTTCCGACAAGCCTACAAGTTGCATGCCCGACCTATAGTTCTACTCCCAGTCATACTTAACGTACACACGATCTTTTTAAGGATCTAGCTTAATACACATCACTTCCATGATGCAATTCCTCCATTAATCCTTAGATTAGCGTAACCATAAATACTGAGTATAGACTTACACATATATGAATTCATATATTTATATACTCAATTTATGCTCTTAGCTTCTAAACCCTAGCTTTCCAAACCACTGCATCCATTCGATGCTTAAACCTTATTTTACTGGGAATCACAAAGCAACTTTTCATACTTTCTTAAAGATAGGCCAAATTAGGGTTCTTTATAGTGAAAACCCAACAACAAAAAGGAAGGATTTCATTACCTAGTCGAGCTCTCTCTCGCGTATGCAATGCTTTATCGTGTTTCGTTTTCAGAAAGGATGATTTAAGGCTCCTGAAATGATCGAATTTCATTTTCGTATCAAAAACGCCAAGAACGTGCCAAGAACGTGAAGAACTAACGAAGAGCACGAAGAACGAGAGGAACACATGAAGAATGTGAAGAACACATTTTCTCTTGAAATTTCAACAGAGCTTTCCCTTATACAGGATGATATTTCTAGGAAAAGTTTAGCAGAGTTTGCCCTTATATCAGGACATATTTCTCGGAAAATTTCGGCAGAGTTTCCCCTTATATCAGAACATATTTCCCGGAAACTTTCGGTAGAGTTTCCCCTTATATCAGGATATATTTCAAAATAAAAATGAAAAGAGTTTCCTCTATCAAATAAATCAAGAGGAAAACAACAACGAAACTGAAAGAATATAATCAAACTGCAAGCGATAGAGTATCAATAGACACCACGTGTCTTAGGCAAGTGAATGTGTGATGAATCACAGGATTCGCTGACGTGCATAGCCGCCCACACCTAAGTAGGGTATTACACTTATTTCTCCATCAAAATGACTATCAAAGCGGAAAAGAAAGCACAATATGCAATGGAGAATCGGTAGACACCACGCGTCTTAGGTGAGTGAAAGTGTGACGAATCACGGGCTTCACTGATGTGCACAACTGCCCGCACCTAAGTAGGGTATTACACATATTTCTCCTCGAACCATAACAGAAAACGAATCGGAATGAAGATGAATCGAAAATGAAATTGGAAAAAGAACATGAATCGAAAACCTAGCTTACGAAGCAAACTAAGAGAAGATCGTACCTTCCTCCTCCTCGTTCTCCCGTCAGCGCTTTGATAGCATTCCTTCCTCGCCTCCCACTCCTCCTCTCGACCTCTCAACCCTAGCCCTTGGGGTGGTGGTGGTAGTGTAAATCGTAGAGAATGAATGGGTGGGGGCTATTTATAGGCTCCAGAAAACCACTAATCATGGTTAGAAAACCATGGTTTAGCCCTTAACCGTGGTTAGCAGCCCATGGTTTTGGCCCCTGCTTTTGGTCAAAACCTATCCGAAACATAGGGCTTAAGTTAGTACGTCCAAAGGATTCTAGATTCTCTAATGAAGCTTAATTAACGCTAATCGTGATTAACTTTCACTAGTCACGATTTAACTTTCGCAGCTTATGCTTTTCTTTTACTAACTATTAATTAGTGTTCGATAATGATCATTAGTTATTTTCAATCCATCATTAGTTTTTTAATCATGCTTAATTGGTCTTAATGACAGTCGTTACAGGTTAATGACATTTTAAACCTCCTTACTTCTCTTTCTTCCAAAAATCATAACAAATCGAAATGAAGTCCGATTCACACGAAACAAATTCTGTTGGTTTCCTCTTGATGAGCCGGATCTTATTATATAGGACGAGAGATGCCAAGTTCAAGGATTTACAATCATAATAGCCTTAAAGGAAGTCTCGCCCTCGAGACTTATAATGATGGCATAACAACCTTAAAGAGGATTGAAACCATAACAACCGTAAAGAGAATGAACGCCATTTCATTTATAAAGAAGATATACAACACATAGTGTTATCACTCAAACAAATAGGGGTATTTCTCTCTCATTTCCCCCTCAGGTTCCCATGTGGCTTCTTCAAACTCTTGATTCCGTCAAAATACTTTTACTAGAAGCACCTCTTTATTCCTCAACTTCTTGATATCTCTATCTAGTATTTCCACAAGTATTTCTTAGTATGTCAAGTCTGGCTCAACATGTAAATCATCATAACTTATCTTATGTTGTGGATCCTTAATGTACTTTATCAGATTTGATACATGAAAAACATCATTTATTGTTGAAAGATGTGGAGGAAGTGCAAGTCTATATGCCACTTTTCCAATTCGCTGAATGATTTCAAAAGGACCTACGAACCTGGGTGTCAACTTTCCACATAAGCCAAACCTCCGAACTCCCTTCATAAGAGATACTTTGAGGAATACTAAGTCGCCTATTTCAAACTCAAGATCTTTTTGCCTAGAATTACTATAGCTCTTCTGATGACTCTGAGCAGTCAATAGTGTTTTACGAGCAAGCTCTACAGCTCCCCGTGTCTCTTGAAGTCTATCTGTATCATAAAGGTTATTTATCCCAACCTCTTGCCAACAAAGAGGAGTAGTACACCTATGTCCATATAGTGCTTCAAATGGTGCCATGCCAATACTTGCATGGTAACTATTGTTGTAGGTGAATTCTGCAAGAGGCACATGTTTAATCCATGATCGCTTCCATTCTAAAGCACATTCTCGTAGCATATCTTCTAGTGTTTGAATCGTACGTTCTGACGGAACGTCCGTTTGTGGATGATATGTTGTGCTCAAGCATAGTTGTGTACCTAAGGCTTTCATGAAGTTCCCCCAGTAATGTGAGGTGAATCGTATCTCGATCAGAAACTACTTCGTTTGGAATGCCAAGGATATAGATCACATGTGTAGTATATAACTCACAAGCAGACCTGGAGTGAAAGATAAGCTTATTGGAATGAAGTGTGCTACCTTGGTCAGACAATCTATTATAACCCATATACTATCTTTCCCACCAACCGTTTGAGGTAAGCCAGTAACGAAGTCCATAGAAATGCTTTCCCATTTCCATTAAAGTATATGGAGGGGTTGCAATAATCTTGGTGGCTTTTGGTATGAAGCCTTTACCTGCTGGCAGGTAAACATGAATTCACAAACTCAGCAACATCCTTCTTCATTCCTGACCACCAAATGTTTGAATGAAGATCCTTATACATCTTTGTAATTCCAGGATGAATAGATAATTTAGAACAATACGCTTCACTAAGATATCTTTCCTTAGTTCAGGTGTGTTTGGTGCACAAACTCTGTGATGGTTATATAGAAACCCATCTTGTATCTGGAATCCCTCTATCTCATTCTTCTCAAGTTGTTGTCTCAAGTCTTTAAGGGTCGTATCATCCTCCTATCCTTTATTTATTCTATCCCAGATTTCTGTTTTGTATCGGTGATGAATAGATATAGTATCGACACTACTATCAAATGGTTTCCATTCACTCAATGTTGATAGTAAACCCCAGAAGTGGATAGCACTCACCAACCCATGTGAATACGTTCTTCTACTAAGGGCATCTTCTACGACGTTCCCCTTACATGGGTGGTAGGAGATGGTGCAATAATAGTCCTTCTATAGCTCTAGCCTCCTTCTCTGTCTCATATTAAGCTCCTTCTGATCAAACAAATATTTCAAGATTTTATGATCAGTGAAGATTTCAAAAGTAATACCATAGAGGTATTGTCTCCATATCTTTAAAGCGAAAACTACGACAACTAATTCAAGGTCATGTGTCGGGTAGTTCTTATCATGTGTCCTAAGCTATCGCGATGCATACACAACTACCTTACCATGTTTCATAAGAACTGCCCCAAGTCCTTTAGATGCATCAGTGTACAATGTGAACCCTTCACTCCTAGAGGGTAGAGTAAGGATAAGTGCAGATGTTTGGCATTCATTCAATGTTGGAAAACTAGCTTCGCATGCATCAAACCATATGAATGGAACTTCCTTTTGAGTCAGCCTAGTCATTGGCAATGCTATTCATGAAACGTCCTTCACAAATCTTCTATAATACCCACCTAAACCCATAAAATATCGTATTCCTGTGACAGTCTTTGGGCGTTCCCAACTTATCATCACACTAACCTTTACAGGATCAGCTGATATACCTGCCTCTCAAATAACATGACCTAAGAAGGATACTTCAGTAAACCAGAAGTCACATTTGCTATATTTAGCATACAGTTTGTTCTTCCTTAGTGCTTCAAGTACCTGCTTGAGATGGTGTTCATGTTGGTACTTATCCGCAGAGTAAATAAGCACATCATCAATGAAGACTACTACAAAGTGGTCTAGGAACTCCCCGAATACTCAATTCATGAGGTCCATGAAGGTCGCTGGGACATTTGTTAGTCCAAAAGGCATAATTGAAAATTCATAATGCCGTATCTAGTCCGAAAAGTTGTCTTGGGAATATCTCTATCTTTAATTTTCAACTGATGGTATCCATATCTTAATCAATCTTGGAATACACAGTCGAACCCTATAACAGGTCAAAGAGATCATCTATTCTTGGTAGAGGATACTTATTCTTTATTGTCCTCTTGTTTAGTTGTCTATAGTCAATGCACAACCACGTCGACCCATCCTTCTTCCTTACAAACAAAATAGGTGTATCCCATGGTGAAGTACTAGGACAAATGAAGCCTTTGTCTAACAGTTATTGTAACTGTACCTTTAACTCCAATAACTCCATCGGTGCCATCCTATATGGAGGAATAGATATATGTTGAGTATCAGGTGTGAGAGAGATTTCAAATTCAATCTATCGCTCAGGTGGTAATCTAGGTAATTCTTTTGGAAATACATCCAGAAACTCATACACTATAGGCACATCTTCTATCATTCTATCTGACTATGATGTAGTGGATATATAAGCTAAAAATCCTTAACACCCATGTTCTAACAGTTGTTGAGCCTTTAGAGTAGAGATGTATTTGACATCATCACTGGATGTCTTTCCAATAAACTGGAACTCTATCGAGTTAGGAATGTAAAAAGTTACTATCTTCTGGAAACAATCAAGGCATGCATGATGCCTTTCTAGCCAATCCATCCCCATGAAGAGATCAAATAATTAATTTCGATAAGTAGGAGATAAGCAGGTGACTGATACCCTGCAATCTGTCCCACACGGTCTTCTAAGAACTTCTTGAATAATAATTGACCTCCTAGTTCCTTACTTAGATAATGGTTTTGTGATTTTATCGGAATCTTATCCGTAAAATAGGAATAAAATACTCTTCTTATTCTTTTTTATGCCTACGAAGTGCCTCCTCTACTGCTCCTCCAAATGGAGTAGGGCAAACAAATTCTATGGACTGATGGTATATAGAATCTTTCTTATGAGGGTGAATAGAATCCTCAACTCTAGCATTCACGGGTCTGGATGACTTTGATCTCTCATTATGGCATTGAATCTTCGCTCTAATGCATATTACCTTTGACCCATCTTAAGGGTCATCATTGTCATAGCCGTTTATTGCCTAGATACATCTTGGTCAGCCATGATCCTGGGATGAGTCAAGGTCAAAGTTTAGGTCCTATACGTTTTAGCATGATGTACATACGAGATAATGTCTTGTGAATGGTACTGTAGTCAATTATTAAGATCAAAGTATCTTAATACAACCTTAGTTTCTGAACATCGCTCATAGTTGTCAATTACTAAATAAATTACTGGAGTAACTGCGCTCTAATACCAATCTGTCACGACCCCGATTCTTCGGTCATCAGATCCTCCCATATCCAAATCTGGCTACTCAGCAATAATTTATTCAACAATCACAACTAACATTCAGAAATAGGATGCTAATAAAAATATCAGAAGGAAGTATTTCAACACTTCTCCATTCACAAAATACAGTTCGCATGATTCATCGTCCCACTACAACCATTTGCATGTACATCAGCTGGAAGGAAACATACAGAAAGATTACTAAATACCTTACAAAGTAAAGCCACGGTGGCTGGCTGGGTGTCTACTATGTAAGCTGGTTGGATTATTAAAGTCCTTGTGATTGCTCATCGACACTTGTTGGGTTTTCCATAAATCATAGGATAACAATTAGCGAATGCTAAGTAACGAAGAAGTGAAAAGCAAACAAATTGTGTAATTTTTCAAAACTTGTTATTGCAAAAACTTTCATTCCTTCTCGTTAATTTAAGTCCTATTCCTTTCTATTCAACGTCAGGGATTAGTCCAGGGAATTACCTCACCACTATATGGACTCTGAAGCTGTGGGCAATACGGGATTGGAGATTGCGTTGATCTTGGTAAGCTTATGCTGCCGCACAACGCCTCAACCAATCCTCCAATACTACCCTGACAATTTCCTTTTCTTTTATCAATCAGGGTCTCAAACCCTCAGCCTCGCAAACAAAGGAGCACACCGTCATCGAGGACTCAGTTGCTTAAACCTCAGGCTAATATTTAATCATATAACCTAGCGGCTTTAAATACATGTTATCGTGACCCAGCCACTATCCAACCACCTGTGCCTCCAAATGGCACGACCACATCTTCCGTCGTTCAACCCGAAGATACCGGCTCTCGGTACCACACATAGCAAATTATTCATTTCGTGCGCACTTATCATAAAAGGGAAACAATGTACCACCTAGGTAGGGAAACACCAATACGGGTTCCTTTCGACAAACCTAAAGGTTGCATGCCTGACCTGTAGTTCTACTCCCAGTCATCCTTAACGTGACACATGATCCTTTTCAGGATCCAACTTAATACACATGACTTCCATGATGTAATTCCTCCGTTAAGCATTAGATTAGTGTAACCATAAATACTGAGTATAGACTTACACATATATTAATTCATATATTTATATACTCAATTTATGCTCTTTTTAACTTCCAAACCCTAGCTTTCCAAAGCACTGCATCCATTCAATGCTTAAACCTTATTTTAGTGGGAATCACAAAGCAACTTTTCATACTTTCTTAAAGATAGCTAAATTAGGGTTCTTTATAGTGAAGAACATAAAATCAGAAATTTCAGTAATCTCTTATGAAAACCCAATAGCAAAAAGGAAGGATTTCATTACCTAATCGAGCTCTCTCTCACGTATGCAGTGCTTTACCGTGTTTCGTTTTCAGAAAGGATGGTTTAAGGCTCCTGAAACGATCAAATTTCATTTTCATATCTAAAACGCTAAGAATGTGACAAGAACACAAAGAACATGAAGAACGTGAAGAACACACGAAGAACACGAAGAACATGAAGAACATAATTTCTCTTGAAATTTCAGCAGAGCTTCCCCTTATACGGGGTGATACTTCTAGGAAAATTTCGGCAGAGTTTCCCCTTATATCGGGACCTATTTCTCAAAAAATTTCAGTAGAGTTTCCCCTTATATTAAGATATATTTCAAAATAAAAACGAAAAGAGTTTCCTCTCTAAAATCAATCGAGATGAAAATAACAGCAAAACTGAAAGAATATAATCAAACTGCAACAATGGAGAATCGGTAGACACCACACGTCTTAGGTGAGTGAATGTATGATGAATCACAGGGTTCACTGACGTGCATAGCCGCCCGCACCTAAGTAGAGTATTACATAAATTTCTCCCTCAAAATAACTATAAAAGCGGAAAAGAAAGAACAATAAGCAATGGAGAATCGGTAGACACCACGCGTCTTAGGTGAGTGAAAGCGTGACGAATCACAGGGTTCACTGACATGCATAGTCTCCCACACTAAAGTAAAGTGTTACACAGATTTCTCCTCGAACCATAACAGAAAATGAATCGGAAAGAAGATGAATCGAAAACGAAATTGGAAAAAGAACATGAATCGAAAACCTAGCTCACGAAGCAAACTAAGAGAAGATCGTACCTTCCTCCTCCTCGTTCTCCCGATAGCGCTTTGCTAGCGCTCCTTCCTCGCCTCCCACTCCTCCTCCTGACCTCTCAACCCTAACCCTTGGGGGGTGGTGGTGGTAGTGTAAATCGTAGAGAATGAATGGGTAGGGGGACTATTTATAGACTCCAGAAAACCACTAACCATGGTTAGAAAACCATGGTTTAGCCCTTAACCGCAGTTAGCGGACCATGGTTTAGGCCCATGGTTTTGGCCAAAACTTATCTGAAACTTAAGGCTTAAGTTAGAACATTCCAAAGGATTCTAGATTCACTATTGACGCTTAATTAACGCTAATCGTGATTAACTTTAACTAATCATGATTTAACTTTTGCAACTTATATTTATCTTTTGCTAACTATTGATTAGTGTTCGCTAATGATCATAGTGATTTTCAATCCGTCATTAGTTTCTTTAATCATGCTTAATTAGTCATAAAGATAGTAATTCCGGGTTAATGACATTTTAAACCTCCTTACTTCTCTTTCTTCCAAAAATCATAACAAATCGAAATGTAATCCGATTCACATGAAATAAATTCCGTTGGTTTCCTCTTGACGAGCAGTATCTTATTATATAGGATACGAGAGATGCCAAGTTCAAGGCTTTACAACAAGGCCTTCCCACGATGGTGGTTTCAACCGCCACCTAAGATTGCATTGACGGTTCTCAAAGGTTATGGAGGTTAGTGTAGATGGGATGGAAGTTAGAAGAAGGGTTTTGTGATGGAGAATAGTCAGAAAGCAACTGGGAGAAGTTGGAATAATTTGTAGAAGAAGGCTAGTTAGACAGTTTGGAGAAGAGGAAATGCAGGTGCGGGAGGTTGAAGAAGATATATGGAGGCGCCATGTGGCCCAATCAGAATTTAGAAAATTAGTTAAATCAAAGATTAAGAGAAATTAAAATAGTTAAGAACTGAATCAACAAAAATGGTGAACATGAAAGTTGTAGACCTCGATGAGATCAGCAACTTTCATGTAGAAGTCAAAGAGATCAGAGATTGTTTGTACATAGCTTAAAATTAAATACCTATGAAAACCATATAAACCAATTTTCTTTCATTTTTCTTTTCATTATTTTTTTGTATTTTTTTTTGTTTTATGTTAATTTATTTATATAAAATACTATTTTAATTTTTATTTTATTTTTAATGAGGAATAAAAACATAAACTATTTGCACAATAATAGGGTTATATTAAAATTGTAATTAGCATCAATTATTTACAACACATAATTTGTTAATTAATGTTAATTGTTATTGAATCTTTATGATTAACATAAGCAAGAGAGATACCATTGATAAATAGTTATGATAAATACGGGATTTATCACCCCCTATACTTAAGCTAAGATCGTCCTCGAGCTAATAAATAAAGATTGAATTAAAGAGTCAAATTAATTAGTGAGATCCCTGACATGTGCAAGTGAGTATACAAGGCTCAATTTAACCTAGAACACTAAATTTTAAAAATCCTAAAACCGCTAAGTTGACCAGGGCTTAATAAAAAGGAATTCAACTCCTCTAACTGTCAGACTCTCAATATATACAGACACACACACACACAAACACACACACTTACACATACACACACACACACACACACACACACACACACACACACACACACACACACACACACACACACACACACACACACATATATATATATAAGAAGTATAACTTAGTGTAGACTGCACCATGAGAGTAAAGTCAATATATCACCAAAAATTCCAATCTCAAAAGCTCTCCTAAGGACCCAACCCTCAACACTAGGGAATAATATAATCTTGCTTCAATCCACTATCTCTTTAGTTTGTCAAACTTAAAAAGTATAGATGGAAGGCCAGATGATGGAAGACTGATTATTTTCACTTACTCTAATTGGAACAGGGTTCTCTCGGGTGCCAATACTCAACACATTTTTTATCTTTATTTTGCCTATCATTGTGTCCATCAAAGAGAAATTGGAGTCGTCTGTACTTGTTTTTCTGGGAGTACACTAGGGTGCGTCTTTTTAAGGTATATAATATACTTACACCCAGACTTGTAGCGCTAACGATGAAGATCCCTTTTTGTGGTACTAGCCCAACTAATAAATGATTTGGTCCAAGTGGTTACTTAAAGGTTGGGAGCGCTTGCCTTAAATGTAACTCCTATGATCTAACTTTTAATGCGATGAGCTTTTCTTTTCACTTTCTATTTTTTTATTTGAGGGAACTTCCCTTCTTTTTCGCTAACTCCACTGCTTTTACCAAAGATTGGTGCAAAGTGATAAACTTATTAAATTAATGTCATCACACCCTGGCACTTTCGGTCAAAGTTAGAGATAACACGAAAACATGTCTCGTATTGGCTATGATGCTGACATTCAGGTTTCATGAAGCCGCCATTAATCTTATCCCATCCTCAAGCATCATAAAGATCAAGTCCAAACTCAAAACATCCAATCCCAGTCTCCTCAGTGATACCTTGACTCATCTCAATCATGAATGCAGTCATGCATGTGAGTGATAGTCAAATTCTTTGAAGGAGATTAAGCGTGAAATATAGCTTGCATATCTTTGAACTAGGAGAGTATGAATTTTTAAGTCCAAGACCCTGATAATTAAGATACGATAACTCTAAGTTTATGAACTCCTTAATCCAAGTGTTAAAGATCATCTCAAGCCTTGAGTGCATAGTGAAAGTGTTAGAGAAGAACACCAATTAATAAGTCAATCTTTTTGTGATTTTTATTTTTTACATGATATATATTTTTTAAGTTAGAGAGTAAATCAATTAGACTCATTTACACCCTTAACTTTGAAAATCTAAATCAATTAGACTCATTTACACCCTTAACTTTGAAAAGATTTTTGAAAACTTTTTTTTGCAAACATTACCACATATGTATAGAAATTTTCTAAACATTTTACAAATATTTTTAAAACAAGTAAAAACCCCATTTTTAAAACCTAAGTAAAACATTTTTCCAAACAGTGTCACCGAAATATAGGTTTTCCAAACATTTCCAAATGATTTTCCAAACATGTCAAGCCATATTTTCGTAAACCATGTAAAAACTTTTTGAAAACCATGTCAAATATGTATATATAATTTTCAAAAATCATTTTAATAACATTTTGTACAAAATTAGTTCAAAAATGTAATACGATACTCGTATCCCTAATAGTTTGAAATGATTTTAAAAATATAAGCTATGGCTAAAGTATATATGCAATATATACGGTAGACCCCCCTATACTTAGCTTTTGCTATGCCCTCATAGCACAAAGTGATATGAAGCCATAGCTCATGCTAAATATAAAAGAATATACAAAAAATGAAAAATCACAGGTGCAAAATGAATAAAAAGAATTAGTTAGATGAAGACAGGGCCTCGTGTCCCCCATACTTAAGCTAAGAAATAGCTTAAGTATAAAGATATGAATTAAAACTAGGTGACTCGAGGGGAACAATCAGAACGACATTGGATCTCCCCTATACTTAGGTTGAAAACAAGCCTAAGTATAATGAATTGGAATCTAAGTGATGAAGGGATCAATTTTAGCTGAATCTCTCGCAGATGATCTCAGGAGATGATAATGGAGCCTAGGGTTTCAGTAGGCTGAAGAGTCAAGCAAGATCAAAACAAACCCGATTATTTCTTCAACATACACAATGAAGACCATAAATATGGTCGAATTATCTTGTCTCTTTTATTGGTGATAAAATAAATTCGTGTTCATTACGAGCAGGTTGCCTTAGTCTTTGGGCTCTATCCTTGGGATTCGTCCTCACCTCTCAATAAATGTATATATATCTGCAAATAATGCTGGGTTTTATCTCCCAAAACAAGTTAAGTTTAATTCCATTTTAATTGCATCAATCTTGCATTAACAGTCTCATTTTTAGAAATTAGTTTATCGCTTGTAGTAGATCTCTGAACACATAAGTCATCGTCTACCGTCCAATCTCGTTTCCATATTATCCTAAGTGACAAATCATGAAAATGGAAAAGTCATGCAGACATAAAATCATGATGTCATGCTCAAGGGAAGTACTTACCTAAATATAAAATTTTATCTAAATGCATGCAAGTCGATGAAAAACTGCACCTAATCATAAGTTCTATTAGTGGTATGAGATTCAATTTATCCGATCTAAGTTGAATGTAGATTACGTACGTCTCATGAATCTTAGAGATGAGTGAATCTCATAAGATGAAGTTAGTGTTCCCTAACTTACGAATCAAGCACTTAAGAACAATACAACGAGAGTAGCTCTATATCCTAAATCAGACACTCAAGTTGAGTCCTACCCAACATGGGTGAGACATGAAGGATATGGTTTGATCCTCAAGCGCATCACGGAAGCGTGTGCATTGTATCGAATACGACAAGGAGCGACTAGTCGGACTAGTTGCTCGATGCAGCGGAATTTAAAAAATTTTATATGACGAAACCACATGATCCAAGAACACTTCTTGAATCGTTTCGTCTAAACCACAAACAAGTAATATGATTACCTCTTGAAGCGTGGTTGCGATCGAGTCTCTAAACGAAGAGACCTCCTGTCTCAAGTCCGATCCGACGGAGGAGACGCTTGCGAGCGCGGGGATGAATCGCGTGCTTCTCGCAATCCATGTTGATGATCCAAGCGACGGATCTCCTGATCTCGACACACGAGATCCGTCGTCTTCTTCACGAGCGAGGCGCACCGAAGGAGACGGAGATCCACGAGCAGACGATCGGGCAGCATAACGACGATGCTGCGGTGACGGAGAACCTCTCCATGGTATCCATGGTGGACGGCCATGAGAGGGATAGAGAGGGCTGGCGTCTAGAGAGAAAGAGAGAGAGAGATGCTTCTCAAGCATTTTGTGTGTAAAGAGAGAGCATGGGTATGCCTCTCTATTTATAGGGTTTTGGGATCCATGGATCTCAATCCATGTGACATATAAAATCAATGGATGAGATTGATTTATGTCAATCCAATGGTCAAGATTGTTGTTGGTAAAAACCAACAACTTGTGATTTAATTTGATAAAAATATATTTGATAAATCAAATAAATATTAATACCATATTAAATCTATCAAATAAGGAGAGAGGAATAGAGAGAGATCAACCTTTCTCTTTGGAAGGGGGGGACGGCCACCAATTTCACAAGGAAATTGGTGCCGCCCCCCTCTTTCCAAAAGGGAGTGCAATCTCATGGCAATCCATGAGATTGCACATCTCCTTGAATTTCTCTCTACTTATTTTCCAACAAAAATTTGTTGGTATTTTGATTCACCAAAATAATTCTCAATTAATTTTGGGAATATTGCAATCTTGACATTGGAATATTGTGAATCATATTCACAACCCAAAACAAAATGTAATTTACATTTTCAATTAATTAGATAATGTGTATCCAATACACATTAATAATTAATCTACTAATATAAATTATATTTAACTCTCTCTAATATATTATAAATCACATTTATAATATATTATGAATAATTGGATATTACTATCTACATTATTCTTATCCTTGATAATTAAATCATATTTAATCATCTTGGATCTCTTTATCTCATGTGTTCAAATAATATGAATCACATTCACATTATTCACATCTTTGATAATCAAAACACATTTAATTATCTAAGATAACTCTCTTTATAATATGAATCAAATTCATATTAATCTTGATAATTAAATTACATTTAATTATCCATTTTCTCAATGCTCGGATACATATATCAACAATAGAATTATCCATGAACTCTTTCAAGGATAATGCGCTTTCTCCACGAATACTTGGAGATAAGGACAGGGCGATTGTATTGTTCCACGTATAGTGACATGGATATTGAGATCATATCTCAAATCCAGATAACGGGCCTCCCATAGATGCTTGATTAAATCAAGACCGCAAATCTAATCTTCTCATTGCATCTAAATCACATTCAGATCAATGTACAATAATTTGGACTAAGATAAGATTACTTCTCTACTGAGAGGAGTCACTAAAATCCAGACCCGTTTCATCACTCCCTAGGAATGGAAGCATCATGGTTATGCAATCGTTTATGATCACATCACCCTCAGGTATTCCTAATACCTGTACATCCTGCATACTGGAAGACTCAGATTAAACCCGAAGTATTGGATCAACTTTATACTGTCTACTTCATGGTTTTATCAGTAAGTTTCTCATTCGATCATTGGGAGTCTGTATTGATCATATACTTTCCAAAAGCATATATCATACCGAGGTCTTGATCATATACTTTCCAAAAGTATATATCAAACCAACAAATTCAGTCAAGCTTCCAAAGCGAGACGACCGTGCGCACGGAATTTGATTCTTCCCAATATCTCATGAGTGAGCTCATGTCTTCCGGTTAAGTAGTGAACCTGTATGATCCCTTTGAGAGATCGTATTACTCATATGCCCTTATATGCACACCAGCGCGCCGGTGTATAGACCTTGATTAGGCCATCAACCTATTGGTCTGCCAAATGTACATACTCAGACATATAGTAACACATCTGTCTCCGGTCAGAGGATGTCTGCCTATATCATGACAGCATATGATATAGGACTTTGGTTATCTCGATCTCGTTAAGTCAACTCTTTGACCTAACTAATCTGACACCTCTGAATCTCTATTCCTATGCAGAGGACCTGCATCAAGAAGTCGGTCAGATATCAGCCTAACTGAGAAAGGATTGCCATTTCCTACTCAGGCTGGAGATCATCTCTTAATAATCATTTGACGGTGCTTGATGAGTCCTCAATCTAACTCATTAGATATTCATCTAAGCACCAGCCTCTATGATTGAATCAACAGCTGTATGATCATTAAGATGGCCATGGTACATAACCCTAATTGTACTAAGGGACCTATTATGCAAACTATGTACTCTTTATTTCATATTAAGGAGTGAATTGCAATAACATTTATTGCATAATGGCTCGCCGTGGGCTCGCATGTCCAACAAGACAGACTCAACACACACAACAAATAATATAGTCTAAGTCCATAATAATTACATAAAAAACATCATCAAAATAATCTTAAAAAAAATTGGTGGCATCTTCTATAGTTTATCTCAACATGGACTCCATCGTGAGCTTTCTACCCCCATTCCCGACGCGCATCCTCGATGAATGGGACCTACCACAGAAGAGAAGAGTTTAGAAAATTCAAAGATTATCAAAACATATAAAGTAATGCATAAAACAACACATCATAGGATTGACCTAGCTAAAATAAAATCAACTTAACCAGAAATGTAAAACCAAAATAATTATATTAATGAAGTCGTGTCCCCAGCTACGGCACCATCTGATGAAGTGCTAAATGCATAAGTTAATTTGGATCTGTTGTAGCACGTGCACTTAGTGTGTCATACATAATCGAATGAATAATCTCCACGAGGAGGATTCGTCTTTAATTTATAACACTGAGAAGTCCAAGGTCGAACACAAGGACACGGGCCATAATATGATTTATTGAGTATTAAGATATCCAGTCTAAGCAATTGATAAATCATCTAGGTCAAAAGAAAGAACAATGCAGGCAAGCAATGCAAGATAATGCATATCACCAATGCATGCATGGATGAGAAAAAGTGTGATGATGGAACGTATAAATGCATGTTAGAAAATAATGATGTCATGAACAAAATGATAGCACATGCAAATGCATACATAATTATGCCATAAAATGATTCATCAAACTTAAGAAAATGAGCAGGATTCAATTATGTAGTTTAATCCAAGCTAGGTTTCATTTAATAGAGATTTAAGCAACTTAATTATCTCTTATAAAGTAATTAATCGTCATACGTCAAATCAGATAATAAATTAAGCCATGTAAAAGATAATGAAACGGAGATCAAAATGCCACAGAATTTACTTCATTTAGATAAAAGATGCTCAAGTTATTCAATATAGAGTGCAGGGGCATAATCGTAATAAAATACAAGAAACAATATCACAAATATTACGAACAAGTCCCTAGAAGGACTAAGATGTAAATAAGAGTAACTAATGTTGGAATTTATAAAATACCCCCTACACGAGGGTATTTTTTGTAATTAAGGATAACCAGCAGGGTAAACTTGCAAATATCCCAGGCCCGCATGCGTAAGGCGCATGCGGTCCAAGGCTCACCTGAATGAACGTGGCTCGGGCCATGTGGCAAGACGAGGTACTCCGGCTCTGGTTCGAAGATGTACGAGGCTACAAGCTCGGATATATCGACGTGGACTCCTCTCGACCGTTAGATCACGCCCGATTTTATGCGATCCAACGACAATTGTACGCTGTTGATTTTCTTCCTCCACCGTGAGCGGATGCTAAGAGGCGAGGCTTAGGCGAGAGCCCCATCTCTCCTCCTTCATCCTGGAATTGCTCTGAATATCGTTGAAGGTCCTCAAACATCTCGCGAAGATGGTATCATTGGAGAAGGTTGGCGAGTGTCTGGAAGTCGGTGATCAAGGAGAACTATTGGAGGAGAAGATCTAGATTGGTGGGGGTCTAACGATTCTAGCCATTGAAAGAGAGTGCTACCTGCAGAAGTTAGAGGATCATAGCTGAAGCAATTTGAAAGTGGGTGCGTGCTAGCATGAGTGGATAGGAGGACTGATCGGAGTGTGGAAGGTAGCAAGCCTAAGGGTTCTTCTATGTTATTCATGGAGAAGAAAGTAGGGGGTGGTCGAGAGTCTAGAAGAAGAAGATTAATGGAGGCGGCCTCCTGCGTACATCAGTGAAGTACGTGAAGGCCTAAAGCTAGTCAGAGGAGAATGATAACATATATACATGCGTGGATTAATCTAAGAAATCGAAAAAGAAATTTTAACCTGAATTGACTTGTATCTTGAAGATGAAGGATGGAGGAATGTCGACTTGGGATCAAGGTTTTTTCGACCTCGGGGTCTCGCTCCAGTAGGCCAGCCATACCTAGGAGCCTAAATAACCGCCTAATGGTGCTACGGCTTGGCCATTCCGGCCAAGGGTTGCACCTGGATGAAGGTTGTCTTGGCCTCTGTCGAACCTTCCTCTCTTTGTCACAGAGAGGAGGAGAGGATTGGGCCTTAGCCTAACAATGCTGGACGACGCTTATGGTGGCCAATTGAGGAGTATTTGAAGAAGTGGGTAACGACATGTCCTACCAAAGGTGGGGGTTTCAACCACCACTTAAGATTGCATCGACGATTCTCAAAGGTTATGGAGGTTAGTGCGGATGGGTTGGAAGTTAGAAGAAGGGTTTTGCGATGGAGGTTGGTCGGAAAGCAACTGGGAGTAGTTGGAATAATTTGAAAAGAAGGCTAGTTGGACGGTTTGCAGAAGAGGAAAGGCATGTGCGAGAGGTTGAAGGAGATACCCGGACCATTTGATTATGATCCAATGGCCCGGATTTGGGTGCGTATGGGTGATTGGAAGCCACAAGATCAAAGCGGATATGACGACTCAGGAGGACGACATGTGGCTAAAGGAGAGGCATGTTGCATGGTCGCCTGGGGAGGCGCCACATGGCCCAATCAGAATTGAGAAAAGTAGATAAATAAAAGATTAATAGAAATAAAATAGTTAGTAATTTAATCAAGAAACATGGTGAACATGAAAGTTGTAGACCTCGATGAGATCTACAACTTTCATGTAGAAGTCAAAGAGATTAGAGGTCATTTGTACTTAGCTTAAAATTAAATACCTATTAAAACCATATAGAACAATTTTCTTCCATTTTTCTTTTTATTATTTTTTGTATTTTTGTTTTGTTTTATGTTAATTTATTTATATACAATACTATTTTAATTTGTCTTTGATTTTTAATGAGGAGTAAAACATAAAATATTAGCACAATAAAAGGATTATATTAAAATATTGTAATTAGTGTCAATTATTTACAACACACAATTTGTCAATTAATGTTACTTGTTATTGAATCTTTGTGATTAACTTAATGAAGAGAGATAATATTGATAAATAGTTATGATAAATATGGGATTTATCACATATACAACACTTTGTATATGAAGTTTACTTTAGACTTTATTGGTAACTTCCATCTTTCAATGTCACGATCCTAAGAAGCTTCATAATATGAAGTCAGAACATTGTCAGACTTAACTGACACATGGAATCCATCCTCAAACTCATTTGAAGAGGTATGAGTATTTCATCTTTAGTTGTCCTTTTAGTTTCTGATTTCAAGAGCCTCATTATCTTCTCAAGATTTAGTGAGTTCCTTCACTTCATTTTCATCTTAATTCTCAAGAGAGTCATCCTCTAAGAATCACACTCTCAGATATGAAATCTTTTAAGAGTCTCAAGGTCATAAAGTAGGTATCCAATACCATCCTTTATTTTCCTAATGAAGTAGCACTCGCTAGTACTGGATTACAACTTAGTTGCATGGATCTTATATATTGTAGTCTCTACTACATAAAATACTTAGAAACTAAGAGGTAATTATGCTAGTATTCATCATTGATCAACTCATGTCACGCATGATCCAATTGCATCTCCCTACAACTCCATTGAGTTTAGGTGTATTAGGAGGAGTGAGCTAGGAATGATATTTCTATCTCCATAAGGTATCCCATGAATTTATCTAATAGGTACTTGCTACCTGGGTTAGATTAAATACATTTCATCTTCCTTCAGACTTTGGTTCTAAACCAAAAAATGGAATCTTTGAACATTTTAAAGGTTTCTAAGGTGAATGGAAGAAATCTCATATCACAAATAATCATCTAATGATATCACATATCATCAATGTTTATTGTGATACAGATGATCCACATATATCAGTATGTATGAGATCTTGAATACCTTGACATCTTACACCATTCTCAATAAAGAGTGCATTGGACATTTTCCACTGAATACAATTTATGTAAGATTTGAAATTTCATACATTCTAAAGCTTCATATCTTACTAGTCTATTGATCTCATCAATAGAGATATGTCTAAGGCTTGATGTCAAATCATTGTTAAATGATCTTCATCCTCCTGTTGATCTTTTAAGGTTTGATTTTCAGTATTAGAAATGTTAATGAACCATTCATTAACTTTCTAATTTAGTAGAATCCACTAGATGTTAGATTACTATATGAAATATATCCATAATAACTCTTTATTATAGGTCTATTCCAGAATGCATGTTTATTTCAAACATTTAGAAATAAATAAAAAATGTATTCTAATATCTAGGTCATAGAGACATTCTCTAAGACTAAGGGCTCTCCCATAAAAATATGAAGTCTATCTATCCAATAGAGATTGTTGTAACAATTGCATCAATATCCATGTGGATGACTATTAAACATTATGATCAAATTTTCTAGTTTTCTAAAACATATGCTACCAATTTCAAGTGTTATTAGAAGAATGAGATACAATCATTATAATTTGATCTTATCTAATAAGTTAGTCAATTTCGATGATGTTATGTAGATTATTGCGATGCACTATCTGAGTTCTTCTCTAAGGATTCAAGATAGACTTGATAGTCAAACTATCAACACATCATCTTATTACAATATTGGCATTCATCCAACTCTTTGAATATCATATCTATGGAAGTCATAGAATTATAGTCAACTCTTTGACTTTCCTTCTTACTTGGATCCGACCCATGCTTCCACTGCGCTCTTTTCATCTATAAACAACCATTGCTTAAGATAAAAGATCTCTTACAGTGCATGTCCACAAGGAACTTCAATATAAGAGCACATAAACATTTATAAATGCTTCATCGAATTCATACAACATGAATAGTATGAAGAATCATGGAAGCCTCGAGTATAGATAACAGAATGATGGCACTCATCATATCTACATCCATGTCATCTCTTAAAGATACAGATTTAGGCAGGTACTCAAACATTTTGAGTACATCATCTCTTATCAAGCCACCATTATGCATAATGCAGTGAACCATGCCATTCATGAATAAATGTCGAGAGCACATATGTTTTCCAGAACATCTTCTTCGGGTTTTATAGGGATTATTTGTCAATTACGATCATCATCGACATGTCACTTTAAGTACATTCGATGAGAGATCAAGATTATAGAGACATACAAATCCTAAGTTGTTGTCCTATTATCTATCTAATCATTCTTCATTATTATGAGGAAACTTGCACATTGCAACCACATACATTATGTGTCCAACTGCAAGATCAACATTTTGATCATGAATCAAATTCATGATATTTTACTGATTATTATTGAGTAAAGTTTTGAGTGGGTTCAATGAGGAATATTTGAAATAAGAATTATGCATATATATACATATTTTACTTTGATTTAGGATTTTTTTATATCCAAGTTGTCTTGCCTTGTCTACACTGAAAGTACATTCCCTTATTCACTTTCAATGTAATTGGGATCTCCTTTCTTATCTTTGTTACATCCCAATAATATAAGAACTTGCAACTCAGATAAAAAGAAGCGGAAACTCATTCCACCTTGCATGTCCAACTTGCATTCCCAATTCGGTCTTTAACACCCGAGCCTACCACCCCTAAAGAGATGTTGACCTGTCATTAATTGAATCAACTGTCAACAGGATTAGAACTCACTATGTGCAATCCAAGATCACCCCAATAATATGAGGACTCAATATTAGGGTCACTATGCATACGACCTTACTCTTTCATGAAGCAAAGAGCCCGATCCAGATGCTCTTTTATGTAGGAGTTGTCACTTCGGACATGTGTCTCCTACTTATAATCCAAGGTGACAAAACCCTTCACCTTGATGGCTGACTATGGATGTCACTTATGTGATCCTCCATATCATGTTCAAATTCTAATTAATTATTTATGAATCATATTCACATAATTAATTATTTCAAGGAAATTACAACTATATTCATAATAGAGTGTATAATTTTAATTGGATCTAATTAATTTAATCAAATTAAATCAATTATTAGTCAACCAATAAATAATTTTTAATTGTTACTTGAAGGATGGTATAATCTCAAAATACGTATTATTTGAATTTTAATAATTAGAAAAATACATCATGTCTGTTTCAAGCATTATCCTTTCCATACCCGTTGTCAAAGCCAGTACCGACGGGAGTATGACAGACTGTTCACGGAGCAACCTGCTACCCCAAAGCTCCCTTACTAGACACCATATCTGCCTCAGGTCAAGATAATATGATTTGGTCATTTTGTATTTGAGATGATAATCAGTCTTTCAATCGAAGTTATATCATATAATATTTATCAAAATCATTTTGATTAATATTATAAGGAGATTTTCTAAACAAATCTCCAATCCTATTCAAGCAACTATGTTTGATAGTATTGATATTGCCAATTGTGATATGGTATCTAGTCAATTTTAGTTAAGGTAATATCATTTAAAAGAATACATCATAAATATTTCACAAATATTCATTAATAATTATTTCAGGAAATTAACCATTAATTTCAACTATTTGATTAAATGACAATCACGATGTTCTTGATTAGGAAAGTAATTTTCATCAGTGACCCTCACTTACTAAAATTAGCATATCTCAATCAATTTAAATCCAAATTACGCAAAATAAGTTTTCGAAGTTTGCTAATTTGATTCATAAAAGAACTCAAGTGATATTCACACATTTCTAGGTGTTTAAAACCGTAATTAACTCTTTAATTACGTCAATTTTTTCCATCCCCAAAACAATGGATACATATTCACTAAAGTGATCATAACTTGGGCAATCGGATTCCAAATCATGCAGAATCAAGTCCCATGATTTCATTATTAATGATAACATAATTCAAGTGATAAATTAAAGTTTAAACACATTTAAACATGGCAAAGAAACAAACAAAACATGACTGTGTGAACAAAATGCGATGAAAGTTCGCACGACCAAAAAATGCCCAAGTCATCTTTGGTTTAAGGATCATATACTAAACCTCTAACCTATGGCTTTAATACCACTTGAAGATATGGGAAATACTTATGTGCATCACAGAAGCACGAGGATCACATCATATGTGATCGGGAGCGACTAGTCGTACTAGTCGCTCGAGCAGCAGAATTTAAAAAATTTGAACAATGAAACCACATGATACAAGAACACTTCTCAAATCATTTCATCTAAACCACAATCAAGTACTAGGTTTAAATCTTGAAGTGGGGTTGCAATCGAGTCTCAAAATGAAGAGACCTCCGGTCTCAAGATCGATCCAACGGAGGAGACGCTTGCGAGCGCGTTGATGAAATGCGTGCTCCTCACAATCCATTTTGATGATCCAAGCGGTGAATCTCATCACACAAGGTCCGACATCTTCGTAATGAGCGAGACACACTGAAGGAGACAAAGATCCACGAGAAAATGATTCAGCAGCATAACAGCGATGGAACGACGATGGCTACTCTCTCTAAGGCTCCATGGTGGAGGACCACAATGAGAGAGAGAGAGATACTTGGCATGTAGAGAGAGAGAGAGGAGGAGAGAGCATTAGTTGTTGTTATCATTTAAAGAGCAAGGATTTCCTCTTCTTATATAGTATTTTGGGAGTCCATGGATCTCAATCCATTGACAATACAAAATCAATGGATGAAATTGATTTGTGTTTCTTTCAATGGACATGATCTTGTTGTGAAAACACAAGAATAATTAATTTAATTTAATTAAATATATATTGAACAATCAATATAAATTAATTTTGAATTAAATCAATTATCCTTGGAAATAATTGGGATGGAGATAATCATCCTACCATAATAAAGGGTGATGACCACCCAATCCAAGTAGGACTTGGTGGTCATCCACCACCTTTATTGGTGGATGGCAATCTTCATCCTATTTCATGAGATTATATCTCATGAAAGATCTTCAATATTATCTTGCAAAAATAATTCACAATTATCTTGTGAACATTGCAATCATACCATTGGAAATTTGTAAATCACATTTACAACCCAAAAAAATGTAAATTATATTTTCAATTAATTACCCAATGTGAATCTAATTCACATCAATAATTAATCAACAAATATAAATTATAACAGGCTCTCTCTAACGTATTATAAATCACATTTACAATATATATTATCAATATGGATAGTGCTATCCACATTATTTATATCCATGATAATTAAATCACATTTAATAATTTTGGATCTCCATTCTCATGTGCCCAAATAATATGAATCACTTCATATTATTCACAGCTTTGATAAATAAATCACATTTAGTTATCTTAGATAACTCTCCTTATAATATGAATCAAATTCATATTATTCATGATAATTAAATCAGATTTAATTATCAATTTTCTCAATGCTCGGATACATAATCAATAATGAAATTGTCCTTGAACTTTCAAGGATAATGCGCTTTCTCTGCGGGTACTTGGAGATAAGGACATGGTGATTGTACATTCCACGCATAGTGACTTGGATATTGAGATCAAATCTCAAATCCAGATCCTGCGGACCTCCCATAGATGTTTAATTAAATCGAAAACGTGAATATAATATTTTCATTGCATTGGAAAACATTCAGATCATTGTCCCTCATTTGGACCAAGATCAGATTACTTCTCTAAAGAGGAGTCACTAAAATCCAAACCTGTTTCATCACTCCCTAGGAATGGAAGCCATCATGGTTATGCAATTGTTTATGATCACATCACCCTTAGGTATTCCTAATACCTGTACATCCTACATACTAGTAGACCTAGAATAAACCTGAAGTTTTATATCTCATTTAAACTGTCTACTTCAAGATTTGATCATTAATATTCTCATTTGATCATTGGGAGTTGGTATCAATAATATAATTTTGAAAAGTATATATCATACCCAGGTATCGATCATATACTTTCCAAAAGCATGTATCAAACATACAAACTTAGTCATGATTCCAAAGCGAGATGACCGTGCACAGAATTGGATTCACAATATCTCATGAATGAGCTCATGTCTTCTGGTTCAGTAAATGAACCTGTATGTTCCTTTTGAGAGATTGTATTACTCATATTCCCTTGTATGCACACCAGTGTACCAGTGTATGGACCTTTATTAGGCCATCAACCTATCGGTCTGCAAAATGTACATACTTAGAATAGAGTCTCACATCTGTCTCAGGTCAGAGGATGCGTGCCAATATCGTGACAGCATACGACATAGGTCTTTGGTTATCTCGAACTCGTTAAGTCAACTCTTTGACCTAACTCATATGACACCTCTGAATCTCTATTCCTATGTAGAGGGTCTGCATCAAGACGTCAGTCAGATATCAACCAAAAGAGAAAGGATTGTCATCTTCTACTCTGGTAGGAGATTATATCTTAATAATCATTTGACAGTACTTGATGAGTCCTCAATCTAACTCTTTAGATATTCATCTACGAACCAAGCTCTATGATTCAACAATTGAATCAACAGTCTTATGATCGTTAAGATGGCCATGGTACATAGCGTCAAAAGATAAAAAGGATGACATAACTCATGCTAAGTAAAAATGGGTGAAAAAGAATAAGTGATGTGAAGTCAGTCAACCCCCCTATACTTATGATCAAGTCGTCGTAAGTATAGTGGAGCAAAAACGAGGTGATTGACGGAAAAGAATATACACACGAAAAAACAAAAGGAGAAAAAGAATAACGAAATCATCAAAATAACTTGGTTCCCCCATACTTAGGACAAGGCATCCTAAGTATAGAAAAGAGTGTAGCCAAAATTAGGGACCAGTGATTAGAGTAAAAGAAAGGATATACAAATGAAAAGTAAAAAGAACAAACATAGAAAATGAGAATAAACGGGCAATCGATCCCCCCTAATACTTAGGATCTGGTATCCTGAGCATTGAAGACAAACAAAAATGGGGACGATTGTGATCTATAGAGATTATACATGTATGTACTCCAGAAAACCGAATGGCTTCACAAGTCTCTGTACAGGATGAGATGAAGTGGAAGAGTAGTCATGCATCATGTACAAAGTAGATCATTTCGACTTAGGCTAGATGATCAGTGGTCTCCACGAAGTGCTTCAGCATCTGCCCATTCAGTGTAAATGATTCTGCACCAAGGTGACACATCTGATATAGCAATACTTCCATTATCGTGCACCGTTCTGACTATATACGGTCCTTCCCACTTGCTCTTCAATTTGCCAGGAAAAATTCTCAACCATGCGTTGAACAACTAAACTATCTTCCCACGAACAAAGATCTTGTGTCGGAATGTTTGTCATGCCATCGCTTTACTTTGTCCTTGTAAATGAGGTTGTTCTCATATGCCTGATTTCGAATCTCTACCAGCTCATTTAGATCTAATTTTCTCTTGGCTCCTACTTTCTGTAACTCTAATGAAATTTCTCTGATAGCCCATTCAGATTTGTGCATGATCTCTATGGGAAAATGGTATGGCTTCCCGTTAAACTAATCTGAACAGTGAAGTACCCAAGGGAGTCTTATATGTAGTACGATAAGTCCAAATAACTTGGTCTAGAAGCTGTGACCAATTCTTCCTATCCGTTCGTACTAATTTTTGGAGTATAGATTTCACCTCCCCATTTGAAACTTCAGCCATGCCTTTCGTCTGTGGGTGGTAAGGAGAAGCCACTCTGTGATCAATAGCATAACTCTTTACTATATTTTTCACCTCCTTAATATTGAAATGGCTACCCCCGTATGAAATAAGAATACGTGGAATATTGAACTGCGAAATAATGTGTTCCCTTAGGAACATGCATACTGTCTTGTTGTCAACGGTTCTTATGGGTATAGCCTCCACCCATATACTAACATAATCTACAACGAGAAGTATGTACTCAATGCCGTTGCTGGAGGGAAATGGTTCCATAAAATCTACACCCCATGCGTCAAAGATCTCGCAAATGATAACGGGTCACATAGGCATGGCATCTCAAGCAGAAGATTTGCCCCTACAGCTCTCTGACATTTTGGACAACTCTTCATGAATGTCCATGCATCTCTAGTAAGAGTCGACCACCAAAATCCACTCTGATGTACCTTCTGCACTGTCCTCTTTCCCGAATGATGTCCTCCTACCTCTAAGGAATGGCACATAGTGAGGACACTGTTGTATTCCTCCTGAGGAATACATCGCCTGTAAATACAATCCGATCCTTTACGAAAAGGCATCGGATCCTCCCAGTGGTAATATCGTGCCTCAGACACTAGCTTGTCGACTCAGTCTTTCAGCCAACCTTGTGGACTCTTCTATGTGACCAGAAAGTTCACTGTGTCTGTGTACCAGGGAAGTTCTGTAACTGCAAAAATACTCTCATCTGGAATTCTCTCTGCAGTCTTTGGCATGTAATCATCTGAAGGATGCTCTAACTGTAGACGGGAGAGGTGATCAGCTACCATGTTCTTTAACCCAGGCTTGTCTCTAATATCTAAATCAAACTCCTGGAGTAAGAGAATCCATCTAAGAAGATGTGCCTTAGCATCCTTTTTTTCTATTAAAAAATCGGATAGCTGAGTGATAAGTATAAACTGTGATTCTAGAGCCAAGAAGATAAGATCTTAATTTGTCTAAAGCAAACACTACTGCCAACATCTCTTTCTCTGTTACTATGTAATTTTGTCTGCATCATCTAGAGTGTGGCTAACATAGTGGATGTCAATTGGAAGTCCATTCCTCTGCTGTCCTAATACAACCCTGACTGCAAAATCTGAAGCATCTGTCATGATCTCAAAGGGTAGAGACCAATCGGGCGGTTGTAGGATAGGAGCATTGATAATAATCTCTTTTAGAGTGAGGAAGGCATGAATACATTTATCATCTAACAAAAACTCGATGTATTTTCCTAACAATTCAGTTAACGGTCGGACAATCTTAGAGTAGTCTTTTAATAAACCGTCGGTAAAAGCTGACATGTCCTAGAAAAGACCGTAACTGCTTTACATTGGGTGGTGGATAGAGTCATTTGATGACATCCACCTCGACAGGGTCAACATCCATGCCTTGCTAAGAGATGATGTGCCCCAACACGATCCCATTTGTAACAATAAAATGGCTCTTTTCCCTAGACAGAACAAGATCGACCTCACAACATTTCTAAAGTACCTAGTCTAAGTGTGCTAAACAAATGTCAAAGGACTCACCATATACCGAAAAATCATCCATAAAGACCTTGAGAAAATCACCGACCATGTCCGCAAAATGGCAAGCATGCACCTCTAGAATGTAGTGGGAGCATTGCACAATCCAAAGGGCATCCGTCTAAAAGCATACGTGTCGAAAGGACATGTGAAGGTGTTCTTCTCCTGATATTCAGGGGCAATAGTAACCTGATTGTATCTGTAGTAACCGTCTAAGAACCAGAAGTACTCCTTCCCTACCAAATGTTCTATCACTTAATTTATAAAAGGCAACACGAAGTTCTCCTTCTTCGTCGCAGCATTCAGCTTTCTACAATCCACACATACCCGCCACGACGTGGTTACTCTCTTTGGAATCTCCTCTCCATTCTCGTTCTTAACCATCTGAATGCCCGACTTTTACAATACAACATGCAATGGCCTAACCCATTCAGAGTTAGAGATAGGATAAATAAAGCTGACGTCACACCATTTTGTAATCTCTTTCTTGACAACATCACGTAAAATGGAATTCATCCTACGCTGAAACTCTCTGGAAGGTTTGCTGTCATGGTCAAGATAGATATGATGAGAACACAAGGCAGGATTTATCCCACGGAAATCGGATGCAGTCCACCCAATGGCCTTGTGGTTTCTCTCAAGAACCTCCATCAGACGGGATTCTTGTTCATCTGTCAAATATGTGCTAATATTGATCAGAAACTGTCGTTGTAGACCCGCAAGGAAAGCAAATTTCATGTTTAGTGGAAGGGTATTTAGCTCAGGTAAGGTCAGATCTGGCTCTGCGATATCATCTTCTGATTGAGTTATGAGATCTGTGCTGCTGGTGGATGTTTCTGTCTTAAGGCTTTTCACCATCTCAACAAGTTCTGGAGTCAGACTACAGAAGATGTCTAGAACATCATCCGACTCGCTACCATGCTCATTCTCAGAATGATTAGAGGAAAATAATTCAGCTAAGTAAAAATCAGTCTCTCAATCATCTAAGGCGGAGGGATTCTGTGAATGTTCTGAATCTAAAATATATGCAATAAAGTCCTCAGATTTCTGCTCCATGTGATCTTGACCCTCCATACTGAATAAATGGTTCCGTCAAAAGAGCTTCCAACTGCAGTCTCGGACCCATCCTCTTCTAGGATATCTTGGGTGTCTACTTGATACCTCTCGAGGTCGTCAAGGAGAACCTCATCCATGTAATCACAGGTGGCTAAGGAACTCAAAGCATCAGAACTAGCTGTAGACGCAGCACTGGATGATTCTTTCGCAATCTCTATATGTACCTTCTCGCCCTCGACTCGAAAAGATACCTTCCATGTGTCATAATCGAAAAGGGCCTTTACGGTCTCCAAGAAAGGCCTTCCAAGAATGATCAGGTAAGGTATAACTGTGTAGGGCATTCCATGTCCAGGACTGTAAAGTCCACTGGGAATTGTAGACCCTACACAGTTACGATAACGCTCCTCAAAATACCCCTAGGTCTCTTTACGGATTTATCAGCAAACTGAAGAATCGAATGGGATTTGTAAAGAGGACCTAACTTGAGCTTGTCAAGTAAACAAGATGGTAAAAGATTTATAGAAGAACCATTATCAAGAAGAGTGCGATCGAATGTGGCTTCTGAAATCTCGCATTTGACATAATGTGCTCCTGAGTCCTTCTTCTTCTTCGGAAGTCTGTTCTGAATCACGCAGGAGGTAACCTTGGTCAAAATATGCTTTTCTGTTTGGGACTTCTTCTTCCTATGCATTGTACATCTATTTTTCAGATGTTTCGTAAGCGTACGGAAGTGATCTAAGGCATCATAGAGCGGGGTTTTTTAAAAAATAAGACCTTTTAGTAATTTCTCAGCTTCTGGAGTAACATCATTCTTTTCGGATTTTTCGTGCCTTTTCCATATAAAGACTCAGGAAAAGGGACAAATTTGTGAACAAAATTCTCTT
This sequence comes from Ottelia alismoides, assembly GCA_037367405.1. NCBI lineage: Eukaryota > Viridiplantae > Streptophyta > Magnoliopsida > Alismatales > Hydrocharitaceae > Ottelia > Ottelia alismoides. Next base: position 188,724 of record JAZKJV010003003.1, on the reverse strand, counting down.
TTTTATTGCAATCGGGATCAACTTGTACATCAAGAGTATCGGAGTTATCTACAAAACTCTCTAACACAGGAAAGGACACATCAGCTTCGGGCGTGTCTTCATGGCCTAGCGTGTTGTCGTCGTCTGATTCGCCTAAGTCCATATCAACCGTCTCAGCATCACTTCCTTCTCCCTGATCATCGAGTGGTTGCTCCCTATCGTTGCGGTTCTCCGCCTCAGCCTATATATCATGTTCTGGCTTTCGCTCCTCTTCATGTGCCATCTTCTCATCCCGATCAGGTGCTTGTGGTGATCTATCGCTCTTGAGATGAATAAAGTTAGATAAAATTCAGGAAAAGAGATCATACCTATCGTGTCGTCTACCTGATCTAAGTGCCTCCTCTTGTTGTTTGGGTTCATCGGAGGCTGTGCGGGAGAGTGATCTTGGGCGCGGTTAACTCATCCAGACGATGGTTAACCTGCTCCATCTCAGTCTTGTGCACAATTTGGAGCGTGCTCAACATGTCCACGATATGGTTCAGTGCTAGGGCTTGCGAAGATGTTTCTGGTTCGGCACGGTAACCCTGACTCTCCACTCTCTCTTGCCATCACATCTGCTGCTGTAGAGCATACTGCTGAGGGGATCGTTGTGCTGTATATGGATTCTACTAGTGATAATTGGGCTGTAATTGCAGTGCAGGATGATGAACATCATGTGGTCTCTAACAGACGTTCTGATGAGACTACTGCTGCGTATAGTATTGTCGGTGCTGATAGTGTTGTCATCCATGTTGCGGATAGTATTGCGGCTGCTGTTGGTGATGTACGCTCGGAGAAGGAAACTGTGAAGCTGGCTGAATCAGAGCGCTATTCCGCTGATGTCAAGAGTGGCTTGCGACTCAACATCAATGTCTCCTGGGCTGATGATCTGGTTAGGATTGGCATGAGACTGTTCCTCAAACAAATCAATCTGCAGAGTCTCCGGCTCGCTTTGGATGAAATGGATCTGTCAGGTGAGCGGAGCGGGTAAAGATCTCCGAGTAGGTTGTGCAGTCGAAGAGCTTGAGATTGCTGATAACGATGTTGCAATTCTGTCATCTTCTTCGTAAGATCACTCAGCTATTGAGGCAAAGATGAGAGTTTCTCCAACTCTCATAGCGGATGCAAGTTCTGAACTTGCTTTTGAATCACATCTACCAATGGTAACTTTTCGCTGATATAACCCATATTGGTATTGATATCAGAGTCTAAAGTGTTCTCCATCTTTTGATGCTCTTGATGATGCGGTGGCTATGGGGCCTTCTAGAATGCCCAAGTAGAGTCGACGACTCTCGAGTTCTCTACCATCCCCTTGAAGATGGACCAGACAGACTCGACATCCCGATTCAGATAGCTGCCTCCACATACAACACTCACAAGCCCCTGAATATCCGACTGGAGTCCTCCAAAGTAGTTCTACACTAGCACCTTCATCGGTATCTCATGATGAGGACATCTCTCGGTAACATCCTTGAATCTATCTCACACCTCGTGGAATGATTCATTCGGCAATTGAGTAAAGTTAGAGATCTGACTCCTCATCATGTTTGAAAAGGAAAAAAATTACGCAGGAACATGGACTTCAGGTCAGTCTACGTAGAAATCTCTCTTCCCAAATGAATGAGTCAGTAAAACACCTTATTTGCTAAGGCGAAGGGGAAGGCTTTGAGGCGAATGGCCTCCTGTGTAAGTTCAGGGTAATTAACCGTATCAAAAATCATCTCAAATTGTTGTAAAAAGATAAATGACTCCTCTGTAGCATTCCCATAGAACTTGGGAAGTAGTGAGATGAATGACAGACGTAACTCGTATGACCCCTGATTCGGTGGCAACCGAATCCAATGATGCAGAGTTGTGACACCCGGGTCATACTCATCTCTGAGTGTCGCAGGAACCATGACAGGTGATAGTGGCTTCCCAGCTCCTGCTCTGAGCGCAGCGATCTCAGCTCGCAACTCATTTTGTGTTCAGAATTGGTCTCGAATCTGAATATTCATCTGCTGCAATATATTGAGAATCTCAGTTGTAATATCCGTGGCTGGATCCGATCTTCCATCAGCGCATTGTTCCTCAGCTGTTCACTCCTCTACTGGTCCCATTCCTCGAGCCATCTGCTTCAAATCTTCTAGAAAGAAAAACTTCTCGTAAGAACTCAGAGAAAAATTGGCTGGAGAAAGCGACGATAAATTGAGGCGGGGGTCTACCTCAAAAGATGGGCGGGGAGGTGAGGGAGTTTGGGTCTGACTCTCCTCAGGATCAGATTGGAATGACTTGGGAAGAGGTTCATCTGAGTCTACGAATATGTACGACGGATGGTGAAAGATAGAGAGCTCATGGAGTCTGAGCAAAATAGCCATCGAGTCGTCATCTTCGATGTCTAGTGGATAATCGGGAGAGCACGATGTCAAATCAAGAGAGATGAGAGAAGGCGTATAAGACATTGTAACTCACACCTCACAAGCAAACACAAAGCAAACCCTGTATTCACCAACACAGCCCAATGATGACTGTAAGAGTTCGGTCGTTTATCTTGTCGGTTTTAGGGTTATTCTGGCATACAAGTATATTCACAAATTAACATGAGCTGATAGGTGCCTGGAATTCCCCCTCCCCCCCCCCAACACTATCCCGAGCCCTTATAGAAAACCACTTGTTCTCAGCCAGTATGGGAGTAAGTACGGACCGTTTCTGGCTACCCATGTTACTTGAGGACGGAGCCTTACACAGTGTCCTCTAAGCCCCCCACTCTATTAAGTAAACTCAGACCTTTCCGGCTACCCACGCATACCCACTGAAGAACAGGGATCAGGTGTATGGACTAAGTAGTATCTTAAAGGAAACTCGGACTTTGGTTCTAGCCTTAAGTGTCGTCCCTCACTCATAAAATCTGAAAATGTACCTGCAGTTGAAGTGCAGGGATTACTCTCTCAAAGCAAATGATCCTTACATTTCTTTTAGAGTCAGAATTTTAAGTAGTCCTGGTCTTATTTTCAGTTTTTTTCTTTCTTTTTTATTTTTTAGTGAAACGTATAACAATTTTTTTATTTTTTTATTATATCCTAGAAACATGCACCTAGGTTGCGAGTCATAGAACTAACTATGAAGGCATCAGTAGATAGGAAGAAAAATCGAATTCATCTAAGCATGCACCTAGCCTCGTGAAAAATCGTGGGAAACCGACGATGCGAGAAAAACCGCGGTGGGTGCCTTGCTCTCCCGAATGCACGGCGCTCAGTGAAGCAGTCCCCAAGAAAAAGGGAGGGGAGGTACAAGTCAGGATGCCCTTACGGGGCCCCTTTCTACAAAATACCAAAACATGGGCAAGATCCCTTAATTATTTTTTTATTACAAATATATTACAATTAAAACCCTTTCTAATTCTGCCCTCAACAACCAACTTGTGAGAGAAGAGGTCAGTCTCTGCACTTTCAACTACTTCCGCTTCCGAGGAAGCCGACTGAACCTGCAGGCCCGGCAAAAATTAGTTAGAGAAAAAACACAAGAAAAGCCGTAAAAAATGAAAGAAATTTGAGGAAAGACGAAAAATCATGAAAGCCGAAGAAAAAGCTATAAATCAAAAACCAATCGAAAATTAAGAAAGAAATAAAATTTGTAAAACCAAGAATATCGGAAATTTTCAAAATTAAAGTAAAAAATCGATGCAGAAATAATGCCTCCCCGACAATGGCACCATTTTGATAACACGGCTTTTGCTAGCGGTTAGAGATGTCGGTTGTAGAGAACCACTGAATCAAGAGCCGCGTTGATCAAACAAAAATCAACGAAATAGGAGAGAGAGAGAGAGAGAAAATGAGAATATGTGGCTTCTCTCTCCTATTTCGTCTACATTATATTATTTAGCCAGGTAAGTGTTTTTGGGTCGAACTCGAGGAGGCAGAATATTAACATCCGATTTTCGACAAAAGAATTAAATCTCTAAAATATGCACTTTATTCTTGATTTTACAAAAGACTTAAAAAATGACTCAAAACTAACTTGATATTGCGAAAATCAAATCGACGAAACGAAGCGAGGAAAAATCGCGGAAAAATCCAAGAAATGTTTCTTTGGTAGTTGCGTAACTACCCTAAAAATTCGAGAAGAAAATACAAGAATGATGTCCAAAACACCCCTACAATCTAGGGGTATAACTGCAAAACTAAAATATGTGTTTTGTTACCAACCGGCCCCTGGTAAGGACTAAATGCAAAGAAAAGTAAAATTATTACCTTTAGGTCCCTGTATAGGGACCTAAATGTAATTCTGGAAAGTTCTTGGAATGAGCATCTGGATCTTGCTGGGTTTAAGACGCAAATTTTCTAAGTATCTAGACGGATGAAATTAGAAGTTATCCCGCAATCTGGACCGTCCGTCTAGGACATGTGTCGCACACCTGTGTGTTCCTGTGTTCTTAAGATGTTCTTCTTCTTCTCAGCGTGGCTGGCCACGAGGCTCCTTTCCCCAAATTATCTCCGGTGAACGGAGGTGTTCTTGGGTCTCTGACAGGGCTAGAGGGGTAACTCCTTAACCCCTCGAGCTCGCCTACAAAGGGGATGGCTTCAATGTCGGCCGAAGTGTCTGAAATAGCACGAAGAAGGTGGTGGTTCAACTGAGTCCAACAGCCGAGGATAACTTGCCTTGGATTGAGTCGTCCTCGATCTTTAAAGCTCGAGCTGAGAATTCTTATGCTTCAACAATGATCAGGACCTGCAAGTGACAATATCCTTGCTCAATTTGCATGCAAATTGGCCAACAAATTCAAGAAATTGCAGATTCAAATATTGCTTTCCAGAAAATGTGAATCAATGAAATGAGATAAAGAGAAATCAAATCGGGAAGATTGGAATTGAATTTGAAAGATTTGAATCTACATCGTCTAATAACAATGATTGACTTTCCAAATGACGTGATTAGCTAACCTAATGTGGGGAAGAAGATCGAGAAATAAATTTGCAAAAGTGATGAAGGAACTCACATGGGAATGAGGTTGTATGAACCTCGATGGTTACTCGACGGACGGTGATAGCCGAAGCTCTATGTGACGCGATGGCGGTGATGCAAGACGGTGAAGCCTTGGAACTTCTCCTCCGTTCAATCCTCTTTCATGCAGGCAGCCTTAGGTAGAGCTGTCACCTCTAGATTAGGCAGAGCACGACGGTAAAGGCTAGATGACGGCAGGGGTAATCTGGAAGCTATAGCTCATGGATGGTTAGTTGTTAATGGAGGTTTTGGAGTGTTTTTATAGAGTGGGTCGAATGGAGTTAGGTAGGGATCAAGGGTAGGCATGAGAGAGGGTAGTTAGGAGAAGAAGATCGATGATTAAAAATGGAGGAAGAAGTTAGAAGTTGGCGTGGAGAAAAAGTTAAAATCGGGTAGTTGAAACAAATTCCGGCCGACCTTCATGAGGAAGAAAGTCCCTGGTGCTGACACGTGTCAGCACCTAGCTGGCCAGGTTCAAGAAATTCTTTATTATTTAGGGATTCAATAGTAAATAAAGGTATTTTAAATAAGTATAAAAATGAAAATTGTAAATAATTAAATTATGGTATAATTACTTTTAATATATAATAATTATTTTACAAAATATAAATATTACATTAATAAATAAATATAATTAATACTTTTAAAAGAGGTTTTGGATTTTTAAATTAATAAATTAGTAAATAATATATTAATTTTATATTTTCTTAATTATAAGGTTAATAAAAAAATAATATATACAAATTTTTGTGTATTTTAATAGATTTATTTAGATATATTAATAAATAAAAGTATAAGTTATATAGTTCATTTATACCTATAAAATAGGGTTTTCTGATTTATCTAAAATAATAAGTAATCTCCAAAAATTATGAAATAAATTAGGGTTAAAGTACAAGATCAAGAAAATAATTAAAAATTATAAAATCATTAAAATGATAAATAATATGTTTTAAATAAAATAGATAACCCAGAGACCCAGTTGTGGTTCGGTCCCGAAACCGACTTTTTGCAAACAGACTCCGATTTTAGTAAAATCATCTTCATTATTTAGAGAATATTATTTTATGAACTAAATGTGAGTATAGTGAAGTTGGAGTTCGTATGATCAAGTTATGATGTTTGGAAGTTTGGATTTTGAGAATTTACAAGTTGGATTTCTTGGCATATATAGAAGGTAATATTTTTAACTTATTTTTATATTTTTCTATATATTTTTAGAAATAATTAAGAAAACAATTTGGTGAAAAATATGTTCATATGAATTAATTTAAAATCTTTACAGTTTTGATATTTATTAGATAATTAATGGAGAATGTATGAAGTATGAAATTAATTATTTTTATTTGTTTTCTTCCTTATCTCCCTTACATATTTATTTTTCGACCAATCTATGCTGACATGGTCTAGGGGATTAAGTTATAAATATATCTTTCAACTATATCTATTTTACAAGTCATATTGTACATATATACATATCTATAATTTGCCTTTATTTTAATTTTCTTCATTTTTATTCTTTTATTTATTTGTATGATTTTAATGCATAAAAGTGCATTTTTATTCATGACTAAGATTTTGTTAAAAAGTAAAATTTAATGGATATTTACATGTATTTGTTAAGGGTTTTAAGACAAAATGTAGATATAATGTTAATGAATCATGGATTCATCAGGGACCTATTATGCAAATTAGTTATTCTCAATTTCAGATCAGGGAATGATATTTGCAATAACATTTATTGCATAATGGATCCTCGTGGTCTCACATGTCCAACACCATCTCCATGCTTATAAATAATACATCCTCTCTTCCTTCCTGATTTGATCTTTCTTCAAGCCCCTTGGCTCTACGTATGTGTGCTCCTAATGACAGAAGGGGTATCCCTCGGAGTCCAGGTGGTGCAAGGAGGTGGTCCACAGCGGCTCTCCGGCCACCTTTGTTCCCTGATGTGACAACCAGGTATGAGCTACGCCATTTTATCATTTCTAGGTTAGGCTTAGATTTAGTTTCATTTTATGCATCTTATTTAGTGTTTTAATTAGCTGTTTAGCTTAGATTTAAGTTTAGCCCATGACAAAGATCTTGAGCTATGGCTGCCCCTATTTCATTGTGAACCAACTTGTTTCGACTCCCTTTTGCCCTCATAATCTTCCCTACTGCACATTCTTTCATTCCCTGCACTTGATCACCTCTGATTCACTTTGAATCAGAGGACCGAAGCCGCTCCTCCATCATTCACCACAGCTCCCCCACCGACTTCATCCCCCTTTGAATCCCAGAGAACATCGTCCGAGTCCACTCTTCCTAACCGTCCAGGCCCCTGTCCAAATGGGGCTCATATGGAGCAATTCGATCCCAGGAGTACCTCTAGGTGTGCTTTCTTTCTCTAGACCTCCAGAGTTCCAACACCGAGCTCCGAAGCTTCAAGTGCGTATCTGGAGGTGAGGAACGGTGAGGCGAAGATATTCAGCCTATCAGTAGCCTTGGAGATGGTCGGTATCGAGCACAACATCGGATCGAAGCTCAGAAGGGCAGGAATTCTTGCATGTTCTTTCTGGCTGCCTTACAGCCATTCGATCAAGAATGAGGTGCCAGATGAAGGAGCTACCGTCCGATGGATATGCGCTCAACCGTCAGATCTCTGCATGAGATCTAATCCTCGCTGTCGGAACACGAACAATCATTACACGTCATGGAGCCGCCACGTGTCTAAGAGAATCAACTTCGGTCGTATGATAGCACGCTTTTGGGGGTAATTTGCACATCTCCCCCACATTCTTATCTATTTTGTACTAGTTATGTAAATTTAACTTGTAGTATAAATAAATATGTAAATATTACAAGACCCGTAATCTTTTATCGAATTATATTTGGGTCCAGTCCACTCACCTCACATGCCATACCACATGAGTTGGCAATTTTACAGCAAACCCCTCACTGATTTTATAATTTCATTCTAGTACCGAAAGTTTTAATATTAGTATAAATACTTTGGGTAATTTACATTGTAGTCCATACCTTTAATTTTAATTGTAATTATACCATTTCCAGTACATGTATTTTTGTGCGTGTATTTCACTTATTAAAAATACCATCCTTGCTCTAAAAATAAAAAATAGGTATGGTGCCTTCTATCTTGTACTTTAATGCTACTTTTTTTTCATTTTAGAAGTTTTGACTATTTTTTAAAAATCAAATAGCACATTTTTATCCCAGTTTGAATTTAAAATTACTAAAAATATATAAAACTTTTTTGTAAAATTCCAAAAAATTATATTTTGATTATTTTAGTATGTTGTAACTATAGACCAAAAATCCCTAAAAATAGAAAAAGACTAAAAAATTAAAAAGCTCCAAAATCCGGTAAAAAAGATAAAAAATCCTCAAAAATCCCAAAAACATTCATTTCTATCATGTAATTTTCTTTTTATAATATGTTATTAATTAAAAAATGTTTTGGAAAATTTTGGCTTTATTTACTATTTTTATATACAAAACAATTCAGTTTATTATTTAGTCCATGTTTTGGGATAATTTTAACTTTACAAATACCTAAAATCAACAGAAATTCCACAAAAACCATAATAATGATATAAAATCCAAAAATGTTTTATTTTGTAATTTTTATTTATTTTTTCCTTGTATGTATAATGACATTACTCTATGTTGTATATAGTTTTATCTACTCCTATTCTTTTATATTTAAAAGAAAAAGAAATTAAGAAATCAAAAAATACAAAAAGAAATAAAAAAATATAAATATTAAAAACAAAAAAATATATAAAAATTAAAATCCTAAAAAAATATAGAACCAAAAGCACACATAAAAAGTTTGAAAGACAAGTATGTACATAGTTCCCATTGATTATCAACAACCATTAGGCTACCTAGCTTGCTCTCTGTGGTTCGACCTCTACATGCTTACATGCTATATATTTTTGCTTGTAGATTATAATAAATTGTGTCTCGCATTTTTATCTATTCATTACTTATATATATTGTGGGTACTTGTTGATTGACTTGGGATTTCTCGTGGGTGCCTTAATGACAATTTATCTTCGCCTTCCGTGAGGATATCTTCTGACTAGCTTGAAAAGCCTAGTTCATCAAATGACGGCATCGCACGGGAGCAACGTAGTGTAGCCTAATTTATGCTTATTTTTATTTTATTTTATTTTATTTTATTTTATTTCTTACGCATATGCTTAACTCCTCTTTTACTTGTGCATGTATATAAACTCTTATTTATTTGCACATATTATTTGATTATCTATGCTAATACTCTATCTCTTGTTGTGTTTGTTGCAAGGGCCCGCTACACGGGGACATCCTCTTAGGAGGACGATGCAGCCATGAAAGTTGGAGACTGGTCTTCCTAACATGACTAGTTGGAGAGGCAGCAAGGAAACCAATTAGCATATATTTTTTAGCTTAGTGTTTTATTTTATTTTAGTGAGAGAGTTATTTATTTATTCATCATTATTTATACTAATTTTTGGACTTGGACACTACTCTACTTAACAAGATCCATTGCCCGGGTGATTGTTCACCTGGGGGCCTCATCGTGGTTTTTTCGTGTTTTCATCACTTTGTTTTATTTGCTTCCTGATGTTTTGAGTTTTCCACCCTTCTTTTTAATTTTTTGTGTACATGGAGACCTTAGACTTTAGGATTTCTTGTATCTGTAATTAGGTCCAAACCCTAACAAGAATTATGTGTCTATAGTCTTGTACATTTGGATATAGTAAAATTAATAATGTTCAACTATTTGGACTTGAACCCACACGCTGGGAGAGCCATCATAAAACGTTGGCAGGATCCGTTGTGGAGGGCACCGGGATGTCTCGAAGATCGGACTCTCGAGTTCATTTCTGAATAGATGGCATGTGGTTCTACATTACTAATAGTAGCTCCTATTTAGGGCAATTTTGTTCATTACACATCGCCATGTAGATAGGTTTAAAAATTCAGTTTTGCATACCACGTGGAGAGAGCCGCGAAACACTGTAAGTCCTCTAACTCTACATGCATCATTAGATTCTATGGTGAGATTTTCATCATTGAATCAACTTGCATGACTTTTTTGCTATCTCCCTTTAATTTTGAGCACCTAGGACTTAGATGAGAATTTACAAAATCATTTGGCGCTTGTATGCAAAATATATAAAAAAAAAAGTGAAAACCAAAAATCTAAAACATGGGGACTACTAAATAAACATTGACTTTAAATGAAAATCTGTAATGAACTTCATTGCTTTGGGTTCATAAAGCCTTCATTGTTTTCAGATAACTTAGGAGAGAACCAAAATCCCTCCCATGAGCGAGGCACGATCCACTAAGGATTAGAGACCAAAACCCAGTCTGTAACTTCCTTGTGTATCGCTTGGATTTCCAAAGTATTGGTGCTTATATCGTACGTGACTGAGTGGGGTCTTGTCATCAATGGTATTCTCGCCTTATGTGGAACATCGACTTGGTCCAAAATACTGAGCTTAGGTCACGTCCTCACTAGTGTGTCTATCTCATCCATTTGTGTCTGAGTAGGTCCTTGCACGCTTACGGGTGATTCTGTTTCGATCAAGGTCTGAAGTAGTGGTTTCACCAATCGGCTTCCTCCCTCTTATTCTTTGGCTGAGTAGGGATCTACGAAGGGTTACAAGGACCTATAAAAGTACAGACTACATGTTACAAAGTGGGAGGATAAGTAAGAGATACTTTTCTGACAGTACTCTCACTCCTATAGGGTTAGCGTTTAAAGACTTGTTAAAAGATATGCCAGAGATCACAACTCCAAAAATGAAAAGATAAAAATAACCGATCGTTTATGGCTTCACATGTGTAGAGTTAGTGAACCCAATTTTGTATTGTGTTTATATGGATCTAGATTAAGGTTCAAAAATCTAGTCCTGCACACCTGCACAAAATTTTGTCATATGAGTTTTATCTTTGACCCCCTACTCGTTTCAAGCCTTTCTACTATTTTATACTCCTTTTATTCCTTGTTGACCATTGTATCCTTCTTCTTGCATCGATCCTCTTTTGCTTCATGTTCTTGATCCATGGATAGTTTTAGTCGTAACTCCACCGATACCTACATCGATTTCATGGACTCGCCATCGTCAAATAATTTAAGGCGATTCTCGAGAATCAGACCTTGCGAACTGATCTCCAGACTCCTCATCTCATTTCCATCCTCCTTGATCTCCTAATAATATGGGACCACTCTTGTCCCACTTATGTCCATTGCGTATGGAGGTCGATTTCAGTCTACATCTTTTACTCCATTCACAACCATCTGGGATTGACCCTGCTCTTAGATTCATCACTATAACTGACACTCAAATTCATAGTGGTCTGATAGGGTTTCTCCTACATTGCTGATAGAAGCCAGTCCCAATCCTAGATCCCAATCTAGAATTCATCTCTTCAGACTCAGACCGGAGATGGCTCCTCAAGGAAAGGGCAAAGAACAACAGCCATCTTAGCTAGAGCAGGGCCAAGCACCTGACCAGAACCAGGTGAACGCTTAGTTGCTGGCCTCCATCCAAGCCATCCAATAGTAATTGCCGGAACAAGCCCTCGTATAGACTGCATTTCAAGATATGACGAATGACTTGAGGAACAAACCCGAAGGAGGAGGAGGAAGAATAAGTCAAGGACCATCCCGTGATGATCCAGAAGAAGAACAAGATCCACGGAATGAGAACCCCAAACTGACGCTGAAGGAGACATATAATCCGGGTGACAACCAGATCACCGAGTGGATTCACATCCCACAGGTGCATGTTCACTTTGAGCTAAAGCCTCAGATCCTTGCACTTCTCCCCTCATTCCATGCGACGTCCTCCGATCGGGCACCTATTTATGCTGCATTCGCAATACAACATTCAATTAACATCTCATTGAGTATATGAAAATACGGGAAAATTTTTCGCTTGTTGCCAAGACATTCACATTCAATGCAATCACCATAGAACAAACACCAAAAAGTGTCACCAACATTCCATTTCATTAACTTTCATAAATATATACATGTACAAAAGGAGTGACAATATATACATGTGTCCCAACAATCTGACTGAAGAGAAGAGTAAACATTCATATCATAACTGATCAAAAACTATAACAAAAGAAACTATACCGTCTAGAATATACCCGATCACCAGGAATCATCAACCCGTTACTATGCTGCAGGCTGCTTACCTGCCAAAACATTGAAGGTAGAAGAGGTGTCAATGAGCGCTGGTACTTCCATATGTCTTATTATTAAAATAAATAGATATTTAAAGTGGTTGCAAAATAAATAAGTAGAAAGACATGATATTTAACTTTTAACAACTACCTGTATTAAGAATGTTTTTTCAAGCTACTCTGAATGTATTTCCCGTGATTTTCCAATGACCCAACATTTTCTAAATAATATTTAAGATAGTAGTTGATATCCCATTCTTATATATTATTTTCTTGTCATTTAAATCTCATGTTTGTTAGTCTTGGTGATGGGATGATGAGATTTAATCTGGTTATCAATTCTATCAAAATTTTTGAGTCTAGTGGATAGTCTGTAGTCTTGAACTGTTTTTGACCTCACACTATGACTCTATGGTGTAAAGAGTTCCTTAGGGTTGGGGTGCCTCCGTAGGCATGCGATGTGGTGTATTGCATCCTAACTAAGTTCCCAACACGTTCACTAACTTTATTATGAACATTCTAGCCAACACAACTTATAACTGACTTCATTTCTTAGACAATATCCATAATGCTTCTTTCTGAGTTCAACTGAAACTCCTCCAAATGTAACCCTAGATGATTCATATGTAGCATCGCTAATCCTGTTGGCAGAAAAGTAACTAAAACTCAAGCGGCGAGGTAGCCTCCTCTGAGGCTCTTCCATCTCGCCCTCTTATTGGAAGTGCGGTCCAGTAGAGGGAAAGGTCTACTCCAGAACTACGCCACAGAGACGGGTGAGAGAGACTCTCCGGAAAAGGCACTATAGAAACTGGTCTGATTAGTATGAGCAAACAAGCTTGTATGAAAAACTTAAAACCGAGGATCCCCCGCATGGGTATCCTAAAACAGAGAGGTCAGCGGATTGGTCAAAAGTCAGGATCTTAACGAGCCATAAAAAGACTGCGTGCTTGTGTAAAAATCGCACGAAATTCTGGGATCCTAGACCCACGTAGTTGGCGGTTGCTGCCCTAACTAGGCTTCCTATCTTCCTCCCAGTTGAGGGTCATCGTGCCCTCGCTCGGTAAGGTATATGAGTTACCATGACTAGCACTAATAATCGATATCACTTATTCATCATCATGTTTTCTTACATGATCACTCAGTTCTTTCTCAACCTCTTCTATGGTCAACTTACCAGATCTAGGAATCTCGTCAACAACTTTATCAATAGTGAATTATACTTCAAGATAAATTGATGAGATTAATAGTCATAATGACCATAGAAATTTCTAGCTTGATTCGATTATATTCGGCATATTTCTTTTTAAATAAATATATATATAATTACACCCCTAATATTTTACTAATGCTATCATAGGTTTCTACAGAAGAGCCCCTCTCTCAATCAATACCTTATAAAAAAATCCAACTTTTCCTTATTACATCGATTCCAGATATTTAATAGCATGTGCAATTTCATCATGTAAGAGTGACACCATTCTGGAATTACGATGGTGTATATTGGGGCATTTTAATTTCTTTTTATTTAATTTTTAAGGAGGGTTACCTAACTATATTCAAAATAAATAGACTTCATGTATACGTGCTACCATTTTTATATCTTGATTTTTTATTGAATTTGGTAGGCAATGCATAAAAATTTAAAAGTTTTGTTGAACTCGAATTTGCATCCACCTATTTGGTCCTCAACTACTTCCAACATTATCTGGAATGAATTCGTATTGTGATATAGGAATCAAAAGTGCTATGCGTAATGAAATTATTCCATTACAGGGGAAAACGACAGATTCTTTGCAAAATAAGATATAGATCCACATGTCTTACTAATTGATCGATCAATTTGATCTGGACACTCGGTTGAATATTCAAGAGTACAGACAAATAATAATACCTAAATAAGTCCATCCATTTTGCTCTATCTGCCTCTTTCTTTTATAGAGTTAAAAAATTGATCCCTAATTTTATATTATATAACTTCTTCCCTCGACTAAGACTTGCCCATTAGTTAGGAGTTTTGACCTCGACTTTACAAGCTCAATATTGTACACATTGGTCATGGGTTTGGGGATGTGCTAACTCAAGTAGGTTCACTTAGTTCTGTTGCCTTGACTTCTTGCTTCCCACCCCTTCTTCATCATACTTGAACTCAGATTTTAATATGTGATAATGGACCCATAACGTACAAATGAAATGAGTCACAACTCCCTGATGAATGAAGAAAGGCACATGATGCCAATTGTAGGGATCAGAATCAAATGTTAGATGATGGCTCCCTATAGGTGCTAGTGGAGTACTAACATGGATATACTACAAAACAATGCAATAAGATATGCACTCCTTTATAGGGGAAAAACTTAAATGCATGTATCATTTAACATGTGAGTAGGTACATAGAGATGGTCTCATATTCGGAGCTTCCTTGGGCTAGTGGGTTATTATAGATGCTTCGTCAGTGGATCTTCACGCATTGTTCGTCCTCTGACAAGATTGACGCAGAAGGGAGTTCCATTCATTTGCGAAGATTCATGCGAGCATGCCCTCAAGACACTGAAGGAGAGATTGACTACAATACCTATTCTTGCTCTTCCTTCAGGCACTCAGGACTATGCAGTATACACCGATGCATCAGGAGAAGGTTTAGGAGCGGTGTTGATGCATAGAGGTCATGTGACTGCTTACGCATCATGTAGCTGAGACCGCATGAGCAGAGTTACCCTACCCATGACTTGGAGTTGGCGGCAGTTGTCTTCGCCTTGAATATCTGGTGCCACTATCTTTGTGGGGTGAATTTCGAGTTTTTTACTAATCACAAGAGCCTGAAGTACATATCTGATCAAAAGGAGTTGAACATGATACATCACAGGTGGCTTGAGCTACTGAAGGACTACGGCTACATGATCTCTTACCATCCCGGTAAGGGAAACGTGGTGGCAAATGTGCTTAGTAGGAGAGCTCATGCCGAAGGTACTACGAACTGGATATATACATGAGATGTGCATGCAGCTTTGACTGATTGGCATCCTCAGGAGAGTGTATCCATATAAACAGTCGTGCCTCCATGATTTAGAAATTTGTGGGATCGCATTGTTGAAGGCCAGAAGACATATCCTTGAATTCGAGATAGATACATGCAAGCCGTCAAGGACGAGGTTGATGATTTTGTTGTGGCGGAAGACTGTTTTATGGAAGGCAGGATGGGTCGTTGTGCCCAATGATGAGCATTTACACAGAGATATTCTCGATGAAGCACACAGTTCACGATTATATATTCATCCAGGTAGCACCAAGATGTATCATGATCTGCATCGACATTTCTGGTGGGATGGAATGAAGCGTGATGTGGCGCAACATGTTAGTAGATGCATGACCTATCAGATGCTCAAGGCTGAGCACAGGAGACCACTAGGGCTATTACAGTCTCTCCCCATTCTTGGGAGGAAGTGAGAGAGTATCTCTATGGATTTCGTCAGAGGATTGCAGAAGACACCAGGTGGCCATGATCCCATTTGGGTTGTTATTGACAAGTTAACCAAGTCTGCCCATTTCATACCTATCAGCATGGCCTATACACCATCCAGATTGGCCCGGCTATATGTGCAGAATATCATCAGACTTCATGGCATACCACATGAGGTGGTATCTGACAGAGACTCGAGGTTTACATCGCATTACTGGCACCAGTTCATGTCAGCACTACAGACAGAGCTAAAGATGAGTTCTACATACCATCCATAGACCAACGAGCAGAGCGAGCATACTATTCAGACGCTTGAGGATCTACTTTGTGCATGTACCTTGGAGTGGAAAGGGTCCTGGAAGGGCCATCCGCCTTTATTGGAATTCACATACAACAACAGCTATCATTCCGGTATTGGCATGGAACCATTCGAAGCTCTATATGGGCGGAGATGCCTCACACCTCTCAGTTAACGTGAGGCAGGTGATCATGCTAGTTATTCCGTGGATCTCTTAGAAGAGACTACGAGGACTGTTGATCTAGTGAGATGGAAGCTTCTGACGGCACAAAGCCTCCAGAAGACCTACGAAGATCGTCAGAGGAGAGATTTTGAGTTTTATGTATCCAATCCTCTTCTCTTACTCCTTTTACAATTTAATTTAACCTCATACTAATGACATTCCTATAAATTACAGGTGGGAGATTGGGTATTTCTCCGAGTATCTCCCATGAAGGGAATACAGAGATTGGGCATTCGTGGCAAGTTGGCGCCACGATATGTTGGCCCATTCAAGATTTTAGCTATAGTGGGGAAGCCGGACTACTTAGTGGCCCTCCTCCCACATCTTTCTACTATCCACGACATCTTCCATGTATCTAACTTAAGGAAGTATGTGCACGACCCTCGAAACGTCATCAACTACGAGAATTTAGACGTGGATACCGATTTGACATATGAGGAAAGTCCCATGCAGATACTAGACAACGTTGTGAAGAAACTTCACAGCAAGGAGATTCCATTGGTCAAGGTGTTGTGGCATCGACACAGCGTCGAAGAGGCGACGTGAGAGACTGAAGCCGATATGCGAGCACGATACCCGCACCTCTTCTCAGGTAATAATTAAATCAAGCCCTTGTAATCATTTTCATATTAAAAGAATATGGCTTGTTTTCCCTTTGAGGTTTTTATGGGTTCAAAACCCTTTGAGGTTATTATGGCCATATGAAATCCAAACTTTGGATTCCAAATAAACACCTAATGACCTTGACTTGAGTGTCGAGGATGAGACTCCCTTTGAGGTTTTGTATTTGTAACATCTGGGTTCCAATTAAACCCGAACCTGACCCGGATAGGGTCTTTTTAGCCCAATAAAATTGTAAATCAGCATTAGATGACTCAAATCGATCAATTGATCATGAATCAAAAGTCGTTCGGGCAAAATCGACCAAACGTTGAGTACATCGTAATGCGTGCCTAAAATAGCTGCAACATAAATTTGGATTCCGTGAAGCAAACTGAGGCCACCATAAAATATGATTCAAAGAAATAAGACCAACGGAATCGACCGTTCATCAATCAGAGATTGTTTGATATTTTAAATCATAAAATTTAACCCCAAACCGAAACCATTTCTCGGAAATCTCGGGCATCCAAACCTGATCAAAAGCATATCAATATTATACTCATATTGATCATCGTTCACAGATGAACAAATCAAGATATTATTCTTCAAAATCCAAGGCTCGAGGTGCAAATGCGGTCAACTTTAAGTCTGTCAATGAAAATCCACTAATGAACTGTCTGTAATAACCCGCTAGCCCAGTGAATCTGAGTAACTATCTTGGGTTGCTCCCAAGACATGAATGCCTCAATCTTGGCAGGATCAACCGCGATACCTGCTCCAGAAATGAGACCTAGGATAACCAGAACTCGCACTTGCTTTGCTTGACATATAGCTTGTGCTCTCGCAATGTGTCTAAAACAATCCATGTATCATTTGTATGATCCCATTCATTCCAAGAATATATGAGCACATCAGCAATGGACAACACCACAAATTTGTCCAAATATGGATGGAAGATCCGCTTCATCATATCCATGAATGGTGCAGGTGCATTGGTGAGCCCAAACGGCATCACCACAAACTCGTAGTGTTCATAACAAGTCCTAAAAGCTGTGTTCGGAATATCAAACTCTCGAATCCTCAGCTGATGATAGAGTGAATGAAGATTGATCTTCGAGAACACCAAAGATCCTTGGAGCTGATCAAATAAATCATCGAAGCGTGGCGAAGGATAATTGTTCTTCACTTTTCTTTTTTTAAGCTGCATGTAATCGATGCATAATCTCATCGATCCATCCTTCTTCCCGACAAATAGAACCGGAGCACCCCAAGGTAAAGTGCATGGCCTCATGAATCCCAAGTCAAGTAACTCCTGCAACTGCACCTTCAGCTTTCTCAACTCAGCTGGTGCCATGCGCTAAGGAGCCATCGAGATCGGTTGTGTGTCTAGTAGCAATGTGATCTCGAACTCAATCTCTCTCTCTATCAGGAGGTAATCCTGGTAGCTCATCAGGAAACTCATCTGGGTAGTCTGATACTACTCGGATGTCCTATGCCATAGGCTCATAATCGGATATCGCCCGAACAAATGCTAAGTAGGAATCACATCCCCGATCAACAAGTTGCTGAGCTCGCAACACTGAAATGGACTCCATTTTGGAGTCATGTAACATGACCTCAAAAGTGAACTCAGGACAATCTGGAATCCTGAAGACAACCGTCTTCCTAAAGCAATCAACAATAGCATAATTAGATGGTAATCAATCCATTCCTAGAATCAAGTCAAACTCATCAAGTTGTAGTAGTAGACAATCTACGAACATCTCATGACTGCCAATTAGTACTGGCAAGTGCCTGACTATCAGTAAAATGATGAATAACTAGCCACCTGGCCCACAGATGTGATATGGAGAAGATAGAGTCTATGCAACTCTTCCAAATGAACATAGCAATCTTAATCCAAGGAAGGAATGTGCTGCTCCAGAATCAAACAAAACATGGAAAGGTCGGCCCAAGACTGAGATCATACCTTTCACCATAGTAGCTGCTGAACGGGTTTGCTCCTCGATCATTGTGTGTAGGTGACCCTGTCTAGCTGGTGCGGTACTGGAGCCTGCCACAATCTGTGTCTGTCTCTACTGCCGCCTCCTGAAGTTGGAGTTCCTGTCATGGGAACTCCTTGTATGTTGTGCATGTGGCTGTGACGACTATGGTCGTGGGCAAGGCTCACCAGATCTATGGGGACAATGATGCTAGTAATTTCCCCACACATGGCATAAGTAGCATCGGATTGGCCAGGTGGATGGGATGGTTGTGTCTGTGCTCCGAGTTGGTCCTGCTGGGGGTCTATCTACTCGCTGTGACCTAGATGGTCGAGCAGAATCTATGCCATGTTCGGCAAGTGCTCCTCCTAAGGTAGTTGATGGAGATGAGCGAGCACTACCTGAGAATGCCAATCCCATAGGTCGAAAATGCCCGGCTGACATCTGTTGCTGAAATGGTCATCGAATCGGTCCGAAAGATCGTTGTGGTCTAGGTGCTGCTCTAGACGAGCTCCCAAAGCGTCGCTCTCGGATGTCCTCAAACTTCTACATTGCGTCAGTAGCCTCAGAGATAGAAGTGATATGTAATCCAACTAACTTCTCCTACACCTCTTCCCTCATGCCTCTGATGAACTTTTCCAAATTCTCCTCTGGAAATGCAAGAGATGCTGGTGTGTGTCGAGACAGCTCGGTGTATTGAACAAAGTAATCTATGGCTTTCATTTGTCCATGTCGAAGCTCTACAAACAAATGACGTTGGGACTCCTTCCACTTCGTAAAAAAGAAGTGGGATCTGAATCGGGTCTCAAAATCATCCCATGTAGGCTAGCGACCCAACTCTGAAACTACTGCATCCCACCATCTATCTGTGAAATATGTCAGTGAATACTCCGTGAAGGATAACCATATGTCTCGTGCCACACAAATCATCCTCAGCACCTTCATGACCCTCTTAAGCCACTACTCGGTAACATCTGACGTCCATGTACCCTCGAACATGGGCACATTGGCCCGTTGGTAGGAAGTGAAAACTGACTGGTGCATGTGGATAGCAGAGTACTCATGTGCATCCTCGCCTACGAATTCTACATGGTCCTGCTCCTTGTCATAATCTACATCATGTGATCCATGTGCTGGCATCTCCTCATGTGGATCATCAAAATGAGGCTGTTGTACCTCAACTGACTGAGGTTAATCCTGTCTGGTCCCATCCTGGGAGAAATGGTAGGTGAAATCTGACATCTCCTCAAATCTTAGCAGTCATGATGCGCTCTAAGCGGTCATTCATATCCTGAGCAACTCTGGACGTCATGGCTCTACATGAGAACCATTAGTAGTCATAAAATTTACTATTCACAAATATTACGATATATGAATTTTCTCTTCTTAGGTTATAATATGAAAATTAATGACATTGACGACATCAATGGTTATTGAATTCGAATGTCATATTTCCCTTCTCGGACTCACGACAAGTTGGCAGACTGTCTCTATCCATGAACTTAGTGCGATTGGAATTGTAATATTGCAAATGCAAGTAGCGGGGTACCATGGCTTTGATACCAAACTATGACGCCCTCAGATCCGGACACTTGTTTACACCGCATTCGCAATACAACATTCACTAAACATTGTATTGAGTATATAAAAATACAGGAAAGTTTTTCGCTTGTTGCAAAGACATTCACATTCATTGCAATCACCACAGAACCAACACCAACAAGTGTCACCAACATTCCATTTCATTAACTTTCATAAATATATACAACATATACAAAAGGGATGACAATATATACATGTGTCCCAACAATCTGACTAAAGTTTACATCATAATTGATCAAAACTGTAATAAAAGAAATTGTACAGTCTAGAATATACCCGATCGTCAGGAATCATCAACCCGCTACTGTGCTGCAGGCTGCTTGCCTGCCAAAACATGGAAGGTAGAAGAGGTGTCACCGAGCGTTGATACTTCCATATGTCATATTATTAAAATAAGTAGGCATTTAAAGTGGTTGCAAATTAAACATGTAGAAAGGCATGATATTTAACTTTTAACAACTACATGTATTAAGAATGTTTTACATGCTACTCTGAATGTATTTCCCGTGATTTTTCAATGACCGAACATTTTCCAAATAATATTTAAATTATTAGTTGATAGTACTTACTTATATATTATTTTCTTTTCATTTAAATATCATGTTTGTTGGTCTTGGTGATGGGATGATGAGATTCAATCTGGTTCTCAATTCTATCTATCTTTTTGAGTCTAGTGGATAGTATGCGGTCTTGGTATGTTTGAGACCTCACACTATCACTCTAAGGCATGAAGAGTGCCATAGTGTTGGGAGTCTCCGTAGGCATGTGGTGTGGTGTATTGCATCCCAACTAAGTTCCCACCACGTCCACTAACTTTATTAAAAACAACTCTAGCCAACACAACTTATAACTTACTTCATTATTTAAACAACATCAATAAAGCTTCTTTCTGAGTTCAATTGAAACTCTTCCAAATGTAACCATAGATGATTCAGATGTAGTATCGCCAAGCCTGTTGGTGGAAAAGTAATAAAACTCAAGAGGTGAGGTACCCTCCTAAGAGGCTCTTCTATCTCACCCTCTTATTGGAAGTGTGGTTCAATAGAGGGAAATGTCTACTCCAAAATTACGCCCTAGAGACGGCTGAGAGAGACTCTCTAGAAAAGTCACTCTAGAAACTAGCCTGACTAGTACGGGCAAACGAGCTCGTACGAAAAATTGAAAATGGGGGACCCCCCGCATGGGTATCCTAAAACAGAGGGGTCCGTGGATTGGTCAAAAATCAGGATCCAAACGACGTGTAAAAACACTGTGAGCTCGCGTAAAAACCGTACAAAAGACTGGGATCCTAGACCCATACACTTGGCGGCCGCTGCCCAAACTAGGCTTCCTATCTTTCGCCCAGTTGAGGATCACCACGTCCTCGCTCAGTCAGGTACAAGAGTTTCCATGACCAACACTAATAATTGATATCACTTATTCATCATAATGTTTTCTTACTTGATTACTCAATTCTTTCTCATTGTCTTCTATGGTCAACTTATCAGATCTAGGAATCCCGTCAACTTTATCAATATTGATTTATACTTCAAGATCAATTGATGAGATTAATAGTCATAATGATTACAGAAATTTCTTGCTTGATTCGATTATATTCGAGATATTTCTTTATATATGTATAATTACACCTCAATCTTCTACTAATGTTATCTTTGGAATTTGTATAGAAGAGTCCCTCTCTCAATCAATACCTTATAATATTTGTTTCCAACTTTTCCTTATTACATCCATTCAAGATATTTGATAGCATGTGCAATTTCATCATGTAAGAGTCACGCCATTCTGGAATTGCGATGGTGTATATTGGGGCATTTTAATTTCTTTCTTCTTAATTATCAGGGAGGGTGACCTGGCTGTATTCAAAATATACAGACTTCTTGTATACATGCTGCCATTTTTATATCTTGATTTTTTTATTGAATTTTTTAGGCAATGCATAAAAATTTAAAAGTTCTGTCGAACTCAAATTTGCATCTACCTATTTGGTCCTCAACTACTTCCAACATTATCTTGAATGAATTAGTATTGTTTGATATAATTATCAAAAGAGCTTTGCGTAATGAAACTATTTCATTACATGGGAAAATAATAGATTCTTTGCAAAATAAGATATAGATCCACATGTCTTACTAATCAATTGATAAATTTGATTTGGACACGTGGTTGAATATTCAAGAGTACATACAAATAATAATACCTAAATAAGTCCATCCACTTTGCTCTATCAGCCTCTTTCTTTTATAGAGTAAAAAAATTGATCCCTAATTTTATATTATATAACTTCTTCCCTCGACCAAGCCTTACCCATGAGTTGAGAGTTTTGACCTCGACTTCACAAGCTCAATATTGTACACATTGGTCATGGGTTTGGGGACGTACTAACTCAAGTAGGTTCACTTAGTTCTGTTTCCATGACTTCTTACTTCCCACCCCTTGTTCATCATACTTGAACTCAGATTTTAATATGTGACAATGGACCTAGAATGTACAAATGAAATGAATCACAACTCCCTAATGAATGAAGCAAGGCACATGATGCCAATTGTAGGGATGAGAATCAAATGTTAGATTGTGGCTCCCTATATGTACTAGTGGAGCCGGGATATACTACAAAACAATGCAATAAGATATGCACACCTTTACAGGGGAAAAACTTAAATGCATGTATCATTTTACATGTGAGTAGGGACATAGAGATGGTCTCAGTTCAGGGCTTTGTATGTATGTGTTTTCACTATTAAAAAATATTGATCACATTCCATCCACCATAAACTAACATATCATACTTACCAGATCAAACAAATCTCACATCGTTTGTAATGTACAAATCTCTGATCAAATACAAACACCAAATAAGGATGGTAAAACTGAATATCAAAGGAAAACAAGTCATAACCATCCAGTTTCAATTTACATCACTGAAATTTACTATCAAAAAGTACCAACAGGAAAATAATACAGAAAAGGAAGTGGAATTGTGCACATGCAAGGTAGCAAGAGGAATTAGGAACAAGGATTGTACCTAAATTTCTTCAAGAATTTCAGATGAGAATACATTCAGTGCTGGAATTTTAGACTACAGCTCCAGCAGGAGCTTCCAAGATGTTGGAGATGCATTAGAGAAGCAACAACTCCAGGAAGATAAGAGAGTTTTGGCTCTCTTGTTAGAGAATTGTGGGGAGTATGGGGGCAAAAACAATGGGGGAGATAACAAGGTCTGAAAGGGAAAGTGTCCAGGGATTTTAAAGTTGGGAAAAAAACATATGTTACTTGGATGACATCATTCATGACATTATCAGTGACATCAACATGCTGATGTCATAATTATATTATATATTCTTTTTTAAATAATTTTTTACAACAGACAGTAGCATTCTACTGCAATTGTATATAAAAATTTAATTTAATTATTTTTTTTAAAACTAAATATTCTATTGATTTGGCATACTTAAAGTTGACCACATTTGCGCCTTGGGCTTCGCATTTTGACGCGCAATATCTTGATTTGATCGGCTCTGAACGACGATCAATATGAGTATAATATTGATGTTTTTGATTGGGTTTAAATGCTCGAGATTTTCGAAATATAGTTTCAGTTTGGGGTTAAATTTTACGATTTAAAATATCAAACGATCTTCGATTGACGAACGGTCGATTATGTTGGTCTTATTTCGTCGATTTGGATTTTATGGTGGTCTCGATTCACTTCATGATTTCCGAATTTACGTCACGGCTATTTCGGACACGTATTACGATGCGCTCGACTTTTGGTCGATTTCGCCCAAACGACTTTTGATTCATGATCAATTGATCGATTTGAGTCATCTAATACCGACCGACAACTTTATTGGGTTAAATGGACCCTATTTGGGTCGGTTTCAGATTTAATTGGAACCCGGATGTTACATTCCACGAGAATACCAATGAGGAGCCATAAATTCACCTGTAGCAGTTCTCTTACATCTATCAAACCACACACTACCCTAACATCTCGTTATGTGTAGTTAAGATGATTGCATTTCCTTTCAGCCTCCAGGACAAGGCCCTGTACTGTCTTAATCATTTGGCAAAGATCATGACGACCTGGGAGGAACTGAAATCTGCATTCTTCAAAAGTTCTACCCTCTTGGTCGGCTCAACTAGATGCGAGCCAGGATTAGCAACTTTTGTCAGGCTACCCATGAGACCATACATGAAGCCTGAGAACGATTCACTGATCTGAAGGAGAGGTGCCCCCACCATGTCATACCAAGGACCATCTTGGTCCAACACTTCTTCGGGGGTCTAGGTGTAGAGAGCCAGAGATTAGTCAACATTGCTTGTGGGGGATCCCACTTTAACAAGGATGAAGATGTAGTCTAGTAGATCTTTGATGAAATGGCTGAAAGAGAGTCTACCCTCTCTTAATCATTTGTGTATTAGAGACAACCCCATGTCCTCCAGAAGTCAGTGCACATGGCATCATCTCATGAGGTAGATAGAGATGAGATCTCCAACCTCAGCATTAGTGGGGGCCATCTCTCTAAGGTTGACATTATCGAGAAGTAGTCACAAGATCTTGAGAAGCTCGCTGTGATCGAAAAGAGGATGCAAAACTTGGTTAAACTGGACCAAATCACAAAGCAGTTGGAGCTGCTGGTGAGCACCATCTGCTCTAACTAGTCGGTGACACCATCATCAGAGACTCCTTTTGAGAAGAAATATGAATCAACACCTCCACAACAGCCTCAACTCAATCCACAGCAGTAGGTGATCCAACATGTGTACTATGTGCAAGCACCCGAGCATGCCCTACCGCATCAACAGATGTTGGTCTACCAGCCAAACTACTTACCATCTTCTGATCCAGCGTCACGCCACCACCCCCAATTCAAGAAGTCAACGGTGTTTGGAGAAATGAAGCACAACTGGCACATCCTGCTGGACAACTCTAGGGCCAGCGACCAGCCTACCGGCCATACACCAACCTCACGGTAACACTCTCCACAATAGTTGAAGACAGTCATAATAGTGCATGCAACTGCCATACCGTCAACACCAACAATACCACAAATACGTGGCTACACCTCAGCAAAGCTATCCTCCTCCTTCATATCCTTAGTATCAGTTTCCTCCTCCTTAGCGATAATACCAACAGTAGTAGTCTTAGCCTCCGCACCCTCAACTACGGTGTGGTCAACACGTTTAAACTTCAAAGGCAGTTCCAGTAAACTCATGCCTCTATTATTTGGCCCAATTGGTAACGGGTCTTGCAGAGATGACAAGGAAGCTGGACGACCCGACGACCACCAAAACTTCAATCTCGGATCTGGTCGAAACCAAACCCATTAATTTTACGAGAAAAGAGCAGGTAGAATGTGAAGTCTCGTCTATGCATGTAGAGTCAGATGATGGTATTTTGTTGTGTCTAATGATGTTACTCTCAGGAGCGGTAGTACTTTCCCTCTATCTGTCAATACCAAGGGAAAGAATAAAGCTTCATTAGGTGAATCATCATCTTCTACATTTATCAACTACATGTTCGAGTGAGGAATAAGAGGAAGGACGAGCCATGCCAGCTGTCAGTCATCACCATCTCCATCAGCAAAAAGAACAAAAACATCAAAAAATTTAAAAAGATGATCGCAGTCGAAGTAAATTCACACCAGCAATGGAGGAGCCAGCCCTAGCAACCGATCCAATGCAAACCGATGAAGCGGGGACTGCAACTTTTGGACATCCACCCCATGATAGTGATTATACACCTTTTTGTAGTCCGGATGTACAATATATTGTGGACAAGAATTCTATTGTAAATAAGAATAATGCTTTTGATTTCATTTTTGTAAATGTTCCTTTTTCCTGATGCAATCCAAAAAAATGCAAAAAGAAAAAGAGCATTGCCTGATCCAAGTGTTGTGGATATTCTCAAAAATTTTTATGTTGAATTGCCTTTTATGCAATACATGAATACACACCCGTTG
Organism: Ottelia alismoides; assembly: GCA_037367405.1. Classification (NCBI taxonomy): domain Eukaryota; kingdom Viridiplantae; phylum Streptophyta; class Magnoliopsida; order Alismatales; family Hydrocharitaceae; genus Ottelia; species Ottelia alismoides. The sequence continues at coordinate 162,404 of JAZKJV010003003.1, read as the reverse complement.
TGAAGAAGGGCTTAAAGGAAGCATGTACAAACAAGCATCAGTCGAAATGCAATAATATACACATGCAAGTTGAGAAGTACATCCTTACCATGGCTACAATTGCAACTATCAAAAATCTCCCAGAAAAGAAACATGACAATGGAGAACCTTTGATCAGATGCACGATCTTTGACCAAGTCTTTGAGTGAATGCTGCTTGACAACAACTCTTCCATCAACCTCATGCCTTCTTCATTGCTTCAAGAATTTGGGTTGGGTCCACTCATGTAGACATGAATGATACTTCAGTTTGCTAATGGATCCATCAAGCGACCCCAAGGTATGTTGGAGGACACTATCGTGACAGTGTAGGACATGCAGTTTCCTATAGATTTTGTAGTCCTTGATATGAACTCGTTTGCAACCTTACTCCTGACGTCAATCATTCTTCGTCAGACTTTTCTACGTACCGTAGAGGTCGTGGTTAGCTCTAGTCTGGGGAAGATCACATTCTGCTCAAGCAGTGACAGAGTTATCATATACATGGTCAGTGAGCCGAAAGTTATATATGATGAAATCCATACAACACAACTTGAAGAAGAATGTGACTTTATTGCAAAAATTAGAAATATAGAACTTTATTTCAATGACACATGGACCATGGAAATCCTCTCTCCTAAGGAGGAACTGGAAAGCACAGTTTGACACAAGCTTTAATATCACTTAGGAGACAGATTCCAATTGACTGATGCATCTATTTGATTCTGAAGATTCATGCCAATCCAAACATGATGAATTCTTGCAGACTTGTTTGACACGTTATCAGTTGAACAACAAGCCACCAAGGTGAGAAATACCTCCAAAATCATGGTTGATAATCCTCCTACCAGCACAATTTCTGAAGTGACCGAGAAGCAGACCAGATTAGAACCATAATTAAAGACAATTCCAAAAGGCCTCAAGTATGCCTTCCTTGTGGATGTAAAGAATATGTATCCAGTCATCATCAGCAGTAAACTGACTTCGGATCAAGAATCTCGACCTATCGAGGTTCTAGAGAAAAAAATGCATGGCACTTGGTTGGCACATATCAGACCTCTGTGGGATAAATCCTACTCTATGCTCACACCATATTTCTTTAGAAGAAGATGCCAAGCCATCCTTAGAGTTTCAAAGAAGATTAAACCTAAATTTGCATGACCTAGTCATGAAAGAAATCACGAAATGGGGTGATTTGGGCTTCATCTATCCCATCTCCGATTCAAAATGGGTGAGTGTTTAAACCCTAAGATCGATGGTCTCAAGTTCCACACAAGGCGGGAACTCAGTCGCTTAATCGACCACACAAAGTCCGGATTAAAACAACAATTAACCCACAATAAATATCAAGCAATGACTAGCAAAAATGTGGAGTTAAAATTTATTATAACTCTACATGCAAGTGTGTATAGGTGCAAGCACAAGTAGAGTTCTAACACTGGGAGGCGAATGGTTGCGTGGTGGAGTTGATTTAGCAATTATTCAATTCTTGGTTCATGTCCAATTCTTATTGTTTTTGTGGGTTTTTAATTATATATATATTTATTTATTTATTTTTGTTTTTATAATTTTATATATTATATATAATTTTTTTTGTATTTTTAATTATATAATATAGATATATATTTATATACCTATATATAAAGAGATATATATAAGAGAAGAGAGAGAAATGTAATATGTGGATACATATATATAGATATATATACACACATAAATACTCAAAATTTATTGGAAATATTAGTTTTTAGGCTTTTATATTTTTATATTTTTTTTATTTTCCTGGGATTTTACTAATTTTTATGTATTTTTAATTCCAAAAATGACCCTAATATGGGGTTAATAAAATAGGCCGGAAATGATTTGGGTTTTAAAAATATAAAATAAGTGTCAAAATTACCCATTAAATTTTAATATGTAAATAATAGTTTATAGATAATTATGAAATAGAAAAATATTTTTGAAATTTTTCTAGGGTTTTTATATTTTTTATTGGATTTTGGGGCTTTCTGATTTTTTATTATTTATTTTTCTTATTTTTAGGGTTTTTCATTTTCTAGACTCAATAGATATATAAATATACCATACATTATATTTTTGTAATTTTTCAAAATGTTTTTATATTTTTTTGGTATTTTATAAAATAGACAGTGATTATTTAGGCTCTATTTGAATTTTATAAAATTAGATAAAATGCAAAAAATGCATGTTAAAAATGTGGGCGTGAAAGCACACTACATGAAGCATATACACTAATTTTTGTGGATTTTTAAGAGCAAGCTAGGTATTTTTAATAAATACATAAAAGACATAAAAATAAAACAGCATGGTAGGGGCATTTTTGAAAACAAAATAACATGTAGGGGGCTCTGTGCAAAAATACCAATAGAAATAAACATTTCTTTAAACTATAAAAGATTATTTTACAATTACAAAAACCGCCAGGGTTTTACTGCAAAATTCCCAACCTCACGTGGGAATACACGTGAGGCGGGAAGGACTATTTTGTAAATACACGAAATGACAGGGGCCGAATAGCAAATATTACATTTATTTTTCAACGCTATATTTTATTTACAATATTAAAAATTAAATACAAAAAGGCGGGGGTATGGATTTGCAATTTACCCCTTAAAGCGCGCGATCCAACAGTTCTTCATTCTTCACTTGACATGCGGCACCCATCCAGCGGTCGATATTGCTTCGCTATTTGACGTCTAGGATTAGATCACTCATGTGATCCAACGGCTGAGGCTCTGGAAGATCGGGCGTCAGTGATCAGATCTGGGACCTTATTCTTCATCCGACGGCAAGGAGAGGTTGTGGAAGAACAGGGGAAGAACTCGCTGCTGGCGAGCTTCTCCCGGCGAGATCTCTCCTCTCCAAAGCTCTTTGCTGCTACCAAGGGTCCCGACATGTCGCAGGCACTTCCCTCTATCCGCATGAGGCTTCAGATCGGATGGGAGGCGACCGGAGCGCCTCCACCAGGTCGATGTCGAGGTGGCGTTCCAGGTACCTCCGGCGAGCATCGAAAACCGCCTCCAGGTGTCTAAATGCACCTTGTACCTGCACAGGATGACACGAGGGACGAGGGCAAACCGCCTCGTCCCGTCAGAACAATGAATGGATGAAGGGTGGAGCGGGGCGGAGATCTCCGGTGATGGGTGGAGAAAGGAGATCTGATCGCCAGAGCCGAGGAAGATCTGGGTGAGTGAGGGTGCCTGGGGCATGGGGAAATGAAAGGGTAGGAAGATGGTGGCGAGAGGGTGGTTGGAAAACATCGGGGGTACCGTGAAATGTTCGCCGGAGCAGAGCTCCGGCGAACTACGAATCACCCATACTAAGCTAAATGACTAACTTATTCTCTATACTAATAATATAAATGAAATGCCGAGAATAAAAGCTACCTAAAATCATTAAAAGGCGCAGCTCATACCTGGGTTGAACTCCATGTAGCAGGACGGTCGCCAGAGCGCCGCCTGGGTGCAACCTCCTCCTCCGACGACCGATTCACAGCGTTGGAGGCCTCCTCCTGTCACGAGGAACGCCTCCAAGACCGAATACGAGGAAAAGAATTGGAGAAGACTGACCAAAAATGAAGACAAGGCGGAGGTTCTTTATTTATGAACAGGGTGGCACACAGTTATTGACCGGTGAATATTGAAGAATCGGAAGGATATATAGGAGATAACAAGATCTAGCATGGATCATGATGGTTTTGGGAGAAAGTTTCGCGAAGAGATCGATGTCTGAAGATGACCGACGCGAGCGGGGATTAAGGGAGAAGACGGGTGGAAAGAAAGGCAGAGTCACTTCAGCCGCCTGGAGGAGCAGTTGACCAGGCGGTCAACGCGCGAAGGGGCCTGATTGGTCCACGTCAGCTCGATTTTGACTTATTAACTAAGCATAATAAACGATGTTATTAATTTTTCCTTATAAAATAAAAAATGTTTATTAATTAATGTAGTATTTATTTATGATTTTTATTTATTTATTTGATGTATATTATTATGAGTTTGTTTCGATAGTGTATTTATAAGTGTATTTACATGTATTTTGTATAATTTATTTTATTTTGTATATTTTATTTTATTATTTCATATATTTATAACTTATTTTTGTAAGTATAAATATATTTTTATTTGATTTTTATGAGTTTATTTGCATATTTAAATAAATAGGTATATATAATATGTAAGTATACTTATAGGTATTTTACCTGTATTTTATATACATTTTATTTATTTAATGATTTTTATTGGGTTTTATTTTGGATTTACATTTTTATGCAATATAGATAATATTTACAATATTAGAGAAATATGAAAGAATAAAATAATTAAAGAATATATTTCCCTTATATATATATATATAGGTGACCTAGGTATTTATGCCTATGTGATTCATAGACTTATTTTATTAGAGGTTTTTTTTGGTTTTCTTTTAATTTCAATATGTACATGTATTATGTATATTATTTACAGAATTCTAAAAATATAAATTTATAAAAATAATGAATAATGAATATAATGAATATTTTAATCGGTATTATGTACAATGAGGGCCAAAAACTTAACTTTCACGGATGAACTCCAAAAATTATGAAACCAATTTTAGTAAATATCTCTTGAAAATTTATATACAATTAAAGGTGATTTGGTTGGTTTTGAGTTTTTATTTGCAAGATATGGGTCTGTGAAGTTGAGATTCTGGCTTTTATTCTGTGTATAAAATGTACACTGTATATTATTTTTGCACAAACTCAATTTTGTATTTTTATTTACATTATTAATCTACAACTTTTATGTACAAAGTTTCTTTATTTGATGAATAAATACTTAGATAAAAAATAGGTGTCAAAATGCATAAATGAATGAATAAATAAATGAGGTATTTATTGTATTTTTGGCCTTTATCTCCCCCTACTTTATTCCTTGTCGATCAAGCCAATTCTTGACTTGGTCTCGGGGTTCGGGTCATAAAATATTTGCAATATTTCATTCCTTTTTCTTTTCTTCTCTTTATTCTATAATTTTGGCATTAAAATTCTTATTTGATGTACAATAAATACAATAAATAATAGATGTTGTTATGGACAAATTGATGCTATTTACATGCATTTGCTGGGGTTTCTAAGGCCAAAATGATAGAATAAAGGTGATGAAATGGAGATTCATCAGTGAGCCCTTTACATGTAGTTCCCAAGAAATCAAGGCTTAATGTGGTTACAAATGAAAGGTAAGAGGAGATTTCTACTCGAGTACTGACATCCTGGCGTGTATGTGCTAATTACCGTCACCTTAATGTTGCAACAAAGAAGAACCACTTTCCCTTTCCATTATTGATTAAGAATTGGAAAGATTGGCCGGCAATGAGTTCTTCTGCTTTTTGGATGGGTACTCCGGGCACAACCAAGTGGTAATCGCCCCAGAAGACCAATATAAAATTCCCTTCACTTGTCTGTTCCGCACATATGCCATCGAGAGAATGCCCTTTGGCTTGTGCAATGCACCTTCCACATTCCAGAGGTGCATGCTTGCAGTCTTCGTCGATATGGTTGGCAGTTTTCTTGATATGTTCATGGACAAATTCTCTATCTACGGTGACATCTTTGATTCTTGTCTTCCTCACCTAGACAAAGTACTTCAGAAATGCCAAGAAGTCAATCTTAGGAAAAGAGCCACTTCATGGTCACAGAAGGATTGTGCTGGGTCACGTCGTTTCCAAATGTGGCATGAAAGTCGACCTGAGAAAGGTGGACGTGATTGCCAATCTAGAGCCACCTCAGACTGTCATAAATGTGAGGTAATTCCTCGGGCATGTGGGTTTCTATAGGAGATTCAATAGAGATTTCATCCGCATCGCCCGACCTCTCACTAAATTGTTGTGCAAGGAGACCGAGTTTCATGTTTATCATCGGTCTCTCATTTCATCGAATGAATTGAAGGAGCTAATCACTCAAGCTCCAGTCCTATATATGTTTGATTGGTCTCTACCCTTTGAGATCATGACGGATGCGTTAGATTTTGCAGTTGGGGCCATGTTAGGACAGAGAAAGGACAAAGTGCCCTACACCATTCACTATGCCAGCAAGACATTAGACGAAGCTCAGTGTAACTACAATGTTATAGAAAAAGAGTTGTTGTTTGTGGTTTTCGCCCTTGATAAGTTCATATCCTATCTGCTTGGATCTAAAGTCACCATCTACATTGACCACTCTACTATCTGATACTTACAACAGAAGAATGATGCCAAGCCCAGACTAATCAGGTGGATCCTTCGACTCTAGGAGTTCGATCTGGAAATCATGGACAAGCCTGGAGTTCAGAATGTGGTAGCAGAACACCTCTCCAGAATTGAACAACAAGAGCCTCCACTGAGCGATGTGCCCATCACAGATACTTTCCTGATGAGTCAATTCTGGTCGTGGATTCACTCCTTTGTAAGCATATATTGTGAACTACCTCATTTTCGGTGTAATCCTATAAGATTGGATGAACATCAAGAAGGAAAAATTCTTGTCCCAAATCCATTTCTACCAATGGGAAGATTTTCTATTATTCATGATAGGAGCATACTGCATTTGGCGCAGGCGTATACCTCAGGAGGAACATCAAAGTGTCCTCGAGCATTGTCACTCGCTCGAATATAGTGGATACCACTATTGAGATAGAACGACAATGAAAGTATTATAGTATCGCTTTGGTGGTCGATACTATTAAGGATGTTGCAGCATATGTGAAGCATTGTACTGACTGTCAATGATTGAGATGTGCCCTTACAACAAAGAACTTAATGCTCCTGAAATTTATTCAGATTTTATACGTGTTCAATGCGTGGGGAATTGACTTCATGGGACTGTTGAGCAGGAAAAACTCGAGGATCGGTTATTAATAATACGAGTCGTCGTTATCCCCAAAATTCCCGGTTCAAACAAATAATTTTTTTCTTCTCTCGATTCAAAATAATTATAGAAATAAGGTGGAGCCAGAGAAATATTTGCTACTTATTTACCTGTATAGCGGGCATGATCAAACTCAGGGAGGCTACAGTTCCCGAGAGTTATTAAAATAATCAAAAGAAAATCAATTACAAGAAAACGCAGGAATCTCAAAGGCAAACTATCCTTGGTTTTATTGATTTTTCTCTTTTTATTTTTTAAATTTTTTATTTCTATTTTTTATTTTCTGATTTTCAAATTTTTCTTGATTTTGATTTTGTATTTTTTTTAATTTCAAATAAGGAACAATATGCACAAGGGAAGAAAATACGCACACCACACCTTTTTGTATTTTTCAATTATATCAAAATGCTCAGAAAAATTTAGATAAAATGTTTTTGGGTTATAAAGACTTTGAAATGTTTTTGGGAATTTTGAAGAATTTTCTGATGTTTTTGTATTTTTATAAAATCAAATAGTGGTATAAATAATAAACAATGTACAACCTGGAGTAATTTGCAACTTAAAAATATTTTAATGCCTAAAACTCCTGAAAATTATTTTTATGCTAATCTAGAGATAAATATCTACAAACAGGAAGTGAAATGACAATTTTTGGATTATTTTATATGGTTTTTCAAAGTTTTTTGGTATTTTTCATTTTTTTTGGATTTTATAAAAGTTAATACACAAAATTTGCAAACAAATTAAAAGATAATAAAAGGAATTTAATCTTTTTTTTGAAATTTTTAGAGCAATATTCAAATTTTCATGAATTTTTTATTTCAGAAAGAGAAAAAAGATAGTTTTTGATTTTTTTTAATAATAACAAATGACAAGAAAATGCAATGAAAATTTTATGCTATAAAGATATACACATCAGGAGCATATCATGATTTTTGGGGAATTTATTGAGCAACAAAAATATTTATTCCAATAAGAAAAGCAAGCAAAATAAAAGTCTGGATATTCAGGGATTGAAATGTAAAAAGTTAAAGTTTTTGCATCAGAGAATAATAAAATGAACAAGAGGAAAAAGACTGCAAATTACCCACTAACACGTGCCACGCACATGATTGGCTCTGGATGCGGGTCTTTTCTGAAATTTTGGAAACATCTATATCCTACATTTAAAGTTTTCCAAATTTTTTTATTTAATCCATAGGATTCACGCTGCTCTTCGTCTTCGTTTCAAGCATAGGGGGTGTCGCCCCTAGTTTCCTTCTCTCCCCAGGGTATGTGGTCGCGCAGTCGGCCAAGGATGTGTGGCCGAGAGGTGGAGGTCGGTGGGCTTCCACAGAGTCAATTGGCGGCGATACGCAACGACTGATCTTGAGGTGGTGGATCGTGGCATCCGTCTTCGCGAAGGGGTTCGCAGGCGATTGAAGGGCCCTTGTTGCGACGGTCACGCAGGCGGACGGGCGTCTGGTTGCGGAGGGATGACGGTGAAGCGACGGCGTTGCAGTTGGTGAGGCTTGAGCGTGGTTGCGGAGGGATGGCAGTGTCGGCAGCGACGGATTGCATAGCGGCCGTAGGCGGTGTTGGTGACGATGTTGGAGGGCGACAGTGCCGCACACGGTGGCAGAGGCAGCGCGCACAGGTGGAGAGCCGCTCCAAGCGGCGGTGATGGTGGGCCGACGAGGAGCGGCGGGCGCAGGCGCTGCCTACGGATGGATGGGGGACGATGCGTGCTACCATTCTTTTTTTGTTTTTTTATTTTTTTCAAATGTAAATAGTAATAAAAAACTTTATTTTATTTTTTTTTTGTAAATCTGAAATAGAAAAATTAAAAATAGAAAATAAAAAATGTTTTTTTTATTTTTTTAAAAACGGAATGGTAGAATTTTTTTCTTTTTTTCTTTTATTTAATTTTTAGATGATCTTACAAAACAATCTTTAGAGAGAAAGGAAACAAATATGTTTTTTGTTTTTTTATTTATAAAAAAATTAGGATGCAAGTATGATGACTCGATTCCAAAATCAAAATGGAAGACGTGAACGAGTGCGGTTCAGTAGAAAATGGAGGTTGGAACTAGATCTCCGGCCACCGTGCATGGTTGGAGGTGAGAGATCGTGCGAGGTAGAAAAGAACGCGAATAGATCGAGAGGTGAAACGGAAAATAGAGTTGGTGGCAGATCAAATCATGATGTATTCTAAGATCTAGATTAGTAAATGATGATGAAATAAAATGCGAAAAAATAAACTAAGGTTAATCTGGATGAAAAATAAGAGAAAATGGATCTCACCTTAGGAGCGAAAAAGACCTTTATTACCTCGACGAAGGCTGACTCGCTGTCACCGGACGGCTCGAAGGCTAGGCACCCATCTGCGATAAGTAGACTCTTAGAGATTGAGCTCCTCTCATCAAATATTGATCAAATTGAAATGATGTAGAATGAGCCATATAAATAGAAAAGATAGGAATTGAAATTTGAATTTTTGGATGAAGATAAGAGATAAGAGAAAAAATGAAATGAGATAAAGTAAAAAGATTAGTGTTAAAATTATTTACAAAAATTAACTATTTTTTGTATTTTCGTAACTTTATTAATTTAAAAGTTAAATGTTAATTTTTTTATTTTTTGTAGTAGTTATTTAAGAAAATTAGCTATATACATAAACTATATAAATATGGTATATTATACACATAGTTAAATAAGGAAATTATTTTCTTGTTTTAATTTTTTAATTTTTTTATTTTATTTTAAATAACTAGTAAAAATATTTACAAATATTCACAAAATACAATATGTACAAATACATGGGAAAATTGCACAAACCACCCCAGCAAACTAACTTTTCACCTGTAACTCCAAAAATAATGAAATCACATCCGTTTTAAAGATAATTTAATTTAGAATACAATGGAAGTGAGTTTGGTTCAATTTGAGTTCATATGGAGCGAGAATTGGTCTTTCAATTATTGCTTAGTGGCTTTTTCCAAGTGTGATTGCTTTTATTCTATACAAGATTTGATTGTGCAATTATTTTTATTATTTAGGATACATTTTTATTTACAACTTTTGTTTTGAAAATTATTTCCTTTGAGGTTAATTTATGTACAAATAAAATAGTGTAGTATATAAATATACATTTTTTTTTGGATTTTCTGATTAAGGACCATATCTCCCCCTACTTTTCAGGTCAAGACTTGGCCTTCTTTCGGGGTTCGGGTAGCCTATATCTATTACATATTCACAGCCTTCCTTTTTTTTCTTTTCTTAATTTTTCCATTCTTTTTTTCCTTCTTTATTTAGGTTAAATTGGTAAGAAGTGTACAAAATTTGCACACTGATGCAAGTTAGTAAGAATATGGAGTTAGTGATATATACATGTGTTTTATAAGGGATTTTAAGCTAAAATAAATGAATAAAGATGATGAAATGCATAATCATCATCCCTCTATGATTTACCTTTGCTCCCTTAGCAAACACTTATTTCAAAGAATCAGTGAATAAAAAGAAAAAAGAAAGGAAAAATAAACAAGACAATATTGAGTATTAAACTTATCTTCATAAAATTATAGTATGGAGCTCTGTCAGACCTTTGGATTATTAGTGTGGCGGAACCTTAATGGGAAATGGATTTAAACGCTAACAGCCTCTAAGTTCCATAAGAATCCTATTCAGGTTTCCTTAACAGTCAGGTCAGACCAAGTCTACATACACAAATTCTTATGACTATGAATCATTACTTGTACAGTGTAAGTGAAATATATAGCTCCCCATCTCAAAAGTAGCAAAGAAAAAACCTCCCTGAAAAAAAGTAACTCTAGTTCCCCAGTCTAGCAACTCTTTCCTCGAGGAACGGGGATATTCCCTTCTAAGTTCAAGTACAATTAACTCAAGAAAAGGAGATGGAGAAAAGAAAGGACGGTAACCAGTGTAGCTACCTATATTTGGATGCATGACCAGTGTAGCCAAGTCATCTAGCTGCAAGCTTACAAATATTTGACTTTGAAGCTCTTATTAATTTCTTTTTTTCTTTTTTTATCCTTGTATATACACTCCGACAGGCATTTTACTTTTCAATCAGACCAGTCCACTTTTGGAGACTCTGCATTTTTTCCTTCTTCTTTTTTAAAAAATATATACAAGGTGCAACATGTGCACAAGGAGTTTTCCTCTTGAGATAGTAGACTATCCCTCTTTTGAAGCATTATTGCAACCCCACAACATCCTGTTTTTAGAACTCAACATCGCTAGACCAGGTGGAGACGCACTTCCCTCCCTAGAGGAAGATAAGAGGTTCCGCCTAGATGTACTACGCTCGTATGCTACTCCAAGCCAAAAGATTTTGCCTACTCATTACCTCCTCCATGAAGATCTACATGTAGAGTGCTTGTCTGCCATGGTCTGAAAGAATCATGTGTGTGTTTTTACATGTTCTACTTAGACTAATTAAGATGACATGTGAACATAGTCTTATGGAGTCAGAGAATTAAGTCACTAGGACCTGAAAAGCCTTAATTCCAATTCTTATAAGGCTCCTCTGAAATTAAGTGGATTAAGGTCCAACTAAGCTCCATTCTTCAACTTTATTCTAGACTTAGTTTAAATGTTAATACTATCGTGAAAAATGCACATGCAATGCAAGAAATATGTACAATGCAAAAAAGAAAGCATTTTTTTTGAAACAATTTTCTAATTTTGAACTTTTTATGGGTTTTTGGAAAAAAAAGGAAAAATGATGCACATGCAAAAGGGTTTTTTGCAACTTTTTATTGATTTTTGGTTTTGTAGTTTTTTTTTCAAAAAGGAAAAAGGGTTAGTAAAATATATATATATATATATATATATATATAAGTATATACAAGATTTTTTTACTTTTGTTTTTTTTTGTTTTTCTTTTTTTTGTTTTTCTTTGTTGTTTTGTTTTTGTTTTTTTTTGTTTTTGTTTGTTTGTTTTTTCTTTTTGTTGTTGTTTTTTGTTGTTGTTGTTTTTTTGTTTTTGTTTTTCTCTTGTTTTTGTTTTTGTTTATTTTTTTTGAATGGTGATCAAAGTCTATATACACGCACACGTGGATTTTATGAATTATATACATATCCCCAAAAATAAACATTAAAAGTACGAGTTGTGTCTAAAGTATATAAACGACACCCCCCTATACTTAGCTCGAACTATGTCCTCATAGAGAGTAGAGAGCGGCAAAGGAAGACATAACTCGTGCTAAGTATAGAAAGATGAAATGACTCCTATGCTACAACGACTCAAAGAGAAAATGAAAAGAATAGAGGTCAGTGATCCCCCTTGTACCTAGGATCAAGTAATCCTAAGTATAGAAGACTGTACAAACGGGGAAAACCTATGTAGAGAATGTATGGACTCAAAAACAAACAAGATGATATGAACAACATCACCTCCCCTATACTTAGGGTAAAGTATCCCTAAGTATAGGCAACAACATGAGTGATGAACAGGACGAATACGAACAACACAAATCATTCACCCCCCCATACTTAGGATAAAGCACATCCTAAGTATATCATATATACACACACAGAAAAGGGGTGAATGGTAAAACAGAAGAAGAAAGAATTGAAACGAAAGGATATGCAAAAGGAGTGGATGTACAAAGGTCAAGAAGGTCGAAAATGAACCTTCTTGCGAGATCACTGAGGAATGGATATAACAAGGTGTAGGTCGATATTGGGGTTATCATTAGATATGAACTGATCAGGATCGACCAGAATGTATCCTCAGCAGTCTCAGAGTGTGCAGGCAAGAATCGGTTAGTGGAAGTAGTGTGGTCATGTCCTACCTGGGAAGTCTCGCAAATATCAAAGTAAAAAGGCTTGAAATCATTATCAGAAAAAGTAAGATCAATTCCATCCTGTTGAGCCTCTACTGGATCATCATCTTTATCAAAAGGCCCAAATTCCTTTATAAAAGCAATCAAAACAATTTTGGCATGACCGATCTCGTCTAACTCATGGTGAATAGGAACAGACTCATCAGTGAAAGTAGTAAAATCATGTCTGTCTTGTCTAGTCTAAGAGTCTGCCTTTCGCTCTAGGGTGTCTATCATGTAAATCCTGCAAATGTCATCAATGCATCTCCACATACCAGAACGTGGAACTCCAAGGTCTATGCTTTTCGAGTCTTCCTCCTTGAAGAGGAATTCATGGGTTTCATTATCATCCAACATACAACAAAAATCTTTGATATTATCATCAAGGTTAAATTCCTTAATATTGGCTAACACGGGCGGGCTCTCATGGGATGCAGGTTTCTGGTTAGTAATGGGTGTAGTGATCAACACATCACTCCCTGCATCAGAACGGAAGCGAATCTCTCATGATCAATAATCAATAACGACTCCTGCAAAAGCGAGGAAAGGCTATCCCAGAATGATGGGAGGGTGCTCCATAGGGGTGGAGGTCTCCATGGGCAATACGACAAAACTAGAAGAAGTTCATGCCCTGAATGAGAATGACAACGTTTTCTAGAACACCCTTCGACCTCTTGATAGATCCATCAGTAAATTGAACTATCATCCTGGTTTTCTTGAGAGGCCCAAGATGAAGAGATTGTACCACAGAGAAGGGTATTATATTGATTGACGAACTGCTGTCAAGGAGAGTGTTAACACAAGAATAGTAAGATATGGAGCAACTCACAAGAGGTATGGCAGTTTTCCCTTTCTGAAAATGTGGATGGTGAGAGATGGCATAGGAAGTGGCCATGGTCAAGATGTGATGCTCAGATCTGCTCCTCTGCTTTCTCTTTTTGTGTTGAGGAGTTGATAAATGGGTCATGGCCTAATGAAGTGTTGCTTTAATGATCTCATGAATGGTGGCAATCACTTCAGGTTCAGTCAACATTTTTTTGAATTTTTGGACCTCCTCCATACAAGGGAGGAGATTAGAATCAGTATATACACGAGGATTGCCAAGAGGAGTCTGTATAGTGGAATCCTTGGGGTCAAGGTTGGGACATGCGGTGAATGACTGTGTAGGAAAATGGTTTGGCATGTGTTCCCTCTCCTCACAAAATGAATCAATAATGTGTCTCCCAGAATCTTTCTGGATTTTTAAAGTTTTCTCATTTTTTGTATTTTGGGTGATTGTAAGCTCTCATGATTATTCTCAAGTGAATCCATATCCTCAAATACTGGAGCAACATTCTAGCTCGTATTTATGATAAATAGATTGGTTATCCTCGAATTCATATGCTCCATCATCTGGTTTAGGGTCTCAAGTGTGGATATCATGAAAGGTGACTCCAAAATCACAGGGTCAGGTGAGTGGAATGAGGGCGGGTGAAAATCATCGTCCGATTATTGAAATAATGGGTTAGACGGATATTCACCAAAATAAGGGGGAGAGTCCTCCTGGAAAAAAGGATGGTGGATCGGCTAGAGGGTATAAGGTATCCGTGAAGATCGGATTAAATTAACTCCAGTCGGCCATCTTTGATACAAAAGACGGGATTTGGAGAGCATGAGGGTGATGTCAAAATATGTAGAGAAAAAGGTGCAAATGCATAGAAGGATCAAGTATGCACACAAGCTATCAAACACAATACAAACCCCCAGTTCAGCAACTCAACGCAATGTGAAGACCGTGAAGGTTCAGTCAATTATCTTGTCAATTTTTAGAGTTTGATGAGAATACAATATATCAGAGCGGTTAAAGAGAGCTGTTAGGAACCCAATGCTCCCAAGAGACTGGCCTAATCTCAAAGTTAGATCTTTCCCAGCCAGTATGAATTGCGGACCGTCTATCGACTACTCAATCAATTCAATCTGTTAAGGTGTCGTGGGCCGCTTTACCGGCTACCGGAGAGATCCTCACTGGAGAACGACTAACGCCGAGACAGTAGTCTGAAGAGAGTTCGGGTGTGGTTCTATCCTATTGTGCGGGTCGCTCTCTCGCTCAAGCAAACCAACCACTGAGGGGGTTACTCTCCCCAAAATAAATATTTTTCCTTACGTTTGTTTTAGGGCTGAGTTTTCTTTAGCACTCTTGATTTTAGGCAGTTAATACTTGGTTTGAGTATTTTCAATGAATCGCCTACCGAATGTCCAATTTCCTTTTTAACTTATGTGAGTGAAAACAAGGAAGGAGATTGGAAATGCCTATTCATAATTAAACACAATGATGCATGCAAGTGTTAGAGATACGTACCTTGTCGCTAGCACTCTACATCCGGGGTGATCCACACAGAATTGAAATACATAAAAATAAACTAACCTATATGCAAATGCAAGTGAACCGTCCTAATCAATTGCTTCTATTAACGGGCAAGAACAGGTTAATTTGACTAAGTCCAATTACACTCTATTCTATAGGTACGGAAATTCTTGTTTAGCGTATTTGGACCTAATTAATTACCTGGCTCAAGCAAATTAATTAAAGGAATCAATAGGTAGCTCACGAAATCCGTGGGAAACAAAGAAAAATAAGGCGATGAAAACAAAACCGGTGAGGTCCCCCAAGTGCACCAGCACTTGGCGAAAAAGACCCCACAACAAATGAATGTTCGTTTATAATGGTTCAAATGCTAGAAATAAATAAATAAATAAAGTCTTTTTTTAGTCTCCTTCAATTCTTCTTCTCCTCCTCTCACACTATCATGCGACTCGATGAAGAATCAAGCCGTCTCAGCTTCGTTTGGGTGCTTCGGCTCTCCTAGGATCACCTCCTTCGCTCCGCAGGCCCTCGCAAGAAAAAGAAAAGAGAGAATGTGTAAGAAATACAATTATCAAATATGAACAGAAAAAATGAAATAAATGCAGTGAATATGAACATTGGAGTGAATGTGGAAAAATATACACAAATATATATAACCAAGAATAGTAGGTCAAAAGAGAGACCTAACTACCCTCACCATGTCACCCCAGCAACGACGCCATTTTATTGGCACGGTTTGTCTCGAGGATCGGTTATTAATGATATGAGTCGTCGTTATCCCCAAAATTCCCGGTTCAAACAAACAAATTTTTTTCTTCTCTCGCTGCAAAAAAATTATAGAAAATAAGGTGGAGAAAGAGAAATATTTGTTACTTATTTACCCAAATAACGGACATTATCGAACTCAGGGAGGCTACAATTCTTGAGGGTTATTCAAATAATCGAAAGAAAATCAATTAAAAGAAAAAGAAAGAATCTCAAAGGCAAACAATCTGTTGTTTTGTGCTATTTTTCTCTTTTTAATTTTTATATGTTTATTTCTATTTTTTGTTTCCAAATTTTCAAATTTTTAGTGATTTTAATTTTGCATTTTTTTAATTACAAATAAGGAACAATATGCACAAGGGAAGAAAAGACGCACACCACACTCTTTATGTATTTTTCACTTATAGAAAAAATGCTCAGAAAAATCCAGAGAAAATATTTATAGGTTTTAAAGACTTTGAAATGTTTATGGGAATTTTTGTATATTTTTTAGATGTTTTTCTATTTTTCTAAAAATCAAATAGTGGCAAAAATAATAAACAATACACAACCTGGAGTAATTTGCAACTTGAAAATATTTTAAGTGCCCAAAACTCCTGAAATTATTTTTATGCTAAACTAGAGATAAATATCTACAAACAGAAAGTGTAATTACAATTTTTGGATTTTTGTAGAATTTTTTGTGATTTTGCAAAGATTTTTGGTATTTTTTCAATTTTTTGGGTTTTATAAAGAGTTAATAATGAAATTTGCACAGAAACTAAAAGACAATAAAAGGAAATTAATCTATTTTTTTTTGGAATTTTTAGAGTAATATTTAAATTTTTATGAATTTTTTATTTTAGAAATAGAAAAAAAGACTGTTTTTGATTTTTTAATAATAACAAATGACAAGAAAATGCAATGAAAATTTTGTGCTATAAAGATATACACATCAGGAGCATAGCATGATTTTTGGGGAATTTATTGACAACAAAAATATTTACTCCAAAAATAAAAGCAAAATGCATAAAGGTCTGGAAATTCAGGGGTTGAAATGTAAAAAGTTAAAGTTTTTGCATCAGAGAATAACAAAAATGAACAAGAGGAAAAATACTACAAATTACCCACTAACACATTCCATGCACATGATTGGTTCTGGCTGCGGGTCTTTTGTGCAATTTTAGAAAACTCTGGGGGTTACTTTTCAAATTTTCCAAATTTTTTTCTTTAATCCCTAGGGTTCATGCTGCTCTTCGTCTTCGTTTCAAATACAGGGGGCACCACCCCTAGCTTCGTTTTCTCCCCAAGGGTTGTTGCAGTTGCACGGTCGGCCAAGGATGTGCGGCCAAGAGGCAGAGGTTGGCGGGCTTCAACGGAGGCATGTGGCGATGATACGCGACGACTGATCTGGAGGTGGTAGATCGTGGCGTCTGTCTTCACGAAGGAGTTCGCAGGCAGCTGAAGGGCCGCTGTTGCGACGGTCGCGCGGGCGGAGGGGCGTCTGGTTGCGGAGGGATGGTGGTGAAGCAGTAGCACTGCGGTTGGTGAGGCCTGGGCGCGGTTGCGGAGGGATGGCGGTGTCGACGGTGACAGATTGCGCGCCGGCCATAGGCGGTGTTGGCAGCGAGGTTGGAGGGCGACGGTGCCGTGCATGACAGCAGAGGCAACGTGCATAGGTGGTGGGACGCTCCAAGCATCGGAGATGGCGGGCCGAGGAGAAGCGGCAGGTGCGGGCGTCGCCTGCGGATGGATGGGGAGGCGATGCCAGCTGTCGTTCTTTATTTTTTTGTTTTTTTATTTTTTGAATGTAAACAATAATCAAAAAATCTTTTTTTGTTAATCCGAAATTGAGAAATAAAAAATAGAAAATAAAAAATGTTTTTTTTTATTTTTTAACAGAATGGCATAATTTTTTTCTTTTTATTTTTTATTTATTTTTTATATGATCCTGCAAACAAATATTAGAGAGAAAGGAAACAAATATATTTTTTGTTTTTTATTTATAAAAAAATTAGGACGCAAGTATGATGACTCGATCCCAATATCAAAACAGAAGAAGTGAACGAATGCGGTTCCGTAGAAAATGGTGCATGGAATCGGATCTCCGACCACCGTGTGTGGTTTGAGGTGAGATATCGTGCGAGGTAGAAAAGAATGTGAATAGATCGAGAGGTGAAATGAAAAATCAAATCGGTGGCGGATCAAATCGTGATGGATTCTAAAATCTAGATTAAAAAAATGACGATGAAATAAAGATGCGAAAAAATAAACTAAGGTTAATCTACATGAAAAATAAGAGAAAATGGATCTCACCTTAGGAGCGGAAAAGACCTTGCTTACCTCGACGAAGGCCGACTCGCTGTCATCAGACGACTCGGAGGCTAGGCGCTCTTCTACGACAAGAAGACTCTCGGAGATCGGGCTCCTCTCACCAAAGATTGATCAAATTGAAATGATGGAGAAGGAGCCATATAAATAGAAAAGATAGGAATTGAAATTTAAATTTTTGAATTTTTGGATGAAGATAAGAGATGAGAGAAAAAATTGAAATGAGATAAAGTAAAAAGATTAGTGTTAAAATTATTTAAAAAAACTAACTATTTTTTTGTATTTTCATCACTTTATTAATTTAAAAATTAAATGTTAATTTTTTTGTGGTAGTTATTTAAGAAAATTAACTATATACATAAACTATATACATATGGTATATTATACATATAGTTAAATAAGGAAATTATTTTTTCGTTTAAATTTTTTATTTTTAAAATTTTTATTTTAAATAAATATTAAAAATATTTACAAATATTCACAAAATACAATACATAGAAATACATGAGAAAATTGCACAAACCACCCCAGAAAACTAACTTTTCACCCATAACTCCAAAATTATGAAATCACATCCATTTTAAAGATAATTTAATTTAGAATACAATGGAAGTGAGTTTGGTTCAATTTGAGTTCATATGGAGCCGGAATTGGTCTTTCAATTATCGCTTAATGGCTTTTTCCAAGTGTGTTTGCTTTTATTCTGTACAAGATTTGATTGTGCAATTATTTTTATTACTTAGGACACATTTTTATTTACAACTTTTATTTGATAATTATTTTGTTTGAGGTCAATTCATGTACAAATAAAATAGTGTAGTTTACAAATATACACAACACACACATTTTTTGGATTTTCTGATTAAGGATCCTATCTCCCCCTACTTTATTCCTGGTCGATCAGGTCAAGACTTGACCTTCTCTCGGGGTTCGGGTCAGCCTGTATCTATTACATATATACAGTCTTCCTTTTTTATGTTATTTCCTTTATTTTTCCTTTATTTCTTTCTTTATTTATTTTAGGTTAAAATGGTAAGAAGTGTACACTATTTACACACAGATGCAAGTTAGTAAGAATATGGAGTTAGTGTTATATACATGTGTTTTATAAGGGATTTTAAGCTATAATAAACGAATAAAGATGATGAAATGGAGATTCATCACCCCACTATGCTTTACCTTTGCTAGTCCCTTAGCAAACACTTATCTGAAAGAATAAGTGAATAAAAAGAAAAGAAAGGAAAAATAAATAAATTAGGACAATATTGAGTATTAAACTTATCCTCATAAAATATAGTATGGAGCTCTGTCAGACCTTTGGATTATTAGTGTGGCGGAACCTTAATGGGAATGGATTTAACATCTAACAACCTCTAAGTTCCATAAGACTCCTATTCAGGTCTTCTCAATAGTTAGGTCAGAAAAAGACTACATACACAAGTTCTTATGACTATGAATCTTTACTTGTACGGTGTAAGTGAAGTATATGGCTCCCCATCTCAAAAGTAGCACAGAAACAACCTCCCTAAACAAGGTAACTCTAGTCCCCCGGTCTAGCAACTCTTTCCTCAAGGAGCGGGAATATTCCCTTCTAAGTTCAAGTACAACCAACTCAATAATAGGAGATGGAGAAAAGAATGGACAGTAACCAGTGTAGCTACCTATCCTTAGATGCATGGCCAGTGTAGCCAAGTCATCTAGCTGCAAGCTTACAAATATTTGACTTTGAAGCTCTTATTAATTTCTTTTTTTCTTTTTTTATCCTTGTATATACACTCCAGCAGACATTTTACTTTTCAATCAGGCATGTCCACTTTTGGAGAATCTGCATTTTTTCCTTCTTTTTTTTTGAAAATTGATACCAGGTGCATCATGTACATAAGGAATTTTTCCTCTTGAGCTAGTACACTATCCCTCTTTTGATGCATTATTGCAACCCCACAGCATCCCGTCTTTAGACCTCAACATTGCTAGACTAGGTTGAGACGCACTACCCTACCTAGAGGAAGACGAGAGGTTCCGCCTAGATGTACTACCCTCGTATACTACTCCAAACCAAAAGATTCTGCCTCCTCACTACCTCCTCCATGAAGATCTACGTGTAGAGTGCTTGTCAAGATAAGCCACGGTCTGAATGAATCATGCGTGTGTGGTTAAATGTTATACGTATACTAATCAAGATGACATGTGAACATAGTCTTATCGACTCAAAGAATTAAGTCACTAGGATATGCAAAGCCTTAACTGCAATTCTTATAAGGTTCCTCTGAAATTAAGTGGACTAAGGTCCAACTAAGCTCCATTCTTCAACTTTATTCCAGACTTAGTTTAAATGTCAATACAATCCTGAAAAATGCATATGCAAATGCAAGAAATATGTACAATGCAAAAAGAAGGCATTTTTTTGAAACAATTTTCTAATTTGAACGTTTTATGAGTTTTTGGAAAAGAAAGGCAAAATGATGCACACACAAAAAGAGTTTTTTATGCAACTTTTTATTGATTTTTGGTTTTATAGTTTTTTCTCAAAAAGGAAAAAGTGTTAGTAAAATATATACAAGTATATACAAGAATTTTTTTGTTTTTGTTTTGTTTTTGTTTTTTGTTTGTTTGTTTTTTCTTTTCATTGTTGTTTTTTTTGTTGTGATCGATGTCTATATACACATACATGTGGATTTATGTATTTATATACATATCCACAAACATAAACGTCAAAAGTATGAGTTATGTCTAAATTATATATACAATATATACGACACCCCCACTTTACTTATCTGGAACTATGTCCTCATAGTGATCAGAGAGTGGCAAAGGAAGACATAACTCGTGCTAAGTATAGAAAAGTGAAAAGACTCCTATGCTACAACAACTCAAAGAGAAAATGAAAAGAATAGAGGTTGGTGAACCCCCCTATACCTAGGATCAAGTAATCCTAAGTATAAAAGAGTATAGAAGACTATACAAAAGGGGAAAACCGATGTAGAGAATGTACAGACTAAAAAACAAATAAGACGATGTGAACAACATCACCCCCCCATACTTAGGGTAGAGTATCCCTAAGTATAGGCAACAACATGAGTGATGAATAGGACGGATATGAACAACACAAATCATTTACCCCCTATACTTAGTATGAAGCATATCCTAAGTATAGCATACACACACAGAGAAAAGGGGTGAATGATAAAACATAAGAAGAAAGAATTGAAATGAAAGGATAGATATGCAAAAGGAGTGGATGTACAAAGGTCAAGAAGGTCAAAAATGAACCTTCTTGCGAGATCGCTGAGGAATGGATAAAACAAGGCGTAGGTTGATATTGGGGTTATCATTAGATATGAACTGATCAGGATCGGACAAGAATGTATCCTCGACAGTCACAGAGTGTGCAGGCAAGAATCGGTTAGTGGAAGTAGTGTGGTCATGTCTTGCCTGAGAGGTCTCTTAAATATCAAAGTAAAAAGGCCCGAAATCATTATAAGAAAAAGTACGATTAATTCCATCCTGGCGATCGTCTAGTGTATCATCATCTTTATCAAAAGACCCAACTTCCTTTATAAAAGCAATCAAATCAAATTTGGCCTGATCGGCCTCGTCTAACTCAGGGTGAATAGGAACGGACTCAGAAGTAAAAGTGATCAAATCATGTCTGTCATGTCTAGTCTCAAAGTCTTCTTTCTGCTCTTGGGTATCTATCGTGTAAATCCCGCGGATGTCATCAATGCATCTCCACATACCAGAAGGGAGAACTCCAAGGTATATGCTTTCTGAGTCTTCGTCCTTGAAGAGGAATTCTTGGGTTTCATTATCATCCAATATACAACAAAATATCTTATATTATAATCGAGGTCAAATTACTTAGGGTTGGATAACACAGGCATGCTCTCATGGGATGCAGGTTTCTGGTCAGTAATGGGTGCAGTGATCAACACATCGCTCCCTGCATCAAAACGGAAGTCCATAATCAATAATGACTCCTACAGAAGTGAGGAAAGGCCGTCCCTAGATAATGGGAGGGTGCTCCATAGGGGTGGAGGTCTCTGTGGGCAATATAACAAAATCAGAAGTGAAGTTCATGCCATGAATGAGAATGACAGCATTTTTTGCAATACCCTTCGGCCTCTTGATAGATCCATTAGCAAATTGAACTATCATCCTGATTTTCTTGACAGACCCACGATGAAGAGACTGTACCATAGAGAAGGGTATTGTATTAATTGATGAACCGCCGTCAAGGAGAGTGTTAACACAAGAATAGTCAGATATGGAGCAACTCACAAGAGGTATGGCAGCCTTCCCTTTCTTAAAATGTGGACGGTGAGAGATGGTGTAGGCAATGGCCATGGTAAAGATGTGACGCTCAGGTCTGCTCCTCCGCTTTCTCTTCTTGTGTTGAGGAGCGGATAAATGGGTCGTGGCCTGGTGAAGTGGGTCTTTAATGATCTCATGAATGGTGGCCTTCACTTCAGGTTCAGTCGACATTTTTTTTTGAATTTTTGGGCATCCTCCATACAAGGGAGGAGATTGGAATCAGTATATACACGAGGATTGCCAAGAGCAGTCTGTATAGTGGAATCCTTGGGGTCAAGGTTGGGACATGCGGTGAATGACTGTGTGGGAAAATGGTTTGGCATGGGTGTCCTCTCCTCACAAAAAGAATCAATAATGTGTCTCCCAGAATCTTCTTGGATTTTTAAAATTTTCTCATTTTTTGTATTTTGGGTGATTATAAGCTCTCATGATTATCCTCAAGTGAATCCATACCTCAAATATTGGAGCAGCATTCTCGCTCATATTTATGTTAAAAGGATTGGTAATCCTCGAATTCATATACTCCATCATCTGATTCAGGGTATCAAGAGTGGATACCATGAAAGGTGACTCCAAAATCACAAGGTCGGGTGAGTGGAATGAGGGTGGGTGAAAATCATCATCCAATTCATGAAATAATGGGTTAGGCAGATACGCACAAAAATCAGGGGGAAAGTCCTCCTGGAAAAAGGAAGGTGGATCGGCTGGAGGGTACGAGGTATCTGCGAAGATCGGATAAAAATAACTCCAGTTGGCCATCTCTGAAATAAAAGACAGGATTGGGAGAGCACATGGGTCAAGTCAAAATATGTGGAGAAAAAGGCGCAAATGCACAAAAGGATCTAGTATGCACACAAGCAATCAAACACAATACAAACCTCCAGTTCACCAACTCAACGTAATGTGAAGATCGCGAAGGTTCGGTCAATTATCTTGTCAATTTTAAGAGTTTGGTGAGAATACAATATATCAGAGCGGTTAATGAGAGCTGTTAGGAACCCAATGCTCCCAAGAGACTGGCCCAATCTCAAAGTTATATCTTTCCCATCCAGTATGAATTGTGGACAGTCTACCAGCTACTCAATCAATTCAATATGTTAAGGATGTCGCGGACCACTTTACCTGCTACCGGAGAGATCCTCACTGGAGAATAACTAACCCCAAGATAGTAGTCTGAAGAGAGTTTGGGCGTGGTTCTATTCCAATGTACAGGTCGCTCTCTCTCTCAAGAAAACCAACCAATGAGGGGGTTAATCTCCACAAAACAATTATTTCTCCTTTCGTTAATTTCAGGGTCGAGTTTTCTTTAGCAGTCCTGATTTTAGGCAGTTATCACTTGGTTTGAGTATTTTCAATAAATCGTCTACTGAGTGTCCAATTTCCTTTTTAACTTATGTAAGTGAAAACAAGGAAGGAGATCAGAAATGCCAATGCGCGATTAAACACAATGATGCATGTAGGGGTTAGAAATGCGTACCTTGTCGTCAGCCCTCTACATGAAGGGTGATCCGCGTAGAATTAAATTACAAAAAAATAAACTAACCTATATGCAAATGCAAGTGAATCGTCCTAATCAATAGCTTCTATTAACAGGAAAGAACATGTTAATATGACTAAGTCCAATTATGCTCTATTCTATATGTACATAAATTCTTGTTTAGGGTGTTTGGACCTAATTAATTACCTGGCTCAAGCAAATTAATTAAAGCAATCAATTGGTAGCTCACGAAATCCGCGGGAAACAAAGAAAAATAAGGTGATGAAAACAAAATCAATGAGGTTACCCAAGTGCACCGGCACTTGGCGAAACATACCTCGCAACAAATGAATGTTCGTTTAAAATGGTTCAAATGCTAGAAATAAATAAATAAATAAAGTCTTTTTTTCGGTTCCTTCGATTTTCTTCTCCTCCTCTCTTGCTATCTCATTGCTCGGTAAAGAATCAAGCCGCCTCCGCTTCGCTTGGGTGCTTCGTCTCTCCTAGGATCGCCTCCTTCGCTCCGCGGGCCCTTGCAAGAAAAAGAAAAGAGAGAATGTGTAAGAAATACAATTATCAAATATGAACAGAAAAGATGAAATAAATGCAGTGAATATGAACAATGGAGTGAATGTGAAAAAATATACAAAAATATATACAACCAAGAATAGTAGGTCAAAAGAGAAACCTAACTACCCTCACCGTGCCTCCCTGGCAATGACACCATTTTGTTGGCACGGAATGTCTCGAGGATCGGTTATTAATGATACGAATCGTCGTTATTCCCAAAATTCCTGGTCCAAACAAATGATTTTTTTTCTTCTCTTGCTGCAAAATAATTATAGAAATTAAGGTGGAGCTAGAGCAATATTTTCTGCTTATTTACCTGTATAGTGGACAGGATCGAATTCATGAGGGTTATTCAAATAATCGAAAGGAAATCAATTAAAAGAAAAGGCAGGAATCTCAAAGGCAAACTCTCCTTGGTTTTTATGGAATTTTTTCTCTTTTTAATTTTTTTAATTCTATTTTTTTATTTTCTAGTTTTAATTTTTTTAGTGATTTTGATTTTACAATTTTTTAATTTCAAATAAGGAACAATATACACAGGGGAAGAAAATACGCACACCACACTCTTTTTATATTTTTCAATTATATAAAAAATGCTCAGAAAAATCCAGAGAAATTATTTTTGGGTTTAAAAGACTTTGAAATGTTTTTGGGATTTTGTAGAATTTTCAGATGTTGTTGTATTTTTCTAAAAAAATAAAGCAGTGGGAAAAATAATAAACAATGCGCATCCTGAAGCAATTTGCAACTTAAAAATATTTTAAGTGCCCAAAACTTTTGAAATTTATTTTTATGCTAAACTAGAGATAAATATCTACAAATAAGAAGTAAAATGACAATTTTTGGAATTTGTAGAATTTTATGTATTTTTCAAAGATTTTTGGTATTTTTCAATTTTTGGGGTTATATAAAGTGTTAATACACGAAATTTTCATAGAAATGAAAGACAATAAAAGGAAATTAATCTATTTTTTGGAATTTTGAGAGCAATATTCAATTTTTTTAAGAATTTTTTATTTTAGAGAAAGAAAAAAAGACCATTTTTTATTTTTTAATAATAACAAATGATAAGAAAATGCAATGAAAATTTTATGCTGTAAACATATACACATCATGAGCATAACATGGTTTTTGGGGAATTTATTGAGTAAAAAAATATTTATTCTAATAAGAAAAGCAAGCAAAATAAAGGTCTGGATATCCAAGGACTGAAATGTAAAAAGTTAAAGTTTTTGCATCAGAGAATAACAAAAATAAACAAGAGGAAGAAGACTGCAAATTACTTACTAACACGTGCCACACACATGATTGGCTCTGGCAGCGGGTCTTTTATGCAAATTTGGAAACCTCTGGGGGCTACTTTTCAAAATTTCCAAATTTTGTTCTTTAATCCCTAGGGTTCACGCTGCTCTTTGTCATCATTTCAAGCACGGGGGCGTTGCCCCTAGCTTCCTTCTCTCCGAGGGGTTGTCGCAGTCGTGCAGTCAGCCAAGGATGTGCGACCGAGAGGCGGAGGTTGGCGGGCTTCCACAGAGGCAGGTCGCAGCGATACACGAAGGCTGATTTGGAGGTGGTGGATCGTGGCGTCTGTCTTCACGATGGAGTTCACAGGCGGCTGAAGGGTTGTTGTTGCGGCGGTCGCACGGTCGGAGGGGCGTCTGGTTGCGGAGGGATGGTGGTGAAGTGGCGGTTCTGTGGTTGGTGAGGCTTGGGCACGGTTGCGGAGGGATAACGATGTCGGCGGAGACTGATTGCACGGCGGCCGCAGGAGATGTTGGTGGCAAGATTGGAGGGTGACGTTGCTGTGTACAGCGGCGGAGGCTGCAAGCGTTGGTGGAGGGCCACTCTAAGCGGCGCTGATGGCGGGCCGGCGAGGAGTGGCGGGCGCAGGAGCCGCCTACGGATGAATGCGGGGGGGGTGCCTGATGCCATCCTTTATTTTTTTGTTTTTTTAATGTAAATAGTAATCATTTTCTTATTTTTTTGTAAATTCGAAATAGAGAAATTAAAAATAGAAAATAAAAAATGTTTTTTAAACAGAATGGAAGAACTTTTTCTTTTTATTTATTTATTCATTTATTTAGATGATCTAGCAACACAAATATTAGAGAGAAAGGAGACATATTTATTTTTTGTTTTTAATTTATAAACAAATTATGAGACAAGTACGATGACTCGATCCCAAAATCAAAATGGAAGATGTGAACGAGTGTGGTTCCGTGGAAAATGGCGGATGGAACCGGATCTCTGACCATTATGCGTGGTTGGAGGTGAGAGATCGTGCAAGGTAGAAAAGAACGTGAATAGATCGAGAGGTGAAACAAAAGATCGAATCAGTGGCAGATCAAATCATGATGGATTCTAAGATCTAGATAAAAAATGACGATGAAATAAAGATGCGAAAAATTAAACTAAGGTTAATCTGGATGGAAAATAAGAGAAAATGGATCTCACCTTAGGAGCGGAAAAGACCTTGATCACCTCGACGAAGGCCGGTCCGCTGTCACCGGACGACTCGGAGGCTATGCACCCTTCTACAACAAGAAGACTCTCGGAGATCGGGCTCCTCTCATCAAAGATTGATCAAATTGAAATGATGGAGAAGGAGCCATATAAATAGAAAAGATAGGAATTGGAATTTGAATTTTTGAATTTTTGGATGAAGATAAGAGATAAGAGAAAAAATTGAAATGAGATAAAGTAAAAAGACTAGTGTTAAAATTAGTTACAACTATTAACTATTTTTTGTATTTTCGTCATTTTATTAATTTGAAAATTAAGTGTTATTTTTTTTATTTTTTTGTGGTAGTTATTTAAGAAAATTAACTATATACTTAAACTATATACAAATGGTACATTATACACATAGTTAAATAAAGGAATTAATTTTTTTTCGTTTTAATTTTTTAATTTTTTAAATTTTATTTTAAATAATTATTAAAAATATTTACAAATATTCACAAAATACAATATGTACAAAGACATGGGAAAATTGCACAAACTACCCTAGAAAACCAACTTTTCAGTTGTAACTCCAAAAATTATGAAATCACAACCATTTTAAAGATAATTTAATTTAGAATACAATGGAAGTGAGTTTGGTTCAATTTGAGTTCATATGGAGCCGGAATTGGTATTTCAATTATCACTTAGTGGCTTTTTCCAAGTGTGGTTGCTTTTATTGTGTACAAGATTTGATTGTGCAATTATTTTTATTATTTAGACACATTTTTATTTACAACTTTTGTTTTGAAAATTATTTTGTTCGAGGTCAATTTATGTACAAATAAAATAGTGTAGTATACAAATATACACAACACACACTTTTTTGTGGATTTTCTGATTAAGGACCCTATCTCCCCCTACTTTATTCCTGGTCGATCAGGTCAAGACTTGACCTTCTCTCGAGGTTCGGGTCAACCTGTATCTATTACGTATATATAGTCTTCCTTTTTTATTATCTTTTATTTATTTTTCCTTTCTTTCTTTCTTTATTTATTTTAGGTTAAAATGGTAAGAAGTGTATAATATTTACACACAGATGCATGTTAGTAAGAATATGGAGTTAGTGTTATATACATATGTTTTATAAGGGATTTTTAGCTAAAATAAATGAATAAAGATGATAAAATGAAGATTCATCATCCCTTTCCCAATAGTCAGGGATTTGAGCACATTCTTCTTGCCATTGACCACGCCAGTCACTAGTTGAAGCTATTCCACCCCGATCCGCTGATAGCCGCACTATATGCCGATTCTTTAAGGAGAACATCTTCTCATAGTTTGGGATTCGGAAGATTATGATATCAGATGGGGATATTCACTTCATTAACATAGAGGTAAGAAAACTAACAAAGGAGTTCGACCACGAGCACCGAGTCGCATCTCCATATCATCCTCAGACCATTGGCATGGCAGAATTATCAAACATAGAAATCAAGGCGATCTTGTAGAAACTTGTGATGCTAGACAGAAAGAATTAGTCCCAACTCTTGGACTCCGTAATTTAGGTATACATAACCGCATACAAGTCTCCCTTGGGCATGTCGCCCTATCATCTTGTTATGGAAAGGCATGCCATCTGCCCATGGAACTGATCCACAAATCATTATGATCAATCAATATCTGCAACTTGGACTCACATAAAGGTGGTCAGCAAAGAAAAGAGGATCTGAACAAGCTCCTGGAATTCCGAGACTATGCTTATGATAGCACCTTAATGTACAAGGAGAAGGTTAAACGCTGGCATAACTGGCACATCAGACGAAAGACATTCGAGACTGGATAGAAAGTGTGGTAATTTGATGCAAAGTTGAAGATATTCCTGGGCAATTTAAAAGTGAATGGACATGGCCCTTCAGGGTGAAAGAAGTATGTGACAATGGAAGCATATGAATATCAGATTTGTTTCCTAAAACAAAACCATTCATCGTCAATGGTCAGTTACTGAGGCCGTACCTTGAGCATGACACTTTCCTGACCGTTGACGATGCAGTTCAAATCATTATTGATGAATCCTCCACAACCCATGCAATAGGAGAAGATTTAGATAATGTCCCTCGAAAACTTTTCCTTTAGTTCTCTTCTTTTCTTCTTTTTCTTCTCTTCAGTTGTATTTTCTATTTTCTAATTTGGTTTCCTCACTCATCGCTTCTATACTTATGACATGTTTCAGCCTAAGTATAGGGGGGATGAGCGACCTCTTATGTTCGTTCTTTGGTCTCATCGCCCTTTTGTCTCTAACCTATGAGGACATAGCTCAAGATAAGTATATGGGGTCGTATATACTTTGTATATACTTTAGCCATAACTCATACTTTCATATTTTTAATAAGTATGGCTAAAATACAATTAATTAAGTCTAAAGAACATACATGCATAAAATTCATTAAAACTCTTTTATATATCGATTCATAAATTAGGTAAAAATGTTTTGCAAAATGCTTGAAAAAATGGTTTGGAATATTCTTGAAAAAACTTTTGAAAACTATTTGGAAAATACTTATGATATGTTTTCAGCCTTTGTAAAAATGTTTTATTTGTAAAATTTTCTTTTCTTTTTGTGAAATAAAATGTTTTTAAAATCTATTTGCATGTGTTTAAAGTTTGGTTGTAAAAATATTTTGAAAAATCTATATATATTATTTGAAACATCTTTGCAAAATGGTTTTCAAATTTTCTGAAATGTTTGTAAAACTTATTTGTTAAATTAATTTGCAAAATAAGGTTTTCAAAATGTTTGCAAAAACCTTTTCAAATTATTTGAGAACTTTGTAAATAATGCATGAAATTAAAGAAACTTTACAAATCTTGTAAATTATTGAATCCAAATTCTTATAAATAAAAGGATGCACACCCATGTAAATAGCTGGACATACTACCTCTTTGTTCCGAAAACCTTTTGTTTTTGAAAAATCCCTAAAAATTTGCAAAACTTAAAATCCCAAAAACATTTGCAAAATTTCTTTCAAATTACATAAAAAATTGCAAACCTTTCTGAAAAATCTATAAAAAGTTCAAAACTAGAAAATTGCACCGCAAAAATATTTTTCTTTCAATATACATAGCATTCACATTTTTTAATAACCTATACAATTGAACAAGTTCAAATAAAGTATGAAGATTGGAGCTTGGAATAGACCTTAATACACTTAATTTCAGAGGAACCCATTGAGGTCTAGAAGTGGAGATATTTCAGATCACCTTTCCATATGACTAGGTTCATGAGTCAATTCAGCATGCTTAAATAGAAACCTTCTTATCATCCGTAATACTTTTGAGATAGTGAACTTACTAGAAACCTCGCACCTAGCACTTAACTCAACTCAGATGGATCGTTGAAAAATTTTGGACTCTAAGTCGAGATGATGCAAGGTCACTTCATCAAGGGTGGCTCAGGAACCATTCTTGGGGATTGACGACACCGGTACACTAACCTAGTGAAGTTCTTTTATATAGTATTGATTTGAGGTTCAGAAGCATAGACCTTCACTGATAAATATCCATTTCATCACATTTATTCTATCATTTTGGCCTTAAAAATCCTAGTTAATGCATGTAAATAGCATTTATTTGTACAAAGTAACATTCATTATTTATTGCTTATATTATGTAAATAATATTGTTTTTAAGATCAAAATTATAGAATAAATAAAAGAAAAGAAAAGGAATAAAATACCAAAGGTATTTTACGACCCTAAACCTTGAGCCCAAGTCAAGAATTGAATTGGTCGATAAGGAATAAAGTAGGGGGAGATAACGACCAAGAACACAATAAAAACCAGATTCTTTTATTCACTCAATAAAGCATTTTTGGAACCCATTTTATTCTTTATTAATTATTCATCAAATAAAGAAACTTTGTATATAGAAGTTGTAGATATAAATATATAGATAAATAAAAATTGATTTTGTACAAAAATGATACACAATGTTCATTTTACACAAAATACAAAGCCCAAATCCAAACTTCCCAGACCCATATCTCTCAAATAAGAAAAACAAAATATAGCAAAATCACCTTTAATTGTATATAACTTCTAAGATGGTATTCAATGGGGAGGTGGTTTCATATTTTTTGGAGTTAAGGTGTGAAAGGTAGGTTTTGGACCCCTATTGTACAATATACCTGAATAAAATATTTATTTTATTTATTATTTATTATTTTTACAATCATATATTTTTATAATTTTGTAAATATTACTTATAGTATATATGCAAATAAAATAAAATAGTAAAGAAAAAAATTAAAATAAAATACCTAAATACAATACATTGACAAAATACCTATACTTATACATACATATTTAATATACCTATTTATTTAAGTATACAAATATAATCATAAAAATATAATAAAAATATATTTATACACATAAAAATAAGTTATATATACAAAAATAGGAGAATAAAATAATAAAATACAAAATACAAAATAAAATAGCTAAAATAAAGATAAATATACCTATAAATATACCCCCTAAAAATTAACTATAAATGAAAATCATAATAAAATACTACATAAAATAATAAACATTTTTTTATTTTATACTCAAAAATTAATAAATACATTTACTATTTTTAATTAATTATTTTTCGAATAAAAGAACCTATTTTGTCTTGTAGTGGTCTGCGTGAACCAAAAGTGTTCCAGGGGTTGTTGACCCCCGCTTTCTCGGAATATCCCCAGCCACCATGTTGCTCCTTCGCCCTCGATCCCTTCATAAGATTTCATTCCTGGTCTTCCTAGATTCACGCCATAGCCTCAGATCGATTGTACGTAGTTTGGATTCTTCCAAAATCACCAGTCAATAAGGGTGTGTCGTCTGCGTATAAATAAGACCTCCTTCCTTCCCTTCAATTTTCGGTCACATTCCAACTCCTAAAACCCCTAAGCCTCACACCGGTGAGCATCCTCGTGATAGGGGGAGATCCCCTGAGTCTGTTGGTGGCTGAAGGATGTAGAGGTGCACCCACGACGGACGTCAATGGTCTCCCTGCTCCTTGCCATCGCCGGCATGTATAAGAGCTATTTTTATTTCCCTTTAGGTAGAATTATCTTAATTTTTTAATCCCCACATTTTTTAGTTGTTTTATCGTTTGATTTTGCATAAATCAATAGGATCCTAGTTCGCCAAAGCTCTGCTCCAGCGAACCCCTCCACTTGTGTCTGATCATTCTCCACCGCGCCTATCATCCCCTCATCGCTCCCTGATGCTTCTCTTTCATCGGGATCCCCTCCATTCACTCAAATCCTGCACGGATCTAGAGGTACGACTCTCCACCTTTGACACTTGTCGGATTAACCGCCCCACATCGCACTTGTCGACCATCTATGCCAATAAGCCCCCAACACCTCCCTTTTTTGGTTGCGACTAACTTCTGCATGTTCTGGAGGCCGAAGGACTCCCTTAGGAGTTGATTTTTGAGTAGAACATGTAACTGGAGCTTCTGCCCTTTCTCGAGCTCGAACGACTTCACCAAAGCTCTAGGAACCCTTCTGACACTATCAGCAGGTGTGGAGGAGGACATGAAACGTCTTGCGCACCGTGGATCGTTGCTAGGTGGTTAGAGCCAGCCTGCATCGCCGGATGAAGCTCGGTCCCTGCCTTGTTCTTCCCTGTTCTTGCATGGGGGTTTAAAGCCGTTGGATTGAGCTGATCCCCCGGATTCTCCATCCACCATCCGATGTGACTCACCTCATCCGTCAAATCAAGATCGGAGATCTAATCTCCACCATTCAGTTAGAGCATCATCGTGAAGCCTAGAGCCGACAAATGGCAAGTGGAATAAGCACTACCGTCCGATCCCGTACATTATGGGGTAAATTGCACATCTAGCCCTGATTTTTTTGTATTTATTAATTAGTCCTTTAAATAAAGTGTCTAGTGTAAAAAAATGGAAATTTTGCATTAAGAACTCTGTATTTACTTCATATCCCATGTGGGTCTATTCCACGTTGCCTCACGTGTTGTCCCGAGTGAGGTGGAAAATTGCATGTATAACCTTGGTTATTACTGTATTTCATTTTGGTATAGTATTTTTTAATATATGTTGTATATTTTTGGAAAAATTGTACCAAGGCCCCTGGACTTCATTTTATTTACATATATGCCCCTATGAGTAATTGTATTTTTGTGTGCTTTGTTTATTTATTTAAAATAGCTATTATGCTCCAAAAATAAAAAAATAGGTGTACTCTACTGATTGCTTGTAGTTCCAAGCTCTATTTTTATTTTATGATTTTGTACCTTTTTACTATTTATTAAAATTAAAATGAGCACATTTTTTCCCTGTCTAGCTTATAAAATACCAAAAAAGTAGAAAATTATTTTGAAAAATTCCCCAAAAAATATATCATGTGTATTTTAGTATTTATTAATACAAGATCAAAATCCCAAAAAATTGAAAAAAGATAGCATAAAAAATCAAAAAGCTCCAAAATCATTCATAAAAATCTAAAAAATCACTAAAAACTCTAAAAATATGTTTTTCTATTTCTTCATTTTCTTTATATAATTAATATATATATAAATTGATTTGGATAATTTTGGACTTAATATCTTTTTTTAATTTTAAAAATCCATAAAAATTAGCAAAAATGTCAGCAAAATTACAAAAATGCTAAAAAATATTTAAA
This sequence comes from Ottelia alismoides, assembly GCA_037367405.1. Classification (NCBI taxonomy): domain Eukaryota; kingdom Viridiplantae; phylum Streptophyta; class Magnoliopsida; order Alismatales; family Hydrocharitaceae; genus Ottelia; species Ottelia alismoides. Next base: position 128,739 of record JAZKJV010003003.1, on the reverse strand, counting down.
ACCTAAAAATATTTATTTATCTTATTTTTAGTTATTTTTAGTTATTTTTATATCTATATTACTTTTCATGTCATATATAGCCTTATAAATTTTATTATATATATTAAAAAGGAAAAGAAAATATAAAAAATATAAAATGTAAAAAGAAAATACAAAATTACAAAATCAGAAATAAAAAAAGTTTATAAAAAAATCTGATATATATTATTAAAAATCGACAAAAATGTAATGAATGACATGTTTGTACATTATACTCTTCGGTTAAAAATAACCGTAGGCTATCGGTTTTGCTCTTTGTTGTTTGACCTCTACATATTTACTTGCTTTACATTAGTTATAGAGAATGATAAATTTTGACTCACATTGTGTGCTTTTCATTGCATGATTATAATGTGGGTTGATTGTTGATTGATTGAGGGTTTGTCTGAGGTCGCTTCGTCGACTATCGGTCTGCCTTGTAGATTGACATGACTTCGGCAAGATCCCTCTCATCAAATGGCACTGTTTCCAGGGAGCAATTTATGTAGCATATTTTGTTATATATCTTGTATAGTCATTTTGCTTATTCATTGATTAATTAATGTGATTAATGACTTATTTTGCTTGCACATATTCATTGATTTATTCTTTGTATATATCTCATTTTGATTATATTATTTGATTATATGTGCTAACATATATCTCTCTGTGACTCTGTTGCGAGGGCCCGCTACGTGAGGATGGTTTCTTACGAGGTCGATGCAGCCAAGCTTGGTGGAGACTGGTCTTCACCCTTTGACCAGTTGGAAAGGCTACAAATGAAGCAAGGAGAAACTATTTACCATAGAATTTCTTTAGATTTATTTATTTACTAGTGAGAGAGAGACTGTTATAATTTGTAATAATTAAGACAGACACTATTCTTCACAATGAGGTCCAATGCTCGGGTGTCTATTTACCTGGGGGCCTCATCACAGTTTTTCATTTTTTTTCTGCCTTCTTTTATTTTATTTCCCATTGTTTTGAGTTTTCTGCCTTATTTATATTTGTTTTATGTGCATGGATCCCCTAGACTTAGGTTGCTTACCTCGATAATTAGGTCCAAACCCTAATAAGAATGCATGTACCTATAGTCTCTTACATTTAGATCTAGTCAAATTAATAAATGTTAGTTATTTGGACTTGAGATCGTGCGCCGAGAGAGGTCGTATACAATGCTTGAAGGACCTATTGTGGCGGGCACCGATCGACATCGACCGGACCTTGGTCTCATTTCTGATTAATTAACATATGGTTCTTAACGATTAATAGCAGCTACTATTTAGGGTTATTTTGTCGATTGCACACTGCCATGTAGTTAGGTTTAAAAATTCTATTTTGCATACCGCAAGGAGATAGCTGGGAAGCATTGTATGTCCTCTAACTTAGCATGCATCATTAGGTCCAATGATGAGATTTACTTCATCGAATCAACTTGCACGACTTTTTCTCTATCTCCCTCTGATTTTGAGCACCTAGGGCTTAAATGAAAATCTACAAAGACATTAGGCTCTTGTATGCAAAAAGATCTAAAAAGTGAAAACCCAAAAAAATAAAACAAGGGGACTACTAAATAAACTTTGACCTTAATTAAAATTCGTAATGGACTTTCATTTTCTTGGGTTCATAAACTCCTCATTGTTTTCAAGTACCTTAGGAGGGGACCAAAACCCCTCCCATGAGCGAAGCACGACCCGCTAAGGATTAGAGCCAAAAACCCAGTTTGTAACTTCCTTGTGTGTATCGTCTGAATTTCTGAAGTAATGGTGCTTCTATCGTACGCGATGGAATAGGGCCTTGTCAATGATGGTGTTCCAGCCTTGTGTTGAACATCAACATGGTCTGAAGTATTGAGCTTAGGCCACACCCTCACGGGTATGTCTTCTCATCGGTTTGCGTCCGAATAGGTCCTTGCATGATCACGGGTGATTCCGTTGTGAGTGAGGATTGAAGTAGTGGTTTCACCTATCGGCTTCCTCTCTCTCTTTCTTTGGCTGAGTAGGGATACAGGAAGGGTTACAAGGACTACAAAAAGTGCAGACTATAGTTTACAAAGGAGGAGGACAAGCATAAGATGCTTTCTTGCAATACTCCATCTCCTATAGGGTTAGCGTGCTAAGGACTTGTTAAAAGATATGTCTGAAATAACAACTCTAAAACTGAAAAGACAATAAATAGCCGATCCTTCACAGCTTCACATGGCGTGAGTTAGTGAACCCAATTTGTATTGTGTTTGTATGGATCTAGATTAAGGTTCAAAGATCAAGTCCCGTGCATTTGCACAAAATTTTGTCATATATATCTTCCTCTTTGAACCCCGCTTAGTTCGAGCCTTTCTACTGTCTTACACTCCTTTTTGTTCCTCGTTGACCATTGTATCTTTCCTCTTACATCGATCCCCTCTTGGTCTATGATGATGATCCATGGATGGTTTAGTCGGAACCCCGTCGATGCACACATCGACTCCATGGACTCGGTATCGTCAATAATTCGAGGCAACTCCCGAGAACTCGGTCCGGACCTTGCAGACCGATCTCTAGACTCCTCGTTTTCTTCCCATCTCCCTGATTACCCAATTAACCAGGACCACATTTGTCCCACAACCATCGTTGCAAACGGAAGTCTACATCTTTTTCTATTCACAAGCAACAGAGATTCGATTTCAAGTGGTCTGATTGTGATTTTTTCACATTTCAGATAGAGGCCAAACCCTAGTCCTAGATCATAATACAAAATTCATTTCTTTAGATTCATACCCAGAGATGGCACCTCAAGGAAAAGGCAAGGGACGAGCACCTCCCCAGCCTAAGAATGGACATATGCCAAATCAGAACCATGTGAATGCTCAGTTGCAGGAATCCATCAAAGCCATACAACAACAACTAACTGAGCATTCCTTAGCATAGACTGCATTCAGGATATGCTGAACGATAAACAGAAAAGACCACCAGAAGGAGGAGACAGACCCATAGGGGGAGGAAGAGACAAAACTCGAGATGACCCAGACGAAGAAGAACTAAAACTAGAAAGGTAGAAGTCAGTGCTGAAAGAGACATACATTCCTGGAGACAGCCAGATGACTGAGTGGATCCTCATTTTACCAGTACATGCTCACTTTGACCTCAAACCTCAGTTCCTTGCTCTTCTTGCATCATTACACGAGAACACCAACGAGAAGCCATACATTGACCTGCAGTAGTTCTCATGCATCTGCTGAACTACCCACTACCCCAATGTTCCCTTGGACATAGTGACGATAATGGCATTCCCCTTCAGCTTGTAAGATAAAGACTTATACCAGGTCAATCATTTGGGGAAGGTTGCGACGGCTTAGTAGGAACTAAAATATGCCTTCCTTCACAAATACTACCCTCTCATTCGGGTCAACCATATGTGAGCCAGGATTAGCAACTTCTCTTAGGCTACCCAAGAAACTATCCATGAAGCCTAGGAGCGATTCACAGACTTGCAGGAAAAATGCCCCCATCATGAGATACCAAGGACTGGCTTGGTCCAACACTTATTCGAGGGCCTGAATGTAGAAAGCTGAAGGCTCGTAGACGCAGCCGATGGTCGATCTCATTTTAACAAGGATCAAGATGTTCTCTGACAAATCTTTGAAGAAATGGCTGAAGGAGAGGTCGCCATCTCTTCATCTCATGCATATCAAAGACAATTGTAGGTCTTCCAGAAGAAAATACATATGGTAGCATCTCATGAGGCAGAGAGAGATGAGAGCTCCAATCTTAGTATCATCACGGTCCATCTCTCGAAGGTTAACATTATAGAGAAGCGGTCACAAGATCTCGATTGGATCAAATCACCAAGCAGTTGGAGCTGCTGGTGATCGCCAACAGTTCTGTTCAGTCAGCAACACCATCTTCAGAGACTCCTGCTGAGAAGAAGGATGAGCCATCATCGCAACAACATCCTCAGTCAAGTCGGTAGCCACCGGCAGTCTACCACGTGTACTACGTGAAGGCGTCCGAACTGGGCCTACCACAATAACAGATGGTGGTTTACCAGCTAGACTTCCCTCCACCTTTAGATCCACCATTCTCACCACCACCATCGATTGAGGAAGTCAACAGTGTATGGAGTAATGATGCACAACTAGCTCGTCCTTGTTAGCCATGTGAGCCCGAGGCAAGCCATTCCTATAATAAATGTTATTGTAATATTTGATTTATCAAAAAGGTTATTGATTGTTTCATTTCTCTTTTTGAGATTAAATGAATGAATGCACTATAAGGTCCCTCTGTACAATCAGGGTTATGTACAATGGCCATCTTAATAATCATATAAATGTTGATTCAGTAATAGAATCATAGAGGCTGGTGTTTGCATGAATATCTTAGGAGTTCGATAGAGGACTCATCAAGAACCGTCATTTTCAAATGATTATTAAGAGATGATCTCCAGCCTGAGTAGGATATGGCAATCCTTTCTCATTAGGCTGATATCTGACCGATCTCTTGATGCAAGTCCTCTGTATAGGAATAGAGATTCGGAGGTGTCAGATTAGTTAGGTCAAAGAGTTTACTTAACGAGATCGAGATAACCAAAGTCCTATAACATATACTATTATGATACATGCACACATCCTCCGACCAGAGACAGATGTGTTACTATATGTCTAATGATGTACATTTGGCAGGCCAATAGGTTGATGACCTAGTCAAGGTCTATACACTGGCAAGCTGGTGTGCATATGAGGTCATATGAGTAATACGATCTCTCAAAGGGATCATACGGGTTCACTTGTTAATCGGAAGACATGAGCTTACTCATGAGGTATTGGAACCGATCAAATTCCATGCATGGTCGTTGTGCTTTGGAGGCATTACAAGAATTTGTAGGTATGATACATGCTTTGTGAAAGCATATGATCGATACCAACTCCCAATGACCAAGAATTAGAATCTTGCTGATAAAAACCTGAAGATGACAATATTAAATTGATCTTTATCTTTGGGTTTATCATAGGTCTTCCAATATGCAGGATGTACATGTATTAGGAATAACTGAGGGTGATGTGATTGATGAATCTCGGATTCATCACTCTAAATCTCATTAATTAAGCTCAAATCCCTCAAAATCAACAGCATTTCTACATCTATTATGCATAATTAGCATTCATGCATGTTTTCATAAGAATTGTATTTTATCCCTTATTTATGGACAAAATAATAAGCCAAAAATCCAAGTAAAAATTGACCTGTAAATAGCCTAACATCCCTGATTTTTAACTCATTCATGCTAACTCCAAATTACCCAAAACCACCTCCACTCTGTACATATCACTAACAAAAATAAATGGAAAATACAAAAAAATAAGTAACCCAAATAAATGGACCAAAAACTCAAACCATAGTTTCAGAATTTCCGGACTCAAAACGTCAAATCTTCCTCATCCAGTTTCTGTACTAATCCTACTCACTTTTGAACTAATGTACATTCAATTACCTTCAAAACAAGACCAAGTTCAAGTGAATCGGAGCTCATATGTGAAAATTGGGTTTTGGGCCTCTTTTGTACATTTTGTATTTTAGCTGATTTTGACCTATTATTTTATGTACATAATTAACCTATTTTAGTTCATTTCTTTTTCATTTGTATTCTTTGATTAAAGTTTTATTAAAATACGAAAAAATCTGAATCCAAATTAAGCTTGAAATCAAAGAAACAAATTAGGTCCGAATGTTTACTACCAACTGTACAAAATCGGTCTTTTTCATCTTTTATTTTATTTCTTCTTTTTCTTAATAAATAAAATCCAAAAAAATAGATTAGCGTAATTATTTATCTTTGATTTTATCATTTTTTTTTCCGGATTTGTGTATATGGTTTAAAAATGACAAAAAAATATAAAACCCAAAAATCAAGGTATTCTATGTACATGGGATACCCCAAAAATATCACTTTGTGCATTTGATCAATTTTGGTTTTAATGTGTTCATGAAAATTGTAGATCTCATTGAGACGAGCAATTTTCGTGAAGAAACTTTTCGATCCGAGGCCGTTTGCTATTTATTTTGTATTTTACAAAATCTTTATTTTTTGAATTTTGTGGTGCTGACACGTGGCAGCCCCTGGGGCTGCCACGTATCAGCCATTTTTGGCATTATTTTTATATATTTTTTATAAAATAAAAAATAAAAAAATAAAAAATAAAGGCACGCACGTGTGAGGCATGCCTCCCTGGGACGCGTCAAGCACGTGCGCCTCTCTCCCCCCCTTTGAGCGCCACGTGGCGACCTCATGGGCGACGATCTCGGCCGATTGGACGGCCGAGGTGCATCGTCAACCTCCACCCCCCTTTCCCAATCGGGAACGTCGTTCCCTCCTTCGAATCCCCGTACCTCACCACGAATCCCGACCGTCACCTTCTCAAATCTCTTCAACAGATCATGACCACCATCACCAATCAAAGATCTGATCTCCTCTTCAATCGCCGACCCCCTCGTCCCAGTTCAATCTATAATCTCCGATTGATCCCATCAAATCAAATCCCCCGTCAACCTTATTTCCTTCGCCGGCGACACCCTCTACTATTTAAGAAATCACGCCGCCCCTGAAGCAATCCATCCACCGTTAGACTCATCGTAGAGGAGGAGCCGGTGGTGACAGCACTCCTCCTCCTCCTTCAAACCGACGAAGTCCAAGGTTCTCCCAAACCTCGTTGCAACACGGCGAGCCCCCTCCACAGTTATTGCTCCAGCTCCAGCCTTAGTCGCCGTCGAGCCAACATCCCGCCTCCATCTCCGACTCCGCCTGCCTCCTCCACCGTGAAGACGCAACCACAACGCCCTCGATCGTCAGCAACGCCAGAAGCTCCACCACAACGCTCTGCCTGCTCCATCACGTAACGCTTGCGCCTCCACTTCCTCCGGCGTCACAACCGAAGCATCGTCGGTCCTCCGTCTTGGATCGGCCCCTCCTCCACATCGCCATCGGTCGCCGATCCACCAGGAGCACCGGCCCTCCAAGCTCAGCCCTGCTCCAACGCATTCCCTCCACCTTCCACCAGGAGCTCGCCAGCCCCTCCTCCGCCTCGCCTTCGACAAGGCCCGGAGCCCGAGACCCCAGCACGTGTGAGGCACGTGCGTGGGGGACGTCAGCTTAACAATATCCCCAGGTCACGTGCTTTGCACATGACCGTGGGTAAACTACAAGGATACCTCCGGACTCCCTCGTATTCGCACTACGCACGTGACCCCTTGAAAAAATTGCAGCGGAAATCCCCAGGATAGCGGTAATTACAGAAAGACCCCCACTGCATTTTTTATATTTATTCTATTTATTATATTGCAGTTACACCCCTATGTCCCTCTTTGTTTTCTGACTCCTACATTGCATATTTTATTTGTCCAAAAATAACATGATGTTTGTCATTTAATTCTCTACATTTTGACATATTGTGGACATTTTTATGATAATTGTTCAATTAATAATTAAAAATTTTATGGAAATTCACATATTTTGACCAGTTTGTGCTCTTAAATTTGCCATTGATTAACCTTTGCTCTAAAAATTCCCAAAAAAACAGATATTGTAGACTTAATTGTGCTTGACATCGTGCCCAAAAAGAATCGCATTTGCATGCATAATGTGTCCTGTAAAAATCATTTTGCATATTCTAGTGTTTGATTTTTAATTGGTATTGAAACTAGTATTTTCGAGGTTTAGAAATTTTTTGAGGTCCGTTATCTAGTAATAGATCTTAGATAATTTTATTCTATGAAAATATCTAGGTTTAATATTTATTATTATTAAATATTGAAATTCATTTGGTTTGCATTTGAAAAATCTTAAAAAAAATCATATTGCATCCAAAAATTCCAAAAAAAATGCAGTACATTCATTTCATCACATTTTGCATCGTGGCCAAGTTTCGTATTTTTCGGACATTATTTGAATGTAATTTACATTTTAGTCTCTAAAATAGGATGAAATTGCATTTTGCATCTCTTATTGCATTAAAAATCCCAAAAAAAGACCGCCTCGAAAACCGCACACGAATTTTGATAAACATAATTCTAGGCTGTTCCTTTGCCTCCTTGTGTTCGACCATGGGACTTATCCTAGTAAAATAAAAATAAAATCACATTGATTAAAAATTGATTAAATTATTGTGTGGTTATTTCTTAACCGATTCCGATTGCCACATACAATGAAACAACAACATCATTCATTATTTTTTACGTACGATCAAATAAAAACATCATCTTCTTAACATCGAATTCCGGACTCATCAGATGGCGCCGTTGCCGGGGAGGCAAACGACTTAGTTTTGTGTTTTGAAAATTTTCGTTCGGTTTTCCTTATTCGAGTAGTCTGACCCCCAAATTTTCATTATAAATTCCATTTTTTTTCCTGCATTTTTTTCAGCATTTATTTTTCTTATTTTATTTTAAATTTATTTTTGAGTCACTCTCTTACATTTTCTCTCTTATTTTTCTTACGAGGTACCTGGCATACGTGGAGCGGTTTTTCAAGAAACCGAATCATCTTCATCGACTTCCGAAAAAAGCCGCAATTAAATTAAGATCGAGTCGAGTCATGAGAGAGCGTAGAGTTTAGGTTTTTAATTTCTGCAATTTTATTTTTGTAATTAATTGCTCATTTACAACGGTGTTCGTTTGGACTCTCACGTGTATAAAAAGACCTTAAATTTTTTCTGTGGTGTGCCGTGGCATGTTTCACTCTCCGGTGAGGGTGTGGCCCGACTTGACTGGCGATTAGGATAGACCCGCACATACGGCTCTTAGAGCATTTTTAATTTTTGATTGTGCTCATAGGAATTAAGCCATACTTCACTATTAATTGAGACGCACATTAGATCGTTCAATTTAGCGAAATTCAACTCAATTCTTCCACGCTAAAAGAACTTTCTGCTTAGGTGCTGTTTTTCATCGGCTTGCATTTCATATAGATAAAATTTTTAATTCATGTATAACATCCCACATGAAGATTGTGAGGATTCACTGTAAGCCTTCTAACTGAGCATACATCATTGTTTTCACGTGCATCGGCTTTTTCCCGAACTCCTCCCTCTTGGTTTTGTCACATAAATTTTAAAGGAAATTGGGATTGGACGGTAGACGTATATTTGTGCTCATTTAAATTCTTCAGTGATCACCTAATTAAAATTGGGACTGCTAAATATAGCCGATCAAAATAACCCATAAAATCAAGAATTTCTGCGAGAGAGCAACCCCGACCTTGGATGCTTTTATTTTTCTGAGTGAGCGAGAGACGACATTTAAGGCTAGAGCCCAAAATCGGATTTTCATATTGACTACTGATTCTACCAAAAACGATTAGCTACTTCTCAGTGAGGATCTACGGGTAGCCTGTAAACGGTCTGGATTTTCTTAGCAGAGTGGGTGGTTTAGAGGACACTACGTAAGGCTCCTTCCTCAAGCAACGGGTAGTCATTCTACGGTCCGTACTTACTCCCATACTGGCTGAAAGTAGGTGCAACTAGTCATAAGAATTCGGGATAGTCATTACAAAATTTCGGCACCAAACAGCTCGCTAAATTTTTTCCAAGATTGAATTATCACCAACTGAAATTGAAAAGATAATAACCGAACTCTTACGGCTTCATTGTGTGTGTCTGTGAATCTGGGGTTTGATTTGTGTTTGCATTGGTGTGCATGAACCGATTTCGAAGATCAAAAGATGCACATTTGATAAAATTTCTTTTGACTATCCCGTGCAATCATCTCTCTCCTTTCTTGATTTAAACCCCATCATGGAACTCTTGTCCAAAAACTCTTGCAAACCCAAACCATCATTTCTTTCAGCTCTTTCAAAAATGATCGAACATTTATCTGAAAATCCATCAGAGCTATACTATGAAAATGAATTTGTCTCGATTAGGCCCAAATCAACTAAATCCTCTTCTTTCAATAATCCTCCAACATTTGCAGGAGACTTTCACCCGCGGATGAATTCGCCCTCCTCATTGAATTTCTACTCTAATCATCCGACCACACATGACCATCTACCATCTTGGACTAAACCATCTTATTCTCGGATTCTTGCTGATGAGCCATTTCGAGATCAAAATACCTTTGAGTCTCATGACTGACCGAGAAACCAAACCCAGATGGAAAGACCCGCACTTAATGATCATCAGCGTTGGATTGACCAAGACAAATCCCTATTTAGACATGATACTCATACAGAGGACTGGACTGACCACATAGAAACACATAAACCCTGTATCTCAGACCAACTACACATGCCAGGACCATATGAGAAGCCTCCTTCCATAATTTTCGAGGAGACATTTTCAGAAAATAATGATCATATAATGGATATTCCAAGAAACTCCCCTCTTACCACATACAGGAAAATGAAAGATGAAATTATTGAACACACACCGACTACTCCCATAATTGCTCATGAACAGAATTTTGAGGATAATATTTCGAGGATAAATAAGAAATTTGAATTAATGGAGGAAAAATTCATAAATTTTATTGGCTGACTCAGTTTATTTTATTGGAGTTCGGACATAAAAATGAATGAGGAAATGATTGGATCTCATGCCGAAATTTTGAGGATATTCAGAAACCTAGGGACGATTTCGACATTGACACCTCTGCAAATTATTCCCATAGGAAAGACTATGCCTCTGACATTTACTCTGAACATCAAAGCCCATGCTCATCTGAGAAACACACCACATCAGCACACCATACAGAAAATACCAAAAAAATTGGAATATTCGAAAATCCAAAAAAATCGAAAATCTAGTAAATTTCATAAAAATTGAGACTGAAGAAGATCTGATGAATTTGGATCCTGTTGTACAGGAAGCACTGGAGAAACGATTTTTATGAACTTCTCTTTATAAATCCATTGAACACTTCCCCGACCTTAAAGGATTTGTAATGGACAAATTAATGACGAAAAAGTCAGGAAGGATTAGAACAAAAACTGAAAGACATATATTGTCAGTGGTCTCCTCCTTGGTGTTGAGGAGAAAAACCAAGAGCCGTATAGTGAAGCGGTTACCCAGATTTGATTGTGAAATCAAAGACACGATTTTCACCCATGCAGGAATTGATGACGATTCACCGATCAATATCCTCCCGACCTCTGTATTTCACGAACTCAAACTCGGACTGATTCGGAAAATACGAGAGATTGTTCAACTGGATGATAGATCAATAAAGCGGCCGAGAGGAATCATTTCTGTTATCATGAAATTCCAAGATTCTCCGCTCAAAGTAGAATTCACGATCATCGATATTAAGCATCAAGGAGAATTCAACCAGTCTCCAATTATTCTCAGAAAGCCATTCTTAGCATTGCCTAAGGTAATTATTGATTGTGAGACTGGGGAAATCAATTTCACAGCATTGGAAGCACTTCGATCTGACCCAGTCTTTGAGGAATCACGATTTTCTGAGGCAACCCACGAAGTCCCCGACAGCCGTAACCATGAAGCGGTAGAAGAGCCCTACCCCACTGATACACCTGAGATAGCGGTTGTTGATGAGACTACTGGTTTAGAGAATCTCCTCCCTCCTCCATTCCTAGCTGCTCTCACCATGGAGAATCATGTATATGAATCATATGATCCGGAGACTTATGCATGGGCACATCCTGGGTCAACCTATTCTGACTGCATGGATCACATCAACTTGACACAGGAATGCCCCAATGTCAAATCAATTGAGAATGAACATGTAGAGACTCTTCCCAGTATTTCAATTCCCGCAGATCTCAAAATAGACAAATCATTCTTCTACGATCCTGAGACATATGCATGGTCGCACCTAGGGGCAACCTTCTCTAAATATCTTGACAAAATCATCCCAAATGGAGAGTGCACTAACACTCAGAAGACCAAGAACAAACACACATGCCGCATACCGACCAAGGAGAAGAATTCCAATGGCTATTCATATGGATACTCAAGTGAACTGACATCTTCACGAAACAAGAGAAAGAAAGTCACCTTTGACCTTTTGGAAGAGGAATCAGCTAATGATCCCTCATCAGGTACGGAAAAGGTAGTCTACATGAGTGAAGTGTGTTTGGCAGCTCTAAAGCCATATCTTCGCAAGGATCAAAAATTCGACTCTCGTTGGACAACTCCCGTTCCTAACTACTATTCATCCAAAGCTGATGCTCTTGCCCTCTTCAAGTACACTGGAATTATTTCTTACGAGCTGACTGAGACCGGTGCTTCTGAGTATTCATCCGAGGATAAACCGCTTGATCCCAAGAAGGAATGAATCTTGAGGAAACAATTGAAGAAACAAAAAGACAGGAATATCTGGAGTGTGTCCACTTTTAAATACTATTCCTCTAACGATAACTCCGATGATGGCTACTTTCATCCGACTCAAATGTTTCATCGACTATCCATCATGATTTTTCTGAGGATGACACTAATAATAGTTGGGAATCATATGCTTCATCTCCATCTCGTTATACCGATCTCCCATCACATGCTCACAAAAAGATCAGCCAAAAACCTCCTTAATCATCGGTTATCCACCCTCCCTCCCGACCACATCGGTCTCCTTGTATAGCACATCGGTCTCCTTGTATAGCTTCTTCCTCTACTTAGGCCAAGGCCTAAGTATAGGGGGAGACAGATGCCATCTGTATATACCATTTCCTCGCATCCTTCTCCTATCCCTCGATCACTCCATTTCCACCCTTCTCTTATACTTAGGCTGACCAGAGCCTAAGTATAAGGGGAACCGATATCCAATTGTATATACTCTCTTCATCCACATATCTCGATCACTTCATTTTTTCCGCTCTTCTACTATACTTAGATTGTTCACAGCCTAAGTATAGGGGGGCGGACTTGTATATCTTTTCTTTTTCTTTTCCTTTTTTACTCTCTTACGCTTAGCCCGAGCTATGTCTTCTTTGCGCTTCTTGTGCTCTGAGGACATAGCACTCGCTAAGTATAGGGGGGTCTGCGTATATACTTTGTATATATTTTACCCATATCTCGTACTTGCGTGTAAGTCTATATGTATTTATAGGGTGGGTAATTAAAAATTTAAAAAAAACAAAAGAAAACAAAAAGAAAAAGAGTTTTGCTACTAACACTAACTGTGTCCACAATTTTTGAAACAAATGGCTTCTTATTCATTTTTGCAAAAAAAACCAAAAATCCCTTGCATGAAAAAACACAAGAAAAAATGTGTCTGCATTTCACATACCCGCACTTCATCCAGCATCACAGTCATTTGCATCTGTGAAAAGTTATTGGGTTATGAACCAAGTTGTAAGCAGAAATTGAAAGTGGTCTGGACTTGACCTTAATCCACCTAATTTTCAAAGGAACTTCACTGAGAAATAGGATTTTAGAAGCTTCAGGTCTTTGACTTAATTCTTTGAGTTCAACATGACAATGTGCAGCGTTTGACTCTTAGTGTCTAGCTTGGTCTCTTCGTTCTGGGTACAACTCTGGAATAGGGAATTAATTTGTACTCTCGCACTATGCACTTAGCTCAACTCAGACGGGATGTGGGAAGACTGTGTGAGTCTCTTTTCTGATAGCGTGGAAATCTAAAGACCGGAGTACGGGTGAAATAAAGCTTCGGAAAAGGGATGGACGACTGGGCACAATTTTTTCTAAGACCCCAAAAATGTACGGAAACAAAAAGATTCTACATCCATAGGGGCACAACAAGATCCAAGAAGAACCACCAAAAATTCCAAATACAAAGAAGCATTCTACCAAATAAAATCTGACCAAAAAGGTCCAAGCTTCAAGAAACATGCAGGTCTTGGTGGAGACTCGGCTACACTAGCCAGCTTCACAAGGAGAGGTGACTACACTGGCCACCCTCCAGTTCTTTTCCGCTTCTTCTATCTTCTCCCCAAAATTCGATTGTGAACACAGCGCGACAGACCTTAGAAGGAATACCTGACTCCCCGAGGATGAGTTACTAGAGAGGAGAGGAGCATGGTTGTCCGGGATTCTGGATGGGAAGAGCTAAAACCTTTCACACACATGAGTCGATTGTTCAATGTTCATAGGGTATATTTTAGGAAGAGGATTGATCTAAGATGACTTCTGAGCCGAGGGCTGTTAATTTTAAAATTCTAAGTCTCACAGAAGTTCCGCCACACTAATATTCCAAAGGTCGAGTCTAGTTTCACTTTCACCTTCAGCTCATGGTCTTGGTATGGAACCCAATCCCATTTCACTTCATGGCATTTCTTTTTGATGCTCAGGGACGAGCATGGTTTAAGTATAGGGAGAAGATGAATCTCGGATTGATCACTCTAAATCTCATTAATAAAGCTCAAATCCCTCAAAATCAACAGCATTTCTGCATCTATTCTGCATAATTAGCATTCATGCATGTTTTCATAAGAATTGCATTTTATCCCTTATTTATGCACAAAATAAGAAGCCAAAAATCCAAGCAAAAATTGACCTTTAAATGGCCTAACTTCATGGATTTTTAACTCATTCATGCTAACTCCGAATGACCCAAAACCATCTACTGTGTACATATCACTAAAAAAACAAACGAAAAATACAAAAAAAAATAAATAACCCAAATAAATGGATCAAAAACCCAAACCCTAGTTTCAGGATTTCCGGACTAAAAAACTCAAATCTTCCTCATCCAGTATCCGTTTTAATCCTACTCACTTTTAAACTAATGTACATTCAATTACCTTCAAAACAAGACCAAGTTCAAGTGAATCGAAGCTCATATGTGAAAATTGGGTTTTGGGCCTCTTTTGTAAACTCTGTATTTTAGCTGATTTTGATCTATTATTTTATGTACATAATTAACCTATTTTAGTTCATTCCTTTTTCATTTGTCTTCTTTGATGAAAGTTTTATTAAAATACGCAAAAATCCAAATCCAAATTAAGCTTAAAATCAAAGAAACAAATTGGGTACGAATCTTCACTAACCAACTGTACAAAATAGGTCTTTTTCATCTTTTATTTTATTTCTTCTTTTTATTAATTAATAAAAATCCAAAAAAAATAGATTAGTGTGTAATTATTTATCTTTGATTTTGTCATATTTTTTCTGGATTTTTTTATCTGGTTTAAAAATGACAAAAAAAATATAAAACCCAAAAATCAAGGTATTCTATGTACATGGGATACCCCAAAAATATCACTTTGTGCATTTGATCGATATTGGTCTTAATGTCTTCATGAAAGTTGTAGATCTCATCGAGACAAGCAATTTTCGTGAAAAACTTTTTCGATCCAAGGTCGTTTGCTATTTATTTTGCATTTTACAAAATCTTTATTTTTCGAATTTTGTGGTGCTGACAAGTGGCCGCCCCTAGGGCCGCCACGCGTCAGCCATTTTTGGCATTATTTTTATATCGTTTTTATAAATAAAAAATAAAAAAATAAAGGCACGCACGAGCGAGGCACGTGCCTCCCAGGCACGCGCCAAGCACGTGCGCCTCTCTCCCCCCCTTTGAGCGCCATGTGGCGACCTCCTGGCCGCCCGATCTCGGTCGATCGGACGGCCGAGGAGCGTCGTCAACCTCCAGCCCCCTTTCCCAATCGGGAACGTCGTCGCCTCCTTCGAATCCCTGCACCTTGCCACGAATCCCGGCCGTCACCTTCTCAAATCTCTTCAGCAGATTGTGACCACCATTACCAATCAAAGATCTGATCTCCTCTTCAATCGCTGACCCCCTCATCCCTGTTCAATCTCTAATCTCCGATTGATCCCGTCAAATCAAATCCCTCGTCACCCTTATTTCCTTCGCCGGCAACACCCTCTACTTTTTAAGAAACCACACTGCCCCCGAAGCAATCCATCCGCCGTTAGACTCATCGTAGAGGAGGAGCCGGTGGTGACTGCACCCCTCCTCCTCCTTCAAACCGGTGAGGTCTGAGATTCTCCCAAACCTCGTTGCAACACGGCGAGCCCCCTCCATTGTTACTGCTCCAGCTCCAACCTTAGTCACCATCGAGCCAACACCACCGCCTCCATCTCCGACTCCGTCTGCCTCCTCCACCGTGAAGACGCCACCATGATGCCCCCGATCGTCAGCAACGCCAGAAGCTCCACCACAACGCTCCGCCTGCTCCACCACGCAACGCCTGCGCCTCTACTTCCTCCGGCGTCACAACCGAAGCATCGTCGGTCCTTCGCCTTGGATCGGTTCCTCCTCTGCATCGCCAGCAGTCGTCGATCCACCAGGAGCACCGGCCGTCCAAGCTCATCCCTGCTCCAACACATTCCCTCCGCCTTCCACCAGGAGCTTGCCGGCCCCTCTTCCACCTCACCTTTGACTGGGCCCGGAGCCCGTGACTGCAGCACGTGCGAGGCATGTGCGAGGGGGACGTCAGCTTAACAATGGCCCCAGGTCACGTGCTTTGCATGTAACCATGGGTAAACTACAAGGACACCCTCGGACTCCCTCGTATTCGCACTCCAGATCCGCCAACCAAGGGTCACGTGCGTTGCACGTGACCCCTTGGAAAAATTGCAGCGGCAACCCCCAGGATAGCGATAATTAAAGAAACCCCCCCCCCCACTGCATTTTTTTATATTTATTCTATTTATTGTTATGCAGTTACACCCCTGTGTCCCTCCTTGTTTTCTGACTCCTACGTTGTATATTTTATTTAACCAAAAATAACATGATGTTTGTCATTTAATTCTCTACATTTTGACATATTATAGACATTTTTATGATCATTGGTTAATTAATAATTATATATTTTGTGGAAATTCATATATTTTGACCAGTTTGTGCTCTTAACTTTGCCATTGATTAACGTTTGCTCTAAAAATTCTCGAAAAGTCAGATATTGTAGACTTAATTGTGCTTGACATCGTGCCCAAAAAGAATCGCATTTGCATGCATAATGTGTCCTATAAAAATCATTTTGCACATTTCAGTGTTTGATTTTTAATAGGTCTTGAACTAGTATTTTCAAGGTTTAGAAATTTTCCAAGGTCTGTTACCTAGTAATAGATCTTAGATGATTTTATTCTTTGAAAATAATTAGTTTTATTATTTATTATAATTAAATATTGAAATTCATTCTGTTTGCATTTGAAAAATCATAAAAAAATTCATATTGCATCCAAAGATTCCAAAAAATTACAATACATTCATTTCATCACAAATTTTGCTCCGTGGCCAAGTTTCGTATTTTTTGGACATCGTTTGAACGTAATTTACATTTTAGTCTCTAAAATAGGTTGAAATTGCATTTTGCATCCCTTATTGCATTAAAAATTCCAAAAAAAGACCGCCTCGAAAACCGTGCACGAATTTTGATAGACATAATTCTAGGTTGTTCCTTTACCTCCTTGTGTTCGACCTTGGGACTTGCCCAAGTAAAATAAACATAAAACCACATTGATTAAAAAATGATTAAATTATTATGTGGTTATTTCTTGACCGATTCCGATTGACGCCTACAACGAAACGACAACATCATTCATTATTTTTTACGCACGATCAAATAAAAACATATCATCTTTAACGCGGCGATATTGGACTCGTCAATGATCATAAACGATTGTAAAACCATGACGCTTCCATTCCAAGGGAGTGATGAAACAAGTTTGGATTTTAGTGACTCCTCTCAGTAGAGAAGTGATGAATCGGCATTTCATCATCTTTATTAATTTATTTTAGCTTAAAATCCCATATAAAATACATGTATATACCATTAGCTCCATATTCTTACTAACATGCATCTGTGTGTAAATATTGTACACTTCTTACCATTTTAATCAAAAATAAATAAAGAAAGAAAGAAAGGAGAAATAAAGAAAAGAAAATAAAAAAGGAAGGATGTATATATGTAATAGATACAGGCTGACCCAAACCCTGAGAGAAGGTCAGGTCTTGACTTGATCGATCAGGAATAAAGTAGGGGGAGATAGGGTCCTTAATCAAAAAATCCAAAGCAAATGTGTGTGATGTGTATATTTGTATACTAAACTATTTTATTTGTACATAAATTGACCACAAATCAACTAAATTTCAAAATAAAAGTTGTAAATAAAAATATGTCCTAAATAATAAAAATAATTGCATAATCAAATCATGTATAGAATAAAAGCAACTACACTTGGAAAAAGCCACTAAGCAATAATTGAAAGACCAATTTCAGCTCTATATGAACTCAAATTGAACAAAACTCACTTTCATTATTCTAAATTAAATTATCTTTAAAACGGTTGTGATTTCATAATTTTTGGAGTTACGGTTTAAAAGTTGGTTTTCTAGGGTGGTTTGTGCCATTTCTCGATGTATTTGTACATATTTTATTGTAAATATTTTTACTAATTATTTAAAATAAAAATAAAAAAATAAAAATTTTTAAAACAAAAAAAAATAATTTCCTTATTTAACTATGTATATATTGTACTATATGTATATAATATATGTATACAGTTGCTATTCTTAAATAACCACCACAAAAAATAAAAAATTTAACATTTAATTTTCAAACTAATAAAGTGATGAAAATACAAGAAAATAGTTAATTTTTGTAAATATTTTTAACAATAATTTCTCTCTTTATTTTTATCTCATTTCAATTTTCTCTCTTATCTCTTATCTTCATCCAAAAATTCAAAAATTCAAATTTCAATTCCTAACTTTTCTATTTATATGGCTCCTTCTCCATCATTTCAATTTGATCAATCTTTGGTGAGAGGAGCCCGATCTCTGAGAGTCTTCTTGTTGCAGAAGGATGCCTAGCCTCCAAGCCATCCGATGACAGTGAGTCGGCCTTCGTCGAGGTGATCAAGGTCTTTTCCGCTCCTAAGGTGAGATCCACCATTTTCTCTTATTTTTCATGTAGATTAATCTTAGTTTTAATTTTTCGCATCTTTATTTCGTTGTCATTGTTTTTATCTAGATCTTAGAATCAATCACGATTTGATCCGCCACCGATTCGATTTTTCGTTTCACGTCTCGATCTATTGCTTTCTTTTCTACCACGCATGATCTTTCACCTCCAACCATGCACGTGGTTAGAGATCCGGTTCCATCTGCCATTTTCTGCGGAACCACACTCGTTCATGTATTGCGTTTTGATTTTGGGATCGATCATCATACTTGCGTACTAATTTGTTTATAAATAAAAAAATTTTTGTTTCCTTTCTCTCTACTAAAAAAATAAATAATTAATTAAAAATTAAAAAGAAAAAAATTTTGACATTCTGTTAAAAAAAAAATTTATTTTCTATTTATAATTTCACTATTTCAGATTTACAATAAAAATGAAAAAAAGTTTTTTATTACTATTTACAGTTGAAAAAAAACAAAAAAAACAAAAAAATAAAGAACGACAGCAGGAGTCGCCCTCATCCATCCATAGGCGGTGCCTACGCTCGACGCTCCTTGCCGGCCCACCATCACCGCCGCTTGGAGCGGCCCTCCAGCCGTGTGCGCTGCCTCTGCCACCGTGCGCGGCACTATCCTCGTGCCCTCGCGATCTCAGGCGCCACCGTGCAAGGTCTTCCACTGCTCTACCATCTGGCCGACCTTCCACCATTGCCTGGGGGCAGCCACCCGTGCCCACATGCAGGCGCCACCCCATCATGCCAACTACGCGCGTACAACCCTTGCTCCACCGGTAACTCCGCCAACCCTCCATACCACCTATGCGAGAAGAGAGAGAAGAGGGAGGGTTTACTATTTTGTTTTTTGCTTGGTGAAGAACGAAGCAAGCAGAACAGTAAACCACAGGTGGGGGTTTACTGTTCTAGTACAGATCACGTGTTTTGCATGCCTAATAGGGTGAATTACACTTTTTACCTTCTATTTATTTCTTGTTAATTACTTAATGCAAAAACATTAATTATTCACATTTCAGACCCTATGTTTCCAAACTATTTATTACTTCTCTTTTATATTGAAATAAATTTGTTTTATGCCTCAAAAATTCTCAAAAAATTAACTTAGACTCCTGTGTTGTGTATCTTCATCGTGTAAAATTTTCATTACTTTTTATAATTATTTGTTATTATTAAAAAATCAAAAACAATTTCTTTTTTCTCTTCTCAAAATTCAAAAATTCATAAAAAATTGAATATTGCTATAAAAATTCAAAATAAAATAGATTAATTTTATTTTATTATCTTTTAGTTACTTTCCAAATTTCATGCATTAATTCTTTTCAAAACCCCAGAAATTAAAAAATACTAAAAATCTTATAAAAACCATAAAAAATTCTACAAAAATCCAAAAATCGTGATTTCAGTTGCTATTATAGATATTTGCCTATATTTCATCATAAAAATAGTTTCCAGGAGTTTTGGGCACATAAAAAAATTTTAAATTGTAAATTACTTCAGGTTATGCACACTTTTTATCATTTTTGCCATAGTTCGATTTTAGAAAAATAAAAAAATGAAAATTCTACAAAAAAAATCTCATAAATATTTCAAAGCCTTTAAAACCCAAAAATATTTTCTCTGCATTTGTCTGAGCATTTCTGACTATTTTGAAAAATACAAAAATGTGTGGTGTGCGTATTTCTTCACTTGTGCATATCGTTCCTTATTTTTGAAAATAAAAAAATTTGCAAAAACAAAATCATAAAAATTTGAAAATCAGAAAAAAATAAAAAAAAATCCACAAAAATCAAGGATAGTTTGCCTTTAAGGTTCTTGCTTTTTCTTTTAATTGATTTTCTTTTGATTATTTGAATAACTCTCAGAAATTGTAGCCTCCCTTAGTTCGATCTCATCCGCTATACATGTAAATAATTGGCAAAATCATTTCTCTTGCTCCACCTTATTTTTGTAATCATTTTGCAGCGAAAGAAAAAAATTTTATTTGTTTGATTCGGGATTTTTTGGGGATAACAACAACTTTGTATCATTAATAACCAATCCTCTAAGATTTCCATGTCAACAAAATGGCGTTGTTGCCGGGGAGGCACGGCGAGGGTAGTTATGTTTCTCTTTTGACCTGCTATTCTTGGTTGTATATATTTGTGTATATTTTTCCACATTCACTCCATTGTTCATATTCACGGTCTCATTTTGTTTTTTTCTGCTTATATTTGATAATTGTGTTTCTTACACATTCTCTTTTCTTTTTCTTGCAAGGGCCCGTAGAGCGAAGGAGGCGATCCTAGGAGAGATGAAGCACCCAAGCGAAGCGGAGGCGGCATGATTCTTCACCGAGTTGCAGGATAGCATGAGAGGAGGAGAAGAAGAATTGAAGGAGACTTTTTTATTTATTTTTTCCTAGCATTTAAACCATTGTAAACAGACATTCATTTGTTGCAGGGTCTGTTTCGCCAAGTGCCGGTGTACGTGGGGGACCTCACCGATTTTGTTTTCATCACCTTATTTTTTTGTTTCACGTGAATTTCATGAGCTACCTATTGATTGCTTAAATTAATTTGCTTGAGCCATGTAATTAATTAGGTCCAATCACCCTAAACAAGAATTTTCTATACCTATTGAATAGAGCGTAATTGGACTTAGTCAAATTAACCTATTCTTGCCCTTTAATAGAAGCTATTGTTAGGACGATTCACTTGCATTTGTTTATAGGTTAGTTTATTTTTCTGTATTTCAATTCTGCGTGGATCATTTTGCATGTAGAGTGATGGCGACAAGGTACGCATCTCTAACCCCTGCATGCATCATTGTGTTTAATCTCGCATTGGCATTTCTGATCTCCTTCCTTGTTTTCACTCACATAAGTTAAAAAGGAAATTGGACACTCGGTAGGCGATTCATTGAAAATACTCAAACAAGTGATAACTGCCTAAAATCGGGACTGCCAAAGAAAACTTGACCCTAAAATAAACATGAGGAAAAATAATTATTTTGGGGAGAGTAACCCCCTCATTGGTTTGTTTGCTTGAGAGAGAGAGAGAGAGCGACCCGCACACTAGGATAGAACCACGCCTGAACTCTCTTCAGATACTGTCTTGGGGTTAGTCGTTCTCTAGTGAGGATCTCTCCGGTAGCTGGTAAAGCGGCCCGCAACATCATTAACAGATAGAATGATCGAGTATACGATAAACGGCCCACAATTCATACTTGTTAAGAAAGATCTAAGTTTGGGATTGGGCCAGTCTCTTGGGAGCATCAGGTTTCTAACAGCTCGGAAATCGCTCTGATAGATTGTATTATCACCAAACTCTAAAAATTGTCAAGATAATTGACTGAACCTTCACGGTCTTTACATTGCGTTGAGTTGGTGAACTGGGGGTTTGTATTGTGTTTGATTGCTTGCGTGCATACTCATCCTTCTGTGCATTTGCTCCTTTTTCTCCATATCTTTTGACTTGACCCTCATGCTCTCTCGATCCCATCATTTGTTTCGGAGATGGCTGACTGGAGTTATTTCAATATGATCTTCGCGGACTTCTCGCACTCTCCAGCCTATCCACCTTCCTTTTTCGAGGAGGATTTTCTCCCAGATTTTTGTGCATATCTTCCTAACCCATTATTTCAGGAATCGAAAGATGATTTTCACCCACCCTCATTCCATTAACACGGCCTTGTGATTTTGGAGTCACCTTTCATGATTTCCGCACTTGAGACACTGAACCATATAATGGAGCATATGAATTCGAGGATTAGTAATCTATTTAACATAAATGAGAGTCATAACATTGCTCCACTGTTTGAGGATATGGATTCACTTGAAGATAATCATGAGAGCTTACAATCGCCCAAAATATAAAAAATGAGAAAATTTAAAAATTCAAAAAGATTCTGAGAGACACATTATTTATTCAGTTTATGTATACAGTCTGCTCTTGGAAATCCTCGTGTATATGTTGATTCTGATCTCCTCCCTTGTTTGGAAGAGGTCCAAAAATTCAAAAAAATGTTGACTGAACCTGATGTGATGGCCACCATTCACGAGATCATTGAAGCCCCACTTCACCAGGCCATGACCCATTTATCTGCCCCTCAAAACAAGAAGAGAAAGCGGAGGAGCAAATCTGAGTGTCACATCTTGACCATGCCACTGCCTTTGCCATCTCTCACCGTCCACATTTTAAGAAAGGGAATAGTGCCACACCTCTTGTTAGTTGCTCCATATCTGAGTATTCTTGTGATAACTCTCTCCTTGATGGTGGTTCATCAATCAATATAATACCCTTATCTATGGTACAATCTCTTCATCTTGGGCCTATCAAGAAAACCAGGATGATATTTCAATTTGCTGATGGATTTATCAAGAGGCCGAAGGGGTATTCTAGAAAATGATGTCATTCTTATTCAGGGCACGAATTTCACTTAAGATTTTGTCGTATTGACCATGGAGACCTCCACCTCTATGGAACACCCTCCAATCATCCTGGGATGACCTTTCCTTGCCTCTGTGAGAGCCGTTATTGATTATGGATCAGGAGAGATTCACTTCCATTCTGATGCAGGGAGCGATGTGTTGATCACTACACCCATTACTGGCCAAAGACTTGCATGCCATGAGAACACCCCCCCGTGTTAGCCAACCCCAAGGAATTTGACCTCGATGATAATATCGGAGATTCTTGTTGTATGTTGAATAATAATGAAACCCAAGAATTTCACCTCAAGGAGGAACACTAAAAAATCATAGACCTTGGAGTTCCCCCTTCTAGTACATGGTGATGCATTGGCAATACCCGTGGGATTTACACGATAGACACCCTAGAGGAAGGCAGACACTGAGACTAGACATGACATACATGATTTGACTACTTTCACCGATGAGTCCATTCCTATTCACCCTAATTCAGATGAGATTGATAAGGCCAAATTTGATTTGATTGCTTTTATAAAGGAATTTGGGTCTTTTGATAAAGATGATGACCCAGTATAGGCTCACTAGGCAGAAATTGATCCTACTTTTTCTGATAATGATTTCGAGCATTTTTACTTTGATATTTGCGACCAGGCAAGACATGGCCACACTACTTCCAATAACCGATTCATGCATGCACACTCTGAGATTGTTGAGGATACATTCTTGGTCAATCCTTTCCAATTCATGTCTAATGATGACCCCAATATAACCCTACACCTTGTCAGATCCATACCTCAGCGGTCCCGCAAGAAGGTTCTCTTTTGATCTTCTTGACCTTTGTACATCCACTCCTTTTGTATATCCTTCCGTTTCATTCTTTCTTCTTCTGTTTTATCATTCACCCCTTTTTTCGCGTGTGTGTGTGTGTGTGTATATATACTATACTTAGGATGTGCTTTATCCTAAGTATAGGGGGGTTGAATGATTTGTGTTGTTCATATTCGTCATGTTCATCACTCTTATTTTTTCCTATATTTAGGGATACTATACCCTGAGTATGGGGGTGTGATATTTTTTATATCATCTTTTTTTCTTTTTTTCGTTGAGTATGTACATTCTCTGCATCGGTTTTCCCCTTTTATACAGTATTCTATACCTAGGATTACTGGATCCTAAGTATGGGGGGATCACCGACTTCTATTATTTTCATTTTCTCTTTATGTCGTTGTAGCATAGGAGTCTTTTCACTTTTCTATACTTTGCACGAGTTATGTCTTCCTTTGCTGCACTCTGATCACTATGAGGACATAGTTAGAGCTAAGTATAGGAGCATGTCGTATATATTGTATGTATAATTTAGACATAACTCGTACTTTAATGTTTATTTTGGGGGATATGCATATAAATTCGTAAAATTCACATGTGTGTATATATAGACTTCGATCACCTTAAAAAAACAAACAAAAAACAAAAAAACAAAACAAAAAACAAAATAAAACAAAAACAAAACAAAAAAACCAAAAAAATAAAAAAAAGTTATATACTTGTATATATTTTACTAACCCTTTTTTCCATTTGAAAAAAAACTACAAAACCAAAAATCTATAAAAAGTTGCGTAATAAAAAAACTGTTTTTGCATCTGCATCATTTTTCCTTTCTTTTCTAAAACCCATAAAAAGTTCAAAATTATAAATTGTTTAAAAAAATGCTTTCTTTTTTGAATTGTACATATTTCTTGCATTTGCATGTGCATTTTTCAAACCTAGTATTGACATTTAAACTAAGTCTGGAATAAGTTGAAGAATGGAGCTTAGTTGGACCTTAATCCACTTAATTTCATTGGAACCTTATAATAATTGGAGTTAAGGCTTTTCAGGTCCTAGTGTCTTAATTCTTTGAGTCCATAAGACTATGTTCACATGTCATCTTGATTAGTCTAAGTATAACATTTAATAACACACGCATAATTCTTTCAGACCGTGGCTTATCTTAAACAAGCACTCTACACGTAGATCGCCATGGAGGAGGTAGCGAGGAGGCATAATCTTTTGGCTTGGAGTAGCATACGAGGGTAGTACATCTAGGTGGAACCTCTCGTCTTCCTCTAGGGAGGGAAGTGCGTCTCAACCTGGTCTAGCGATGTTGAGGTCTAAAGATAGGATGTTATGGGGTTACAATAATGCCTCAAAAGAGGAATAGTCTACTAGCTCAAGAGGAATGTATATATTTTCAAAAAAAAGGGAAAATGCAGAATCTCCAAAAGTGGATAGGCCTGATTGAAAATTAAAATGCCTACCAGAATATATATACAAGGATAAAAAAAGAAATTAATAAGAGCTTCAAAGTCAAATATTTGTAAGCATGCAGCTGGATGACTTGGATATACTGGTCATGCATCCAACGATGGGTAGCTACACTGGTTACCGTCCATTCTTTTCTCCATCTCCTCTTCTTGAGCTGGTTGTACTTGAACTTAGAAGGGAATATCTCCGCTCCTGAAGGAAAGAGTTGCTAGACCAGGGTACTAGAGTTACCTTACTAAAGGAGGTTGTTTTTTTGCTACTTTTGAGATGGGGAGCTATACTTCACTTACACCGTACAAGTAAAGATTCATAGTCATAAGAATTTGTGTATGAGACTTATTCTGATTAAACTATTGAGGGGACCTGAATAGGAGTCTTGTATAACTTAAAGGCTTTTTAGGTTTCAAATCCAATTTCCATTAAGGTTCCGCCACACTAGTAATCCAAAGGTCAGACAGAGCTCCATACTACAATTTATGAAGATAAGTTTAATATTCAAAATTGTCCTAATTTCTTTATTTTTCTTTTTATTCACTTATTCTTTCAAGTAAGTGTTTGCTAAGTGACTAGCAAAGGTAAAGCAAAGGGGGATGATGAATCTGCATTTCATCATCTTTATTCATTTATTTTAGCTTAAAATCCCATATAAGACACCTATATATAACACTAACTCCATATTCTTACTAACCTGCATCTGTATGTAAATATTGTACACTTCTTACCATTTTAATCTAAAATAAATAAAGAATGAAAGAAAGGAAAAATATAGAAAATAATAAAAAAGGAAGACTGTATATATTTAATAGATACAGGCTGACCCGAATCCTGAGAGAAGGTCAAGTCTTGACATGATCGACCAGGAATAAAGTAGGGGGAGATAGGGTCCTTAATCAGAAAATCCCAAAAGAATGTGTGTGTTGTGTATATTTGTATACTACACTATTTCATTTGTACATAAATTGACCTCAAATCAAATAATTTTCAAAATAAAAGTTTTAAAAAAGAGTATCCTAAATAATAAAAATAATTGCACAATCAAATTATATACAGAATAAAAGCAACCACACTTGGAAAAAGCCACTAATCAATAATTGAAAGACCAATTTCAGTTTCCATATGAACACAAATTGAACCAAACTCACTTCCATTATATTATAAATAAAATTATCTTTAAAATGGTTTGTGATTTCATAATTTTTGGAGTTGCGATTAAAAAGTTGGTTTTCTGGGGTGGTTTGTTCAATTTCCCCATGTGTTTGTAGATATTGTATTTGTAAATATTTTTCCTAATTATTTAAAATAAAAAAATAAAATTTTTAAAACAAAAAATTTTAATTTCCTTATTTAACTATGTATATAATATACCATATGTATATAATATATGTATATAGTTGCTATTCTTAAATAACCACCACAAAAAATAAAAAAAATTAACATTTATTTTTTAAATTAATAAAGTGACGAAAATACAAAAAATAGTTCATTTTTGTAAATATTTTTAACACTAATCTCTCTCTTTATCTATATCTCATTTCAATTTTTTCTCTTATCTCTTATCTTTATCCAAATTCAAAAATTTAAATTTCAATTACTATCTTTTTCTATTTATATGGCTCCTTCTTCATCATTTCATATTGATCAATATTTGGTGAGAGGAGCCCGATCTTGGAGAGTCTTCTTGTCGCAGAAGGGTGCCTAGCCTCCGAGCCGTCTGGTGACATCGAGTCGGCCTTCGTCAAGGTGATCAATGTCTTTTTCGCTCCTAAGGTGAGATCCACCATTTTCTCTTATTTTTCATCTAGATTAATCTCAGTTTTAATTTTTCACATCTTTATTTCATCATCATTTTTTTATCTAGATCTTAGAATCATTCATGATTTGATCCACCACTGACTCGATTTTTTGTTTCACCTCTCAATATATTCGCATTCTTTTCTACCTCGCACGATCTCTCACCTCCAACCACGCACGGTGGTCGGAGATTCTGTCCCATCTGCCATTTTTCGTGGAACCGCACTCGTTCACGTTTCTGTTTTGATTTTGGGAACGAGTCATCACACTTGTGTCCTAATTTGTTTATAGATAAAAAATATATATTTCTTTCCTTTCTCTCTAACATTTGTTTTGCATGATTATCTAAAAAATGAATAAAAAAAGAAAAAGAAAAAAAGAAAAAAAATTCCGCTGTTCTATTTAAAAAAATAAATAAAACTTTTTTATTTTTTGTTTTTAATTTCTCTATTTCGGATTTAGAATAAAATAAAATAAAAATTTTGATTACTGCTTACATTTAAAAAAATATATAAAAAACAAAAAAATAAAGAACGACAACAGGTGTCGCCCCCCCCCCCCATCCATCCGCAGGCGACGCTTGTGTCCGCCGCTCCTCGCAGGCCCGCCATCACCGCCGCTTGGAGTGGCCCTGCGTGCGGTGCATCCACCGCCATGCGCGGCACCGTCCCCACGCCCTCACGATCTCAGTCGTGCCACCACGTAAGGTCCTCCACCGCTCTACCACCTGGCCGACCTTCCTCCATCGCTAGGGGGCAGCCACCCACACCCACGCGCAGGCACTGCCCCATCGTACTGACTGCATGCGTACAGCCATTGCTCCAGCGCTAGCTCCTCCAACCCGTCGTACCATTGACGTGAGAATAGAAAGAAGAGGGAGGGCGGCTGCGTAAGCCCCCCTTTTGCTTTTTGCTTGGTGAAGAATGAAGCAAGCAGAACAGTAAACCCTAGGTAGAGGTTTTAGATAAAACAATTTAAGCAGTTTAGCCCCTACCATTTTCGAAATTGCAAAATAGCCCCAGTTCTAGTACAGATCATGTGTTCGCACACCTAATAAGGTAAATTGCACTTTTTACCTTCTATTTATTTCATGTTAATTATTTAGTGCAAAAACATTAATTATTCACATTTCAAGAACTTTGTTTCCAGACTATTTATTGCTTGACTTTTATATTGAAATAAGTGTGTTCTGTGCCTTACAATTTCTAAAAAAATTAACTTAGACTCGTGTGTTGTGTATCTTCATTGTGTAAAATTTTCATTGCTTTTTATAATCATTTGTTATTATTAAAAAATAAAAAACAGTGTCTTTTTCCTCTTCCTTAAATTCAAAAATTCATAAAAATTTGAATATTGATCTAAAAATTCCAAAAAAAATTAGATTAGTTTTGTTTTATTATCTTTTATTTCTTTCCAATTTTCATGCATTAATTCTTTACAAAACCCAAAAAAATTGAAAAATACTAAAAATCTTATAAAAATCTACAAAAATCCAAGAATCGTGATTCCAGTTCCTGTTTATAGATATTTGCATATACTTCATCATAAAAAGTTTCCAAGAGTTTTGGGCATTAAAATATTTTTAAGTTGCAAATTACTCCAGGCTATGCATTGTTTATCATTTTTGCCACTGTTTAAATTTTGGAAAAATATAAAAATATATGAAAATTCTACAAAAAATTCCCAAAAATATTTCAAAGCCTTTAAATCCAAAAATATTTTCTCTGCATTTTTTTAGCATTTCTGACTATTTTGAAAAATATAAAAGGAGTGTGGTGTGTGCATTTCTTCACTTGTGCATATCGTTCCTTATTTTTAAAAATAAAAAAATTTGCAAAAATCAAAATCATCAAAAAATTGAAAATAAAAAAATAGAAAAATTGGAAATAAAAAAATAAAAAAATTCACAAAAATTAAGGATAGTTTACCTTTGAGGTTCCGCTTTTTCTTTTAATTGATTTTCTTTCGATTATTTGAATAACCCTCGAGAATTGTAGCCTCCATGAGTCTGGGCCTGTCTGTTATACAGGTAAATAAGTAGCAACTATATTTCTCTTGCTCCATCTTATTTTTGTAATCATTTTGTAGTGAGAGAAGAAAAAATTTGTTTGTTTGACTCAGAATTCTTTGGGGATAACAACGACTATGTATCATTAATAACCAATCCTCGATGATTTCCGTGTCAACAAGAAATGATCTGATCTTGGTCCAAGCGCTGGACATTGATCTGAATGAGATTTAGATGCAATTAGAAGATTAGATTTACGGTCTTGAAGGTACGTGAGATCTAGATTTGAGAAGTAATCTCAATATCCAAGTCACTATACATGGAACATATAATCGCCCTGTCCTTATCTCCAATTATCTACGGAGATAGTGCATTATTCTTGAAAGGGTTCAAGAATAATTCCATAGTTGAATTATATCTAAGCATTGAGAAATGGATAATTAAATGTGATTTATTTATCTGGAATGATGTGAATTTGATTCAGATTATTGGGAAGCATGAGAATGATAATCCAAAATAATTAAATGTGATTTAATTATTATGGATGAGAATAATGTGGATGGCAATATCCAATTATTCATAATATGTTATAAATGTGATTTATAGTGTACTAGTGAGAGCTTATTATGATTTGTAATTGTCAATTAATTATTGGTGTGAATTGGATTCACATTGTATAATTATTTGAAAATATAAATCGCATATTATTTAGGGTTGTGAATGTGATTCACAAATTTCCAATGGCAAGATTGCAATTTTTACAAATTAATTATGAATTATTTTTTTTGAATAATCTATAATAAGTGTTGTTGTAAATCTTGGAGATTTTCAAGGAGTAATGCAATCTCATGAGATTGCATGAGATTACATCTCCCATGAGATTTTGGTGGACGACCATCAACTCCTACAAGGAAAGGGTGGCTGTCCCCCTATAATCATGTGATGATGAAATCTCTGCTCCTTGATCTTCATATGAGATTGATTTAATTTTAGGATCAATTTATATTGATTTATCAATATATATTTAATAAAATTTAATTTAATTGTTGTTGATTTTTACCAGCAAAATCTTAGCCATTGAAAGATGTATAAATCAATCTCAACTGTTGATTTTTTTGTATTCCATGGATTGTGATCCATGGAATCCCAAAACCCTATATAAGAAGAGGCACCCCTTGGTATTCTTGGTTACAACAATAACAATATCAAGCTCTCTCCTCTCTTTTCCATTCTCACGCCCTCTCTCCCTCCCTCTCCTTGGGTGGCCGTCCACCCTATCCCTAGAGGGAAAAAGTCATCGTCGCTTCACCATTGTGATGCTGCCTCGACGACCCTTGGTTCTCCATCTTCTTTGGTGCACCACGCTCATGAAGAAGACGTACGATCTCGTGCGACGATATCAGGAGTTCCCTTGTTTGGATCAACATCTTGGATTGCGAGAAGCACACTATTCATCCCCGCACCCGCAAGCGTCTCCTCCAAAGATCGGACTTGAGACAGGAGGTCTCTTTTCTTAGATGCTTGATCGCAACCATGCTACAAGAGGTATTCCTTTATATATGTATGTGGTTAGATGAGACTATTTAAGAAGTGTTCTTGAATCTTGTAGTTTCATCACATGAAAAATTTTAAATTCTGTTGTATCAAACAACTAATGTGACTAGTCGTTCTTGATCATATTCGATACGATCCCCATGATTCTGTGATGCTCTTAAAGATTACTCCATAATCCTTCAAGTGGTATAATAGCCTTAGGTCGGAGGTTTTCGATGCGATCCATAAACCTAGGAGGACTTGGGTTCGTTAGGGTTTGCGAAAGCTTTATCGCGTTTCATTTTCGCATCTCTGTTTAGTGAATACTTTCGGTCCTGTTTAAAATATTTCAATACAAAATAATTACTTGTATTTTGTTCCTTATTAAATAAGAAAACCGTGGGATTTGAGTTTGCATAATTTGGATTCCGTGTGCTCAAGTTATGATCATTTAATGAACATGTATCCACTGTTTTGGGGACTGCGAATCTTAAAATAATTAAGGAGTTAATTACTGTTTTGATACGCTTATAAATGTGTGCAACTCACTTAGGTTCTGTCATAAATCAAATTAACAAACTTTGGAAACTTATTTTGTGTAATTTAGATTTAATTTGATTGAGATATCTTAATTTTAGTAAGTGGGGGTCATTGCTGGAAATTACATCCCTAATCATGAACCATGTGATTATCAATTAATGATATTAATGATTAATTTCCAGAAATAATTATGGAGAATATTTGAGAAATAGTTAATTATAATTTTTTCTTAATTGACATTGCCTTAACGAATAATTGATTAGATATGATCTAGATCACAATTGGTTACACAATCAACAAACAAACTTGCTTGAATAGGATTGGGAATTTGTTTAGCAAATTTCCTTATAATCAAAATTATTTTGATTATTACTATATGATATAACTTCGGTTGAAGAACCGATTATCATCTCAAGTACACAATGATCAATTTGGCATTATCCTTTCCTAAGGTGGATATGGTGTCTAGTCGGGGAGTGTTGGGGTAGCAGGTTCCACCGTGTGCGGTCTGTCCCACTCCCATCGGTACTAGCCATGACAGTGGGTAGGGACTCGATAATGCAGGAGAGATCATGGTGTATTTTTTAAATATTAAAATTTGAATAATACGTACTTCGAGATAATACCATATTTTCAAGTAACAATTAAGTTTGTTGATTGAATTGGGTTGATAATTGATTTATTATGATTAAACTAATTATATATAATTAAAACACTCTATTATGAATAGATGTATATTTCCCTTGGGATAATTAATTATATGAATATGATTCATGATAATTAATCAAAATTTGAATATGAGGTGGAGGATCACATTAGTGACATCCATGGTCTCCCGTCAAGGCGAAGGGTTCTGCCGCCATGGATTGTATGTAGGAGACACATGTCTGAAGTGACAGCTCCTGTATGTAAGCGCATCTGGATCGGGCTCTTTACTTCTCGAAAAAGTAAGATCGTATATGTAGTGACCCCAATATCGGGTCCTCATATTATTGGGGCGATATTGGATTGCGTATAGCGAGTTTTAAGCTTGTTGACTGTTGGTTCAATTAACGATGGGTCAAAATCACCTTAGGGGTGGTGGGCCTGGGTGTTAAAGACCGAATTAGGAAATGCAAGTTGGACTGGCAAGGTGGAATATGTTCCCGATTCTCTTTATTCGAATTACAAGTTCTCATATTATTGGGATCTGACAAAGATAAAGAGGAGATCCTAGTTCTTGCTTGAGATATAGTGGTATGTATGTCTCTTGCTTTGAAATTGATTGAGGGAATGAAATTTCAAAGTTGAAAAAGCAAGACTAATTTGATTAGAAATTCCTTAATCAAATATTTTTAAATTGAATATATAATTATTTATATGTTCTAATATAGTGCATTCTTAATTTTAGAAAATGAAGTCCATGAACCCACTTAGTAGGCTTCTGGAGGTCAATCAACCGACCGGACCAAATTATTCGCATTGGATCCGAAATTTAGATCTTGTTCTTTCGGCTGAGCGCATATCTTATGTACTGATAAAGAAATTATACACAGACCCAAAGACTCTGGAGGAAATCGGTTATAATGAAAAATATGAGGAAGATCATAATCTGGCAAGATGTTACATTCTGGGTTCATTGTCCAATGTGCTACAGAAGCAACATGTGAAAATGACCTCTTGCTATGATATTAAGACGAATCTGAGGGAAATGTTCGGTGATGTTAACCGCACACAACGTTATAATATAATGAGAGATCTTATTCACTGCAAGATGCAGGAGGGGACCTCTATCAGAGAGCAAGTACTCAAAATGTTTGGGTACCTTTCTGAATTGGAAACCCTAGGAGCTGAGATGGACGCAGACATGCAAGCTGAATTCATTCTGCCATTGCTCCCAAAGTCTTTCAACAACATTGTTGTCACGTTCCACTTGGGAAAGTTGATTTTACTAACGCTGGGCTATTGGCTGCATTAAAGTTTATT
This sequence comes from Ottelia alismoides, assembly GCA_037367405.1. Taxonomy (NCBI): domain Eukaryota; kingdom Viridiplantae; phylum Streptophyta; class Magnoliopsida; order Alismatales; family Hydrocharitaceae; genus Ottelia; species Ottelia alismoides. The sequence continues at coordinate 95,352 of JAZKJV010003003.1, read as the reverse complement.
GAAGACGTAATGAGGAAGGATGGCCCCTCTAGCAGTGCAATGGTTGCACAGGTCAAAGGAAAACGCTGTCGGAAGCAAGTTTCTCGGAAGGGCCTTGTTTAGAAGAGAAAGAAGAAGAGTCAAGGCATTGGATCATCTTCCAATGTATCTACGATGATAGCGTCGAAGAAAATTGAAAGAAGCTGAGGCACTTGAAGAGCAATTGTCCGAAATACCTGAAGTCTGCCGTCAAAGGTAAAGCCCCTGCAGGTATGAAATCTACTTTCATAATTGAAATCAGTTTTCTCGTTGGACGAGAAGGAAGTTGGGTTGTTGATTCTGGTGCTTCTGTTCATGTATGCAATATGTTGCATCTATTTCAAGAAACTAAGAATCTCGAAGAAGGGTAGATAGTTATCCAGATGGGATATGATGCAAGTGTTGCAGCAGTCACCATTGGGACCTGTCGACTGTCATTATCTAGTGGAAGAGTCCTTTTACTTAAAGAGTGTCTTTATCTACCTGAAGTCAGAAGGAATTTAATATCTGTTTCTAAGCTTCTTAGAAGTGGATATTCATTTCTTTTTTGTAATAAATTAGTCATAAGTCATTATGATAAACATATTGCAGATGGTGTTTTGACTTCTAGTGGACTCTATGAATTGTGCATTGATGAACATGTCATGAATGCTACTACCACTAATAATAAGAAAAACCCTAAAAGATGCAGGGAGAATGGAAATCATTCAAACATGATTTGGAATGAAAGCCTTGGTCATTTATCTATTGATAGGATCAATAGATTGATACAGGATGGACCCTTAGATTTTCTACAGGTTCAATCTTTACCTACTTGTGAACATTGTATTTGAGGAAAAATGACCAGGATGCCTTTTCGTAACAAGGTTACATGATGCGAAGGTATTCTTGACCTTATACATACTGATGTATGTGGTCCCTTTAGTACCGCGACCCGAAATGGATATCGATATTATTTGATGTTTATTGATGACCATTCGTGATATGGGTTTATCTTCCTACATCATAAATCTGAAATCTTTGAAAAGTTCAAAGATTTAAAGGCTTTGGCTGAGAACCAAACCGATATGAAGATTAAACGGATTTGATCTGACCGAGGTGGCGAGTATCTCTCAGATGAATTCAAGGAATACCTTAAAGAGAATGGAATTGTCTCCAATCTCGCTCCTCCTGGAAACCACCAACTTAATGGTGTTGCTAAAAGACGCGACATGACTATCATGGATATGGTTCGTTCAATGATGAGCAAAGCACATTTACCACTTAGTTTTTGGGGATATGCAATAGAGACTACGATATATATCCTAAACAAGATTCCTAGCAAATCAGTACCTAAAACTCCTCATGAGAACTGGTATGGAACTAAACCTAGTGTTAATCACTTGAGGGTTTGGGGTTGCTTTGTGCGTGGACGCAAGTAAGCTGGAATCTCGCTCTCGTGAGTGTTACTTCATTGGGTATGTTAAAGATGGTGTTGGATACCAGCTTCATGACCCTGATACCCAAATAGTTTCGTCTCTAGAGATGTGAAATTTCTGGAGGATGACTTCCTTAAAGGTCAAGACAAAACTGAAGTAGAGGAACTCATTGAATCTCCTGAGGATTTTGAGCTTCCTGAACCAGAAATTGAAGAGATAAATGAAGATGAAACACCCATACCTCTTCGAAGGAGTTCGAGGGTGGTTGCACCACCTGAAAGGTATGGATTCCATGTGTCGAGTGAAACTGACGATGATCCTTCTTCATGTGATGAAGCACTCACGGATCATGACATGGAAATATGGATGTTAGCAATGAAGTCAGAGATTGACTCCATGCATAAGAATGGTGTATGGACCCTAGAGGATCCACCTAAAGGGGTAAAACCCATTGGGTGTAAATGGATCTTTAATATAAAGAGGGGACCTGATGGAAAAGTAGAGATTTTCAAGGCACGGCTCGTAGCCAAAGGCTACACACAGAGGGAAGGCATCGAATACGATGAGATGTTCTCTCCTGTGGCTATGCTTAAGTCCATCAGGACACTGCTACCTATTGTTGCATATGTTAACTACGACATCTGGCAGATGGACGTCAAGACGACATTCCTCAATGGATACCTCGATGAGGATATGTATATGAAGAAGCCCCAGGGCTTCACAACTGAGGATGGTAAAGTATGCAAGCTGAAGAAATCCATCTATGTGCTCAAACAAGCTTCTCATGGCTGGAACATCAGATTTGACGAAACCATAAAGAGTTGTGATTTTGTGCAGAATCCTGATGAACCATGTGTGTACAAGAAGCTTAGTGGCAGCGCCACTGTGTTCATCGTGCTTTACGTAGATGACATCCTTATCATTGGGAATGATATAGGGATGATGACCAGTGTTAATATTTCGTTGTCCCACACCATCGAGATGAATGATCTTGGAGAAGCATCCTACATCTTGGGTCCGAAGCTGTTTAGAAACCGAGAAAAGAAGGTATTGGGATTATGCAACATGGGTACATTAAGAAGATTCTTGAACGATTCAGTATGGATAGTTCCACGAAATGTTTCCTTTCCTTAAGACATGGTATCCACATGTCTAAAGGGACGGCTCCACAAATTGTTGAGTAAAAGAAAGCCATGGCTGGATGCCCCTATGCATAGGGATGAGCATGGGCCGGGCCTGGGCCGGGCCCTACAAGGCCCAGGCCCAGTCCCATTTAAGTTTGTGGGCTTTGGGCCGGGCCTAGGCCCACTAAATTTTTTTTTGAAGGCCCAAGCCCAAGCCCGGCCCAATTATTATGGGCCGGGCCTGGGCCGGGCCGGCCCATAATGTCTCAATCTTCAATTGGGCTTGTACCAGCCAAAAACTTATGGGTCTAGACTTGGTGGGCCCATAAACTTGACGTACCCTCGTTTGGTTATTTTGATTGTAATCTTTGTTATGAAGTATTTATTAGTTATTTAGGTCTTTATTATTTAATTATCCTACTATTTTGCACAGATTTGGTCATATCTATGATTCTACAATATCTAATGGAAAGAGTTTCATAGAGATATTATAGAAACATGTGCAAATAATAGTAAACAAACAGGTTGAAAATATACCTCAAGTGGATTAATCTGTCGACATCATCAACTCCCTCATTAAATCCAGATGAATATATTAAAGTGAGATATCAAAGTCTAGACACATATGGGTTCTATGTGGGCTAGGCTATCGGGCCTAATTTTGGGCTTCTACGTGGGCCGAACTATCGGGCCTAATGGGCTGGGCCGGGCTAAGCCCAAGCCCGGCCCAATTATATAATGGGCCTACATCTTCGGCCCAAGCCCGGCCCATAAATAATTCGGGCTCGGGCCGGGCCAGGCTATGCGGGCCGGGCTTCGGGCTGGGCTGGGCCGGCCCAGCCCAATGCTCATCCCTACCTATGCATCAACTATAGGAAGATTAATGTATGCCATGATGTGTACTAGGAAAGATATCTGCCATGCAGTGGGAGTTGTAAGTCGTTACCAATCCTTCTATGGAGAACAACACTGGAATGCAGTAAACAACATTTTCAAGTATCTAAGACGGACGCAAGATTACATCTTGGTGTATGGAGATGGTGATCTCCAAGTCTTAGGATATACAAATTCATATTTCCAGTCGGATATAGATGATCGAAAGTCGACATCAGGGTTTGTGTTCCTTTTAAATGGTGGTGCTGTGAGCTGGAGAAGCAAGAAGCAGGACACTACAACAGATTCAACAACAGAAGCTGAATACATTGCTGCATCTGATGCTACAAAGGAGGCGGTGTGGTTGCGCAAGTTCATCATGTAGCTTGGCGTAGTTTCCTCCAATACTCCCATCCTGTTACTCTACGATAACACGGGAGTCATTGCCCAGGCGAAGGAACCCAGATGGTACCAAAAGAGCAAGCATGTGGAGAGGAAATACCACATCATTCAGGAGATACAAAAGCTTGGATATCGTCATCACCAACTTGGCCTCTGCCGACAACATTGCTGACCCTCTTACCAAACCTTTGATACAGAAGGTTTTTGACCAACATATAATGAGTATGGGTTTAAGGATAGTAGGGGAGATTGTTAGCCTTGTGAGCCCGAGGCGAACCACTCCTACAATAAATGTTATTGTAATATTTGATTTATCAATAAAAGTTATTGGTCGTTTCACTCCCTTTCTGAGATTAAATGAATGAATGAACTATAAGGTCCCTTTATACAATTAGGGTTTTATACCATGGCCATCTTAATAATCATACTATTGTTGATTCAGTAATAGAATCATAGAGGCTGGTGTTTGGATGATTATCTAAGGAGTTAGATAGAGTTCTCAACAAGCACCGTCAAATGATTATTAAGGGATGATCTCCAGCCTGAGTAGGAGATGGTAATCCTTTCTCATTAGGTTGATATCTGACTGACCTCTTGATGCAGGTCCTCTACATAGGAATAGAGATTCAGAGGTGTCAGATTAGTTAGGTCAAAGAGTTGACTCGACGAGATTGAGATAACCAAAGTCATATATCGTATACTATCATGATACATGAACACATCCTCTGACCAGAGACAAATGTGTTACTATATGTCTAAGAATGTACATTTGACAGACCAATAGGTTGATGACCTAATCAAGGTCTATACACTGTTGAGCTGGTGCGCATATGAGGGCATATGAGTAATGCGATCTCTCAAAGGGATCATATGGGTTCACTTGTGAACCGGAAGACATGAACTCACTCATGAGGTATTGGGACCGATCAAATTCCATGTGTGGTCATCATTATTTGGAAGCATGACAAGAATTTGTAGGTATGATATAGCTTTGTGAAAGCGTATGATCGATACCAACTCCCAATGACCAAGAATGAGAAACTTGTTGATAAAACCCTGAAGATGGTAGTGTTAAATTGATCTTTATCTTCGGGTTTATCATAGGTCTTCCAGTATGAAGGATGTACATGTATTAGGAATACTTGAGGGCGATGTGATCATAAACGATTGTAAAACCATGACGCTTCCATTCCGAGGGAGTGATAAAAAAAGGTTTGAATTTTAGTGACTCCTCTCAGTAGAGAAGTGATCTGATCTTGGTCCAAGTGTTGGACATTGATCTGAATGTGATTCAGATGCAATGAGAAGATTAGATTTACGATCTTGATTTAATCAAGCATCTGTGAGAGGTACGTGGGATCTGGATTGGAGGTGTAATCTAAATATCCAAGTCACTATACATGAAACAGATAGTCGCCATGTCCTTATCTCCAAGTATCTGCGGAGAAAGCACATTATTCTTGAAAGGGTTCGAGAATAATTCCATAGTTGAATTATATCTAAGCATTGAGGAATGGATAATTAAATGTGATTTAGTTATCTGGAATGATGTGAATTTGATTCACATTATTGAGATGCATGAGAATTATAATCCAATATAACTAAATGTGATTTAATTATTATGGATAAGAATAATGTGTATGGAAATGTCTAATTATTCATAATATATTATAAATGTGATTTATAGTGTATTAGAGAGAGCTTATTATGATTTATAATTATCGATTAATTATTGGTGTGAATTGGATTCACATTGGATAATTAATTGAAAATATAAATCATGTATTATTTTGGGTTGTGAATGTGATTCAGAAATTTCCAATGGTAAGATTGTAATATTCACAAAATAATTATGAATTATTTTTGTTGAATAATTTACAACAAGTGTTGTTGTAAATCTTGGAGATTTTCAAGGAGTAATGCAATCTCATGGGATTGCATTAGATTACATCTCCCATGAGATTTGGGTGGACAGCCACCAACTCCTATAAGGAAAGGGTGGTCGTCCCCCTATAATCATGGGATGATGAAATCTATACTCCTTGATCTTCATATGAGATTGATTTAATTTTAGGATAAATTTTATTGATTTATCGGATTAATTTATATTGATTTATTAAAATATATTTAATATAAATTAAATTAATTGTTGTTGGTTTTTTACCAACAAAATCTTAGCCATTGAAAGATGCACAAATCAATCTCAACCATTGATTTTGTGTAATCCATGGATTGTGATCCATGGACTCCCAAAACCCTATATAAGAAGAGGCACCCCTTGCTATTCTTGGTTACAACAATAACAACATCAAGCTCTCTCCCCTCTCTTCCATTCTCACACCCTCTCTCTCCTTGGGTGGCTGTCCACCCTAGCTCTAGAGGGAAGAAGTCGCTTCGCCGTTGTGCTGCCGCCTCATGACCCTTGGTTCTCCATCTTCTTTGGTGCACTATGCTCTTGAATATGACGTACAATCTCGTGCGATGAGATCAGAAGTTACCTTGCTTGGATCAACATCTTGGATTGCGAGAAGCACGTGGTTCATCCCCGTGCTTGCAAGCGTCTCCTCCAAAGATCGGACTTGAGACAGGAGGTCTCTTTTCTTAGAGGCTTGATCACAACCACGCTACAAGAGGTATTCCTTTATCTATGTATGTGGTTAGATGAAATGATTCAAGAAGTGTTCTTGAATCATGTGGTTTCATCACATGAAAAAAATTTAAATTCCGTTATATCGAACAACTAGTGCGATTAGTCGTTCTCGATCGTATTCGATACGATCCCCATGCTTCCGTGATGCGCTTAAGGATTATTCCATAATCCTTCAGTGCTACCGGACATGCACAAGGCCAACCACTAGCCAATAGGGCTTACCACCAACCTCAAGGGGGTCATTATGGGCAGTACTCTCAACCTCAGTATCACCAACCTCAACAATATCAAAACAATGGAGGCAGAATCAGGAATATTCACAGTCGTAGTACTTCCAGCCATAACCGTACCACCAGTACGAAGCTGCACCACCTTAGTTATTACCTCCTCATTCATATCAATAGTACCAGCTTCCTCCACCTCCTCAACACCATCAGCAATCACATCATCAATACCCAAACGATCAGCAATGGTGTGGTCTGCACGCTGAAACTTCTGAGGCAGTTCTAGTGAACCCTACCGTGGATTGCTTGGCCCAACTTGTGAAAGGCCTAGCAGAGATGACAAAGAAGCTACACGACCTGATAGCCATAAAAACTCGTATCCTGGTCCAGGTTGAAGTGAATCCCAATAACTTTAAGTGTAAAGAGCAGGTAGAATGTGTTGTTCAGTTTGTGCCTGTAGAGTCAGATGATTGTAATATTGCTTTATCTAATGTTGTCACTCTCAGGAGAGGTAGGACTTTGCCTCAATCTGTTGCAAGTCATGGGAAGAATAAAGATTTGACAGGTGAATCATCATCATCTGCATCAATCGCACCAGCCAGAAGAATGGGTGAGGAAGAAGAAGGAGGAGGAGCCATGCCAGTTGACATCCATTTCCACTAACACCAGCAAAGATAACAAAAAAAATCAGGAAATTCAAAAAGAATTAAAAGATGTTTGGAGTCGTTGTGAAGCCGCGTCAGCCACTGAGGAGCTGCCAGCAGCAACCGATCCTACGCCAGCAGACGGAGTGAAGGCCACACTTTTTGCTTATCCACCAACACTAGCATCTTTGTCTCCAGCTTGTACTCCTTTTTGTGATCCGGATATACAAAATATTGTGGATAGGAATTTTGTTGTAAATAAGAAAATGCTTTTGATTTCGATAATGTGAATATTCCTCTTTCTGATGCAATAGAAAAAACCAACAAAATTTCAAAAAGAAAAGTGCATCATATGATCCCAGAGTTGTGGATATTATTAACAATTTGACTGTTGAGATTCCTTTAATAAAGGCCATGGAATATATGCCCACTGTAAAGAAAGGTTTGAAGGAGGCATGTACAAACAAGTGTTGGCCAGCATGTAACAACAGACGCCAATAAGTAGAAAAGTACATTCTTACCATGGCCACAATCGCAACCATCAGTAATCTCACCTTTGATCTGTTGCGAGATTTTTGATCAAGTCTTCGAGCGAACCTTGCTTGATAGCCGTTCTTACATCAACCTCCTACCCTCTTCATTATTACAAAAATTCGGGCTAGGTCCTCTCAAGTAGACACGAATCATCCTTCAGTTTGCTGATCAATCCATTAAGCGACCCTGAGGTCTTTTGTAAGGCGTTGTGGTAAATGTGCGGGACATGTAGTTTCTAGTTGATTTGTTAGTCCTTGACATGGACTCGCATGCACCCTTACTTCAGACTCCTATTATTCTATACAGACCATTCCTGCGCACTATAGAGACCATGGTTGATTATGGGTCTGGAAAGATCACTTTCAGCTTGAGAAAAAACAAAGTTGCAATAGACGTGATCAACAAGCCTAAAGTCGTAATTGATGAAAGTTATGCAGCATCACCTGAAGTAGATTGTGACTTCATTGCATAGATCAGAGATACACCACTCTCTTTGAATGACCCATGGACACATGAAATCCTCTCTATTGGGGAGGACCTGGAAAGCACAGTCGATGTAAGCTCTGACGACAGTTGGGAGACAAAATCAATTTGCTGATGCATCTCTTCGATTCAGATGATTCACTCCATCCCAAACTTAATGGACTTACTATAGATCGGTTAGGAACAATGTCGGAAGAACAACCAGACACTGAAGTAAGCACTACCTCCAAAGTTCAGGCAGATCATCCTCCAACCAGCACAGTTTTCAAAGTAACCGAGAAGCCGGTCAGATTAGAACCTAAATTAAAACCACTTCCAACATGCCTTAAATATGCTTTCCTTGCGGGTGTAGAAAACATGTATTCAGTTATCATCAATAATAGGATGACCCCAAAACAAGAATCTTGACTGCTCGAGATCTTGGAGAAAAACTACAAGGCACTTGGTTGGCGCATTTCAGATCTCTGCGGGATAAATCGTGCTCTGTGCTCCCACCACATCTATTTGGAAGAAGATGCTAAGCCATCCCGAGAGTTTCAAAGAAGACTAAACCCAAATATGGGGGAGGTCGTCATGAAAGAAATCACGAAATGGTGTGGCACAAGCTTCATTTATCTCATCTCCGACTCCAAATGGGTGAGCCCATTGCATGTAGTTCCAAAGAAATCATGGCTCACTATGGTTACAATTGATAGAGGGGAGGAGATATCCTCAGGTACCAACATCCTGGCATGTATGTGTTGACTACCGTCGCCTGAATGTCGCAACTAAGAAGGATCACTTCCCCTTGCCATTCATTGATCAAGTATTTGAAAGACTGGCTGGCAAGGAGTTCTTCTGCTTTCTGGATGGGTATTCTGAGTACAACCAAGTAGCAATCACCCCTGAAGATCAATAGGAAATGACTTCACTTGCTCGTTCATAACCTATGCTTTCAGGAGAACGCCCTTTGGACTGTGCAATGCACCGGCAACATTCCAGAGATGCATGCATGCAGTTTTTACCAAGATGGTAGGCATTTTTCTCGAGGTGTTTATGGAAGATTTCTCCGTATAAGGTGATAGCTTCGATTCTTATCTTCAGCACCTAGACAAAGTAATTCAGAAATGTCGTGAATTCAACCTGGTATTATCATGGGAAAAGAACCACTTCATGGTCACGTAGGAGATTGTGCTAGGTCACGTAGTTTCTAAACGTGGCATGGAAGTCGACCCGACAAAGGTGGGTGTGATTGCTAATATAGAGCCACTTCATACAATTAAGCAAGTGAGGTCATTCCTAGGTCATGTGGGATTCTACAAAAGATTCATCCGTGACATCAGCTGGATTACCCAACCTCTAACAGAATTACTCGGTAAGGAGACTGAGTTTAATGTTAATCAACAAGTTCTCCTCTCATTTATTTAGCTGAAGGAGCTAATCACTCAAGCTTCGATTCTAAAGCCGTTAGATTGGTCTCTGCCTTTTGAGATCATGACGGATGCGTCAGATTTTGCAGTTGGGGATATTCTAGGACAAAGGAAAGAAAAGGCACCCTATGCCATTCACTATGCCAGCAAAACATTAGATAAAAGCTCAAAGAAATTACACTGTGATAGAAAAAGAATTGCTGGCGGTGGTATTTACCCTTGAGAAGTTCAGATCCTATCTGCTTGGATCAAAAGTCACTATCTACACTGACCACTCTGCTTTCCGATACTTACAACAGAAGAAGGATGCCAAGCCAATATTGATCATATGGATCCTTCTCCTCTAGGAGTTTGATTTGTATATCAAAAACAAGCCTGGGGTCCAAAATGTGGTAGAAGATCATCTCTTCAGAATCGAGCATCAAGAGCCTCCACTGAGCAGTGCACCTATTACAGACACCTTTCCTGGTGAGTCAATTCTTGCAATGGATGCACTCCCTTGGTATGTTGATATTGTAAACTAGCTCGTCTCGGGCGTAGTGCCACATGATTGGACAAAGAATCAAAAAGAAAAATTCTTGTCAACTATCCATTTCTACCAATGGGAACATCCTCTCTTATTCAAAGAAGGAGCGGATTGTATTTGGCACAGGTGCATTCCTCAGGAGGAGCATCATAGTGTCCTCGAGAATTATCACTCGCTAGAATCTGGCAGACACCACTCTGGAGATAGAACGACAACAAAAGTATTGTAGTATGGTCTCTGGTGGCCTACATTATTTAAGGATGTTGTAGCATATGTTAAACGTTGCATTGACTGTCAGTGATTGAAAGGTACCCTTACAGCGAAGGATTCAATGCCCTAGAAGATCATTCAGATTGATGATGTACTCGATGCTTAGGGAATCGATTTCATGGGACCCTTCCCCAACTATCAAGGATACAAGCACATCCTTCTTGCCGTTAATTATGTGAGATGCTATGTTGAAGCAATCCCTGCTCGAGCCATAAACAACCGTACAGTGTGTCACTTTCTGAAAGAAAACATCATCTCGTGATGTGGGAACCCAAAGATACTGATATCAGACAGGAGTAGTCACTTTATTAATAGAGTGGTCAAGAAATTAACAAAGGAGTACAACATCGAGCACCGAGTCGCATCTCCTTACCATCCTTAGACCAACAGTATGGCGAAACTATCCAACAGAGAAATCAAGATGATTTTACAGAAGCTTGTCAAGTTGGATAGGAAATATCGATCCCAACTTTTGGACTCAGTCCTATGGGCATACAGATCCTCTTATAAGTCTTCGTTGGGTGTGTCGTCTTATCTTCTTATATATGGGAAGCCATGCCATCTACATGTAGAGTTGATTCATAAATCTTTGTGGGCAGTTAACATTTGTAATCTAAAATCACAACAAGGTGGTCAAAAAAGAAAGGACGATCTGAACAGGCTCCTGGAATTTAGAGACTATGCATATGATAATACATAGATGTACAAGGAGAAGGTTAAATACTAGCACGATCGGTACATCAGACGAAAGGCCTTCGAGACTAGACAAGACGTGTGGTTATATGATGCAAAGTTGAAGATCTTCTTGGGCAAATTAAAGATCAAATGGAAAGGGCCATTCAAAGTTCAAGAAGTGGGTGACAACATAAGTATTGTGATATCAGAATTGCCTTCTGATGCATAACCATTTGACGTTAATGGTCAACTATTGAAGCCCTACCTTGAACATGACACTTTCCTGGCCATTGTCGACTCTATCCAAGTATTGTGCACTGAAGAAACATCCACAACAGTAGCAGCATCACAAGATTCAAATAATGCACTAAAAAACTCTTCCTTTAAGCTTTCATATTTTCTTCTTTTCTTCTTTTTGTTTTTAGTTTTCGTTATTCAAAATAAATGTATGTCACCCCTTTTTGTCAATCTTCTACACATAGGATGTACTTTGTCCTATGTATAGGGGGTGAACCCCCAGAGTTCTTTCATTCTTTGATCCTCTCCTATGTCTCCTCTTCTTATCTATACTTAGGAATATATTATCCTAAGTATAGGGGGAGCCAGTATGAGTACGATATGTTCATTTCCACCCTTGACCCTCCCCGCCTTGTGTAAGCTTATTATACTTAGGATTATTGGATCCTAAGTATGGGGGGATGATCGACTTCTCATTCGTTTATTCATTCCGTCTTCAATCATTCTTTAGGATTTTCTATACTCAGTACGAGTTATATTTTCTCTTTTTCTATGATCTATGAGGGCATAGCTCAAGCTTAGTATAAGGGGGTCGTATATACGGTGTATATACTTTAGCCATAACTCGTACATTTGTATTTTAAAATAATAAATATGGCTAAAATACTTTATAAAATACTATACATATACCATTAAATTCATTAAAAACTTGATAAAAGGATGCATATTATTCCTCAATTTTTTTATGAATATACTGATTAATAAATCAAGTAAAAATACTTTTGTAAAATGTTTGAAAAATAGTTTGAAAAAACTTTTTGAAAAAACTTTTGAAAACTATTGGGAAAATGCTTTGTAAAATATTTTCAACCTTTGTAAAAATATTTTGCTTGTAAAATTTCTTTTCTTTGTATGAAATAAAAATGTTTGAAAGACTATTTGCAAATGGTTTTAAAAATACTTTTAAAAATCTATTAATATTGTTTGAAAAACCTTTGCAAAATGATTTTCAAGTGTGTGTAAATGTTTGTAAAAATTGCTTGTAATAATTATTTTGGACTATATTTTTCAAAAGTGTTTGTAAAATGTTTTTCAAATAGATTTGAGGAATATATACATCACACCAAAATTCTTTATTAGTTGTATATACATATCTATGAAATGGATCACATATCCCTTGTAAATTATAAAAAAAACCAACTCTTATAAAATATAAGATGCATTCCCGTGTAAATATTTGTACCTAGTTTTATCCAAAATCTTTTGTTTTGAAAAATGCCAAAAACATATGCAAAACTAAAAATACCAAAAAATTTTGCAAAATATTTTCCAAAAATCCATAAAAAGTTCAGAAGTTTGAAAATTTCATCACAAAAATATTTTTTCTGCATTGTTCATAGAATTTGCATAGCGTTCGCACTTTTGGGATTGAGTTTGATAATTGAACTAGTCTAAGTAAAATCCGAAGATTGGAGCTTGGTTGGACCTTAAATATACCTAATCATAGGAACCTTATAGGAACTGGAATTTAGGTACTTCAGGTCTGCTTGACTTAATTCTTTGAGAATCGTGAGACTTGGTTCAATAGATTCTTGACTGCCTAAGTAGAGTATTTCAAAGCACACACACAACTCTTGTTGATAATGACCTAACTTAGACACCTGCACCTTTCACTTGGCTGAACTCAGTTGGAATGGTGAGGGGATTGGATTTACTGGTATGAGATGCACCCATGTGGAAACATTTGTCCTCATCTAGGGAGGCAAGTGCACCCCAACTCATTCAATAGCAAAGACGTCTAATATCAGGACAGTGTGGGTTGAAATAATGCTTCAAAAGAGGGATAGTCTACTGGCTCAAAAGGAAAAAGTCCTCATGTAAATGATGTTTTATATAGTATAGCAAAATAAATGCAAAAAACAAAACCCCCAAAAAAGTTGACAGGACTGATTGAAAATAAAATGCATGCCATAGTGTACATATTTGTACAGTCAATAATCAAGCTTGAGATTCAAAGTCATACCTTGTGAGCCTACAGCTGGATGACTTGACTACACTGGTCATGCATCCTAGGATACGTATCTACACTGGATACCATCCATTCTTCCCTTCACCCCCTCCTCATGAGCTGGTTGTCACTTGAACTTAGAAGGGAATACCCTTCTACTCGAGGAAGGAGTTGCTGGATTGGGGTATCATTGGGTTGTCATGCTGGAGAAGTCAGACTCTTTGTCATATTAGTTGGGGAGAGCCACCACTATCACATACATTGTACAAGTTAGACTCATAGTCATAAGGGTTTGCATATGAGTTGACATATCCTGATCTGTCTATTGAGGATACTTGGGCAGAGTTTTGGGATTCTCAAAGGCTATTGTGTTTCAAATCCGATTCCCAATAAGTTTCTGACCGCACTAAAATTCCAAAGGTCTGACTTAAGCTCCAAACATTGATTTTGTGAAGACAAGTTTGAGAATTAAATTCAATTCACTTTCTTTCCTTTTCTTTTCTTTGTTTTAATTTTCAACACTTATTGCATAAGTGTTTGTTGGGGACTAACAAAGCAATATAGGGGGGTGATGAATCTCCATTTCATGACCTTTATTTTATCATTTTTGCCTTAAAAATCCTAGCTAATGCATGTAAATAGCATTAATTTGTACAAAGTGACATTCATTATTTATTGCATTTACTGTTTAAATAATATTGTTTTTAAGACCAAAATTATAGAATAAAGAAAAGAAAAAGAATAAAATACCTAAGTTATTTTATGACTGTAAACCGTGAGACCAAGTGATGAATTGAATTGGTCGACAAGGAATAAAGTAGGGGGAGATAAGGGCCAAGAACACAATAAAAACCAAATTCTTTTATTCATTCAGAAAAGTACTTTGGGACTATTTTATTCTTATAATTTATTCATCAAATAAAGAAATTTTGTAGATTAAAGTTGTAGATAATAAAGTATATAAAAATACAAATTTGAGTTTGTACAAAAATTATACACAATATTCATTTTATACACAAAATACAAAGCCACAACCCAAACTTTCCAGACCCATATCTCTCAAATAAAAATTTAAAATACAGAATATCACTTTTAATTGTATATAACTTTTAATAAGCTATTTAATGGAGGTTGTTTCATATTTTTTGAGTTAAGATGTGAAACTTTGGTTTTGGTCCCCTATTGTACAATACACATGAATAAAATATTCATTTTATTTATTCTTTATTATTTTTTCAATCTTATATTTTTATAATTTTGTAAATATTATTTCTAGTATTTGTACATATAAATCTAAAATAAAATCATAAATAAAACACTAAAATAAAATACCTAAATACAATACATAGACAAAATACATATAGTTATACATATATATTTAATATACCTATTTATTTAAGTATACAAATAACATCATAAAAATATAACAAAATTATATATCTATACACCTAAAAATAAGTTATAAACATATAAAATAAGTGAATAAAATATTAAAATCAAGAATACAAAATAAAAATAAAATAGCCAAAACATAGATAAATATACCCCTAAAAATTAACTAATAATAAATAACATCAAAAAAATAAATGAAATCATAATAAAATACTACATAAAATAATAAACATTTTTTATTTTATAATCGAAAATTAATAAAATCATTTACTATTTTTAATTATTTAGTTTCGAATAAAAGGACCTATTTTGTCATGTAATAGTCTACGTGGACCAATAGGATTCCACGGATTGTTGATCCCCAGTCAACTCTTCGTCATTCTTGCGACTTCTATCAGAAGCCTTGAGCGGCTTGCTTTTTCCGTATATCCCCAGCCACCATGTTGCTCCTTCGCCCTCGAGCCCTTCATAAGATCTCCTCCCTGATCTTCCTAGATTCACGGCGTAGCCTCAGATCGATTGTACATAGTTTCGATTCTTCCAAAGTCACTCGTCAATAAGTGTGCGTCGTCTTCGTATAGATAAGACTATTCTTCCTTCCCTTCAATTTTTGGTCACATTCCAACTCCTAAAACCCCTAAGTCTCGGCCTAGTAAACATCCTCGTGATAGGGGGAGATCCCTTGAGGTATGTTGGTTGTTGAAGGACACGGAGGTGCACCCACGACGGATGACACTGTCTGTCCTCCACCCTGCCATCGTCGAGGGGTATAAGAGTTGTTTTTATTACCCTTTAGGTAGAATTAGCTTAGGTTTTTAATCCCTGCATTTATTTTTTCTGTTTTATCATTTGTTTAGAATAAATCAGTAGGATCATTGTCGCCGGAGCTCTGCTCAGGAGAACCCCTCCACTTGTGTCCGACCTTTCTCTATTGCGTCTATCATCCCCATGTCGCTCTCTACCACTTCTCCTTCATTGCGATCCCCTCCATTTACCGAGATCCTGCACAGATAAGAAGATATGGCTCTCCAACTCCGCCATCTCATCGGAGTAGCTACCACAAATCGCACCTGCCGACCATCTACGCCAATAATCCCCCAGCATCTCCCTTTTTTCCTTGTGATCAACTTCTATAGGTTCAGAGGCCAAAGGACTCCCTTGGGAATCAAATTTTGAGTAGAACAAGTACATGGATCTCCCACCCCTTCCCGAGCTTGAACGACTTCACCAGAGCTCTATGAGCCCTTCTAACACTACTAGCAGGTACGGAGGAGGACGGGGAACATTTTGCGTGTCGTGGATCATCGCCAGGTGGTCAGAGCTAGCTTGCATCGTCAGATGAAGCTCGTCCCCCGCCTTGTTCTTCCTTGTTCTTATAGGTGGGTTCAAGGTCGTTGGATCAAATCGATCCCCCAGATTCTCCATCCATTGTCCGATGCGTCTCACCTCAGCCGTCAGATCAAGATTGGAGATCTAATCTCTACCATTCAAGCGGAGCGTCATCGTGAAGCCCGGTTCGAAGCGTGGCAAGTGGAATAAGCATTGTCGTCCTATCCCATGCATTATGGGGTAAATTGCGTATCTAGCCATTCATTTTTTTGTATTTATTAATTAGTCCTGTAAATAAAGTGCCAATGTAAATAAAATGGAAATTTTGCATAAAGAACACCATGTTTACTGTATATCGCACATGGGTCCATTCCACGTCATTTCACGTGTCATCCCACATGAGGTGGTGAAATTGCATGTATAACCTTGGTTGTTCTTGTATTTCATTTTGGTACAATAACTTTTAGTATATGTTGTATATTTTTGGAAAAATTGCAGCAAGGCCACAAGACTTCATTTTGCTTACATATACGCCCCTACTAGCAATTGTATTTTTGTGTGTTTTGTGTATTTATTTAAAATAGTTATTATGCTCCAAAATTCACAAAAAATTGGTGTAGGCTCCTGATTGCTTTTAGTTTCATGCTCTGTTTTTGTTTTATAATTCTGGACCTTTTTACTACTTATTAAAATTTAGGTGAGCACATCTTTGTCCCTGTCTAGCTTGTAAATTACCAAAAAATACAAAAATAGTTTGAAAATTCCCCCAAAAATATATGTTGTGTATTTTAGTATTTATTAAACCCAGACCAAAAATCCCTAAAAAAAGAAAAAGAAAACACAAAAAATTAAAAAGCTCCAAAATCCTTTATAAAAATATAAAATAATCACTAAAACTTTAAATATGTTTTTTATTTCTTAATTTTTTTCCATAATTATCTATAAAAAAATTTGATTTGGATAAATTTGGACCTTATTTGCTATTTTTAATATTCAAATCAATTTTAGATTATTATTATTATTATATCCCTGATTTGGGATCTTTTTTATTTGAAAAATCCATAAAAATTAGCAAAAATGCCAAAAAACTTACAAAAAACACTAAAAATTTATTTAAAACCAAAAAAATTTTAATTCTGTAATTTTTAGTTATTTTAGTTATATTTATATCTATATTATCTATTATGGCATATATAGCCTAATCTATTTTATTATATATATTAAAAAGAAAAAGAAAATATAAAAAAATAAAATGTAGAAAGAAAATACAAAATTACAAAACCACGAACAAAAAAGTATATAAAAACATCTAATATATATAATTAAAAACTCACAAAAATATAATGAATGGCATGTTTTTACATTATACTCTTTGGTTAAAAATAACCGTAAGCTACTGGTTTTGCTCTCTGTGGTTCGACCTCTACATACTTACTTGTTATACATTTAGTTGTAGATAATAATAAATTTTGACTCACATTTTGTGCTTTTCATTGCTTGATTATTATTGCGGTTGATTGTTCATTGATTGAGTCTTGTTTGAGGTCGCTTTGACGATTGTCGGTCTGCCTTGTGGATTAACATGACTTCGGAAAGATCCCTCTCATCAGCCACCTATTTTTGTAATAATGATATCTAAAGACTAGGGATAGATTGAGATAATGCTTCGGATGAGAGATGGCCTACGAGACAACTTTTTCCAAGACCCCAAAAAGTAGGTGGAATAAAAGATGCTATATCCATCGGGGCACAAGCAAGAATGCATAAGCTATGTAAAGTCAAAGAAAATATCCAAAGAAGACTATACCAAAAATTCTATAAAAAAGCTTCAGAAAAGGCATGCTTCTTAGTAAAGAATTGATTACACCGACCAACTTCACAAGGGAGTGAAGACTACACTGGTCCATTCCCACTTCTTTTCTCATTCTTCTAACTTTTTCCCCATTCAACCATAAAGATCGGAAGCACCTAACCTTAGAAGCGAATATCTGTCTCCACAAGGATGAGTTACCAGAGGAGCAGGCGCCTTGATGGATCAATAGTTTTGTATAGAGAGAGCTAAATAATTTCACATACATGGTTTTATCCCTTCAAGGTAGCAAGAGTATGTGACTGAGATGATGGTTGTGACATGGTTGTTGATTGGACTGACGATAGGAGTATGGAACCTAATGGCTATTATGTCATATTTCCTGACTTCCATGTGGTTCTGAACACACCATTAATCCAAAGTCCTTCTCTCAGCTCCAAACTTTGATTTTATAAGATAAGTTTAAGAGTCGACAAGTATTCTAAGTAATTTCTTTTTTTTTCTTTATTTCTATTTTCTACACTCATTGCATAAGTGTTTGATAGGGACTAGCAAAGGCAAGTATAGGGGGTGTTGAATCTCCATTTCATCACTTTTATTCTTTCATTTTGGCCTTTAAACCCTAGCTAAATGCATGAAAATGTCATTATTTTGTACAAATTAACATTCATTATTTATTGTCTAAATAATGTATAAAATATATGATTTAAAGCCAAAATAGAAGAATAAAGAAAAAGAAAAGAAAATGAAATAAAATAAAATGCCAAAGGTATTTTATGACACTGAACCCCGAGACCTAGTCATCTTGATGATGAGGTCAACAAGGAATAAAGTAGGGGGAGATAAGGGTGAAATACACAATAAAAATCTTAATTTTTATTTTTCAATATTGAATTTTTGGGACCTATTTTACTCTTTATTATTTATACCTCAAGTAAAGAAATTTTTTACATAAAAGTTGTAGATAAAAATACATGGAAAAATACAAAATTTATTTCACACAAAAATAATACACGGTGTAATTCTATATTCTAAATAAGATTCCAAATCCAAACTTCTCAGACCCATATCTTCTCAATAAAGACTCAAAATGCATCAAAATCACCTTCAATTATTGATTAATCTCCATTTCATCACCTTTATTCTATCATTTTGGCCTTAAAACCTCCAGTAAATGCATGTAAATACCCTTAATTTGCCTAAATTAGCATTCATCCCATGTTGTATAAATGATGTATAAGATGTTGTTTTTAATGTCAAAAATATAGAATAAAGAAAAGAAAAGAATAAGAATAAAATATCAAAGATATTTTATGGCCCTAAACACCGAGATCTAAGCATCTTAATTATAAGATCGATAAGAAATAAAGTAGAGGGAGATAAGGATCATTAATACAATAAAAGTCCTATTTATTAATTCATTAACAATTCATTTTTGGGACCCATTTTATTTTCCACTTTTTATACCTCAAATAAAGAAACTTTGAACATGAAAGTTGTAGATAATAATGTATAAAAAATATAACATTGATTTCATTCAAAAATAATACACAATGTAAAAGATATACTCGAATAATATTCCAAAATCCCAACTTCCAAAACCCATATCTCTCAAATAAAAACTCAAAAACTGCTTAATGATGGTGGTTTCATATTTTTTGGAGTTAAGGTGTGAAAGTTTGGTTTTGGACCCCTATTGTAAACTATACCCGGATAAAATATTCATTTTATTTATTATTATTATTTTATATTTTTATAAATTTTTAAAGATTATCTATAACTCATGTACATATTAAACCACAATAAAATCAGCAACAAAAATTAAAATAAAATAAGCATATAAAATGTATAAGTAAAAAGCCTATGCTAATACTTGTAAATAAATAAAAATGAAATCTATTCTTGTATTCTTTTATCTATCCATATTTTTATACTCATGTAAATATTATCAATATTCTTTTAAAAATATAAATAATAAAACTAAACCAAAGAAAATACTTCCAAATAAATAATATGGCTAAATACACCGATGAAATGTTTATATTTATACCTACATTATATATATCCCTATTTATTTAAGTGTATATATTGTATCATATAATATAATAAAAATACATTTATATATAAAAATAAATTATGAATATATAAAATAAGAACAATAAAATAATAAAAATATACAAAATAAAAATAGCCAAAACCAAGAGTAATATACGTGTAAATACATCCTTAAACATTAACTTGTAATAAATAACACCAAAAAATTAAAATCATATTAAAATACTACATAAATTAATAAACATTTTCTATTGTATAAAAAAACAATAAAATCAATGATCATATTTAATAAATTATTTACGAATAATTGGGTAGTTTTGTTATCTAGCGGACTGATGTGGGCCAATCAGGGCCCAGGGTTTGTTGATCCCCGGTCGACTCCCCTGGCGCCACTGACTTTTGTCAAAACCATCGAGTCCCCTAATTTCATCCCTTTTTCCCGCTCGTTCCATCGATCCATCACGCCCGCTTCCTTCAAAAAAATCAACATTAATCTCCCAGGATCCATGCTCGAATCATGGGTCCTGTAACTAAAAAATATAGTCTAAATAAAATGGTGAAATTACAGGTAGGCCCATGTGGTTATGACATATTACATATAGATCCATGTCAGGTCACCTCACGTGTCGTCCCACGTGAGGTGGCCATTTTGAAGTACACCACTGTTATTGTTTTAATTTTTTTTGGTCCAATAAAATTTTAATTACGTTGTATATTTTTTGAAAAAATTGCACAAAGGCTCTTGGACTATATTTTATTTACAGAAAGTCCCATGCTAGTATTGTAGTTTCTCTTTATTTCCTCTATTTATTTAAAATAACTATTTTGCTATAAAAATCATGAAAAAATATGTTTACACTTCGGATTAAATGCAGTTCGATGCTATATATTTATTTTTGTAATTGAGGACATTTAATTATTTATTAAAAATAAAAAATAGCACTTTTATGTCTTGATTAGCTTAAAAAATCCAAAAAATATAAAAACATTTTGAACATTCCCAAAAAAATTATTTTGTTTATTTATCTATTTTTAACCTTCAGACCAAAAATCAGTAAAAATAGAAAAAGAAAACTCTTAAAATTGAAAAACCCCAAACACCTTTATAAATAACTAAAAAATTCGAAAAAAACACAAAATATATTTTTCTATTTTTTGTTTTTTTTTGAAAATAAAATTGATTTGGAAAAATTTGGACTCAAATTGCTATTTTTAATTTCCATCAAATTTAGCCTATTAATTAATCCATGTTCTGAGGTATTTTAGACTTTATAAAAATACAAAATTAGCAAAATTCACTAAACACAAAAATATTAGAAAATTATTTAAAAACCAAAATTATTTATTTCTGTTATTTTTTTGTTATTTTTAGTTATATTTATATATATATTAGATTACATTGTATATATATCCTATATATAGCTATATTACTTATTTTAAAAGAAAAACATACAAAATATAAAAATATAAAAAGAAAATATTAAAAAATAAAATTGAAAACAAAATACAAAAAATAAAACAAAAATAAAAAAAATTTAAAATAAAACCCATAATAAAAAATAGACAAAGATCACATAATCAAATTTGTGCATTAATTTGCCAAATCTATCTAGTTTGATCCCTGTGATCGACACTCTACATACTTGTACACTATACACAATATTGTAGAATTATAATATTCTAACTCCACATGTTTATTTCCATTGCTTTATATATTTGTGGGTTAATTATTGATTGAAGTTGGGTTTCATGAGTGGTCAATACATTGACTGCAGTTTCGTCTTGTGAAACCGTACGACCCCTACAAATCCACTTCAACAAATGACGGCATTGTCGTGGAGCAACTGTGCATATACTGTCTTTATTTGATTGAGTGCTCTTCTTTGTCTTCTTTGAGTATATTTTTGCTTTAGTTATTTATCTAATTCATTTGACATTATTGTTGAATTGTGTAAACCACTCTCCTTGTTTGGATTTGCTGCGACATGTCGCTGGATCTAGGGAGGCTCTCTCAAGAGCTCCTACGCACCCACAAGGTAATTTCTCTTTTGACCTAGTTGTCAGAAAGGATTTGCAGCAAAGGAGGCTTGGGGACAAATTTGAGCATTTTTGTTTTATCTATTTAATTGTGTAATTTAAAGTGACAGAGAGAGACATATTAATTGTAATATTCAGGACACTCTCCAGGACTTCCCACTTCACGAGGTCTAGTGCCCTAGGGATTGTACCCTTGGGGGCCTCGTTGCTTTTCCGTTATTTTTGTCTCCTTTCTTTTATTTTATTTCACGGTTTTGTTTTATTTATTCTGTGTGATTGAGCCCTAGTATTAGGATTTGCTTAACGATAGATTAAGGCCAAACACATAATTATATTTGCCTGTACCTATAGCCTTGTTTGGACGTTGTCAAATTATGAATTGTTGTTTAATTGAATTGAGATCGTGTGTCGAGAGAGGTCGCATACAATGCATGCAGGACCCATTGTGGTGGGCACCGAGCGGCATCGAAGACCGGACCTTGGTCTCACTTCTAGATGCTTAGCATATTGTTCTTCATGATAATAGCAATTATTGCACTTGGGGCGATTCATCAGCTTGCATTTGCATATAGTATATGCTTCTATCTTTTTGGCATCCTCGCATGAAGAGAGCTGGAGGCAAGGTGAGCATTTCTCTTTAGCATACATCATCATTTTAGCCTCGCATTGCTTTTCCGACCCTCTCCCTCTAATTTTGATCACCTAGGATCTAAAAAAGAATTGACTCCCTAATAGGTGCGTGTATTTCTTATTAAAAATACAAAAAAGTGATAACAATAAAAACAGGACTGCTAAAATTACTCGACCCTTAAATTAACCAAAAAAAGAAATATTTGTCTTAGGGCGAGTAATCCCCTCATTGTATTCGTTTTAAATTGCTCACGTACACACTAAGGTTAGTGCCCAAATCCCATAAGCCTACCTAAGTGTTTGTACAATTTTGTGATTCTCACCTAACTCTAAAACAGACAAGATAAAAAGATCGAACTTCCATGATATTCACCGAGTTGAGTAGGTGAATTAAGGGGTGTGTATTGTTTTGTGTGCATTTGTTTGTGATTGCTTGTGTGTATACTCGATTTCTCTATGCATTTGCACCTTCCTTCTCACACCTTTTGATTTGACCATCGTGATCTCCCGATCACTTTCTTTTTGTTTTGAGATGGCCGACTAGAGCACTTTTTTATCCGGACTTTCAAGAGCCTTCCTACTCTCGAGCCGGTCCACCTCCATTTTTGAAGGAGGATTTTGCTCCTTATTTTTGTACATACCCGCCTAAGCCACAATATCAGACCTCGGATTTTTACCCACCACAACCCTCACACTGCCCTCCATCTCATCCACCAGAGACTGATATGTTGGAGTCACCTCTCATGGAGTCCACACTAGAGACCTTGAACCAAATGATGGAGCATATGAAATTGAGGATTAACGATCTATTTACGAAGAACCAGAATGCTACTCCACTTTTTGAGGATATGGATTCACTTAAGAATGATCATGAGAGCTTGCAATCGCCTAAAATACAAACAAATGAGCAAAATTCAAAATTCCAAACAGATTTTGGGAGACACTTTGTCGAGTCATTTTGTGAGGAGAGGACCCCAATGCCAGATTCTTTGACCACGCATCCATTCACACCTGGTCCCACCTTTGACCCCAAGGATGATACTATGTAGACTTCTCTTTGTCGTCCATATGTAGATGTTGATTGTGATCTCCTCCCTTGTATGGAGGAGATCCAAAAATTCAAAAAAATCTTGACTGAACCTGAAGTGGTGGCCCCCTATTCATGAGATCATCGAGCCCCAATTCACAAGGCCTTGACCCAATTATCTGCTCCTCAATCCAAGAAGATAAAGCGGATGAGCAGATCTGAGCATCATATCTTGACCATGGCCACTGTCCATCCCATCACCCAGTGTCCATCCTCTAGGAAAGGGAACACTTCTACACCCTTCATTAGATGCACTATATCTAACTACACATCTGATTACACTCTCCTTGACGATGGTGCTTCGATTAGCATCATGCTCTTCCTATTGGTCTAGTCTCTTCACTTAGGGCCTCTCTTGAAAACCAGGATGACAGTTCAATTCGCTGATGGATCTATCAAGAGACTGAAGGGTATTCTAGAGAACGTTGTTATCTGGATTCAGTGCATGAGATATATTGTTGACTTTGTCATATTGCCCATAAAGAACTCCACTGGGGAGCACTCTCCAATCATCTTGGGAGGAACTTTTCTCACCTCTGCATGAGTTGTCATTGATTATGGAACTAGAGAGATCCACTTCCGTCTTGATGACGGAAGCGTTGTAGTCATCACTGCACCCACTGCAGACCAGAGACATGCATCTGATGTGACTACACCTATCTTGGCTGACCCCGAGGACTATGACCTTGATGATACTATTAGAGACTTTTGCTATATGTTGGATTCCACTGAGACCCAAGAATTCCTCCCCATGGAGGAAGACTCGGAAAGCATAGACCTTTGAGTTCCCTCTTCTAGTACGTGGTGATGTCTTGATGACATCCGCGTGATCTACATGATTGACACCTTAGAACGGAGGGCTGATTTGGATGATACTTATAAGGGATTTGATTTGATTACTTTTATTAAGGAATTCCGGTCTTTTGATAATATTAATGATCCGATTGAGACTTAAGAGGATGAACATGACTCGACTACTTGCACAGATGAGTTCACTCCCTTTTGTTTTGACCTATCTGAGACCTCGTATGACGAACTTGACTCAACTTCTTCCAATGAAGAGTTTGTCCCATTCCGTTTTGATGATGACCTAGTTGCGACATCCAAGGTCGGACCTAGCCACACTTCTTCCACTACCCCGTATGTGCCTTCTCAACCTAGAACCACTGAGGATACATTCCAGGTCAATTTTGATCGGCTTCTGTCAAGTGAGGATCCTGATATCGACCTACACCTTGTCAGATCCTATCCTTAGCGATCTTGCAAGAAGGTTCGCTTTCTACCTTCTTGACCTTTGTATATCCATCCTCTTGTATATTCGCATTCTTTTTCGTCTGTCTATCCACCATATCGCTCATCCACCCCATTCTCGTTTGTGCCTTGCTTAGGACGTATTTTGTCCTAAGTATAGGAGGTGGATGAGTCGGGTATTCTTTCTTCGTTCCATTTCATCACTCTTGTTGTTGCCTATACTTAGGGCTCTTTTACCCTAAGTAAAGGGGGAGTGATGAGTACATTCTCTTCGATCTCTTTTTCTATCTTCATTTGACTTTTCTTCTTTTCTTATTTTTATATTTTCATTTTCATTTTTCTTTTTCTACCGAAAAGGTGTTGCCCTTTTTGTCACTCTTCTATATTTAGGACGTACTTTGTCCTAAGTATAGGGGGTTTGTACCCCTAGTTCTTTCATTCTTTTATTCTCTCCACTGTCTCCTCTTATTGTCTATACTTAGGGATATCTTGCCCTAAGTATAGGGGGAGACAGTCTGAGTACAATCTATTCATTCCCACCCTTGACCCTTCATGCTTTGTGTGCAATCTATTATACTTAGGATTATTAGATCCTAAGTATGGGGGGTGGTCGACTTCTCATTCACTTACTTCTTCATTTATTCTTTAGGCTTTTCTATACTCAATACGAGTTACGTCTTCTCTTTTTCTCTCTGATCTATGAGGACATAACTCAAGCTAAGTATAGGGGGCCGTATGTACTTCATATATATTTTGCCATAACTCGTACTTTCGTATTTTTAATAATAAATATGGCTAAAATACTATATATACCATCAAATTCATTAAAAATACTTAATAAAAATATGTTTATCATTCCTTAAAAATTTTTTATTCACTGATTAATAAATCAAGTAAAAATATTTTTTGCAAAATGTTTGAAAAATAGTTTGAATTTTTTTCGAAAAAACTTTTGAAAACTATTTTGGAAAATGTCCTATTAAATATTTTCAACCTTTGTAAAAATATTTTGTTTATAAAAATTTATTTTATTTATATGAAATAAAATTTTTAAAAACCTATTTGCAAATGGTTGCAAAAATATTTTGAAAAATCTACATGTACTGTTTGAAAAATCTTTGCAGAATGATTTTCACATGTTTGTAAAAATTATTTATAAAAACTATTTTGGACTATGTTTTTCAAAATTATTTGTAAAATCATTTTCAAATAAGTTTGTGGAATATATACATTGCACCAAAATTCTTTACTAATCATATATATTTATCTATAAAAAGGATCATTTATCCCTTGTAATTTCTTTAAAACCCCAACTCTTGTAAATATAAGATGCATTCCCTTGTAAATATTTGTACCTATTTTCTTAGCCAAAATATTTTGTTCTCAAAAATCCAAAAAACATTTGCAAACCAAAAATACCAAAAACATTTGCAAAATCTTTCTTTGAAAAAAAACAAAAATTTGCATGTGCATCTTCTTTTTCAAAAATCCATAAAAAGTTCAAAAATAGAAAATTGCATCACAAAAATATTTCCTGCATAGCATTTGCACATCATTCACATTTTTTGGCTTGAGTTTGACAATTGAACTAGTCTAAGTAAAATACGAAGATTGGAGCTTGGTTGGACCTTAAATCTACCTAATCACAGGAACCTTAGAGCAGTTGGAGTGAAGGTACTTCAGGTCTAGTTGACTTAATTCTTTGAGAATTTCCATACTTGGTTCAATGAATTCTTAAACGCCTAAGTAGAGTATTTCGGAGCATACGCACAACTCTTGTCTATAATGACCAAACTTGGACACCTACACCTTTCACTTGGTTCAACTCAGTTGGAGTGGTGAGGGGATTGGATTTTCCGATATGAGACGCACACAAGTGGAAACATTTGTCCTCGTTTAGGAAGGAAAGTGCACCCAACCTATCCACTAGCAGAGACATCCAAAGACAGGAGAGTGTGGGTTGCAATAATGCTTCAAAAGAGGGATAGTCTACTGGCTCAAGAGGGAAAAACCCCTTATGTAAATGTTGTTGTATATAGTATTTCAAAAAAAAGGAAAAAAAGCAAAAAAAACAAAAACTCCAAAAAAGTGGATAAGCCTGATTGAAAATAAAATGCCTATTGGAATGTGCATATTTGTATAGTTAATAAGCAAGATTGAGCCTCAGAGTCATATTATGTGAGCCTGGAGTTGGATGACTTGACTACATTGGTCATGCATCCTAGGAAGGTAGATACAGTGGCTACCGTCCATTCTTCTCTTCACACCCTCCTCTTGAGCGGGTTGCCACATGAACTTAGAAGGGAATACTCCGCTCCTCGAGGAAAGAATTGCTGGATTGGGGAATCATTGGGTTGTCATGCTAGAGAAGTCAGTCTACCAACCCCTCCGCCCATCGCAGAATGCCAATACCGCCGCCGATCGACGACCATCACCCCCCTTCACCTGGACCGCCACCGCATGCGACACGCCCCCAAACGAGCTCGTCCACCCCACCGGCCAGCATCACCTCCGCGCGCGGGCCTCTCCTTTATCGCCATCCACCGCCCCTGCACGTGCCCAGATCCGTCGTCGCCAACCCCTCCACGTGAAGCGGAGCCACGTTGCTACTGGTCGCATTTTTCTCCCCTGCCAGATCTGCCTGTAGCTCGACGCCTTCGCAGACCGACACCTCCATCTGCGCAAGCCTATGCGGACCTCCTGTCCACCGCGCGTCATCCTCGCAGCCACCGCTTGGGCCTAGAATGAAAGAGGGGCAGCGGAGGCCTCTATGCCCCCTTGCCCTCTTTTGTTTGAAGCAATGAAGGAACAATAATCCTAGGGAGGGGAAGGATTAAAAAATATTTTTGGAAAAATTACCATTCCAGCCCTCTGATTGCTCGATATTACAAGAAGATCCCCATCAACATGTTCTTGGGTAAATTATGATTTTTATCTCGCATTTTATTTCTACTACCTCTCAATCCAAAAACTTTAAATATTTACATTTCAGTCCCTATGAATCCAGACTTTAATTTTCTTATTCTTTTCATTGAAATAAATGTTTTTGTTATCAATAAATTTCCCAAAAATCATGTTATGCTCCTGATTTGTGTATCTTTCTAGCATAAAATTTTCATTGCATTTTATTTTCCTTTGTTATTATTAAAAAGTTAAAAACAATGCCATTTTCTCTTCCTGAAATTTAAAAATTCATAAAAATTTGAATATTGCTCTAAAAAATCCAAAAAAATATATTAATTTCTTTTCATTGTCTTTTACTTTCTATGCAAATTTCATCCATTAAGTCTTTTCAAACCCCAAAAAAATGAAAAATAGTAAAAATCTTTGATAAATCACAGAAAATTCTACAAAAATCCAAATATCGTGATTTCACTTCCTGTTTGTAGATATTTTCTATAGTTTGGCATAAAAATAGTCTCAAGGAGTTTTAGGCACTTAAAATATTTTTAAGTTGCAAAATACTCCAGGCTGTGCATTATTTATTATTTTTTGCAACTGTTTGATTTTTAGAAAAATACAAAAACATGTGAAAATTCTGCAAAAATTTCCAAAAACATGTCAAAGACTTTAAAACCCAAAAATATTTTCTCTAGATTTTTCTAAGCATTTTTTATATAATTAAAAATAAAAAAAGAGTGTGGTGTGCGTATTTCTTCACTTGTGCATATTGTTCTTTATTTTTGAAAATAAAAAAAATACAAAATTAAAATCACTAAAAATTTGAAAATTAGAAAATAAAAAATAGAAATTAAAAAAATTAAAAAATTAAAAAGAGAAAAAATTCAACAAAAACCAAGGATAGTTTGATTTGAGCCTTTTTTCTTTTAATTGTTATTTTGTCCATTATTTGAATAACCCTCGGGAATTGTAGCCTCCCTGAGTTTGATCATGTTGCTATATAGGTAAATAAGTAGCAAAAAAAATCTCTCACTTCATTATTCTTGTAATTATTTTTGTAGCTTGAGAAGAAAAATTTGTTTGTTCGTGCCGGAAATTTTGGGGATCACAACAATAACTTTATACCAATAAAAACCAATCTTCAAAGTTTTCTGCTCAACAGTTAGACATGCGCTCGCAACTATTAGTGCTTCCTTTAGGTAAAATTTTTGCATGTTCTCGTAATAATCTTGGATCACACTCGCAATAATAAGATGCACTTGTAGAACATTCGATTTAGTCAAATATTCAATCCAATTCTTTCTAATTGATAGAAATTTCTACTATGTGTGATTTTCTCCCTTGTATTGCATATAGTGTAAATATTTTCAATTTTTTATTGCATCCCTCATGAAGAGAGATAGGAAGCATTGTAAGTCTCCCTACTCAGCATTCGCCATTGTTTTTCAATTTTGCATCGACTTTTTTGATCTCTTTCCTCTATTTTACAACTTAGGATAAAAGAGTAATTGGGACTGTCAATAGGCGTATCGTGTGGTGGATTAATATACAAGTGATAACAGTTAAAACTAGGACTACTAATAAAACTTTGATTAAAAAATTCATAAAATTGAATTGTTTTCGAGAGAGCAACCCCGTCCTTGGACATAAGTACTTACCCCCAAACAAAGTGGGTGAGGACACAACCACTAAGGTTAGAGCCTAAATCCCTAGACTTGATACAAAAGTCTCCATTTCTGACTCTCCTAGACTTCGTAGGTTTAAGGGCATGCTTTCTACCTTAAAAGTATGTTTCGATTGTGTAAGCCTACTATAAGCCTATTAGTCTCCTTAACGGTGTGATACTGAAACCTGATAGCCCGAGAAGATCACCTCATTGATTGGGAGTTATTAGTTACACCAATAGATATAAGGTGAATCCATTGTGTGTGACGGACATGCAATATTGAATTATCACTTAACTAAAACTGAAAAGATAATTGGTTGCACCTTTACAGCCTGCATTATGTACACTTGGTGAATTTGGGGTTTGCTTTGTGTTTGCATTTAGGGGTGAGCATTCAAAGATTATGCTCTTAGCGCCTTTCTGATCACTCCAAACAATTGTTTGAAATCATGCTCATTCAACGTATCTCTTGACATCAAGAGTGGAGGATTGGGTGATTTTTCCTCAAACTTCGCGAGCCTCTCACTGACCACACCAAACCGATCCTCCTCATGGGCTCGAGATCACTCTCTCCCTGAACCTCCTCAATTTCATGGTAACTCTTACCATGGTACCAAGATCAATAAGTTACTCTTCATTCCCGTGGGTGGTCAGACCCAGACCAACCCTCTATTCTCTCACCACATCGAGGAAGACCCTCACCTCAATGCTTCAAGATCACATTCTTTTGACTCTAATAATTTGAATCCTCTTTGTTCTGAAAGTGAAGAAGACAAACCAGTGAATAAGATGCCTCCTAAGAAGAACTATTAGGATGAGGGATACAGTGAGATGTTGAATGGCATCCTAGCTAGATTGGCACAAGCTGAGCAGAGGAATGAATTATTCAAAGCAAAGCTTGGTCAATTGAGGAATGGGGGAGGAAACCGATAAGAGGGGAATCTATGAGGGATGCTTACAATCCCAGTGCCACATAGAATGAGAATTCTCTAACTCCAGTTGTACTACCCAACATTGAGGAGATGAAGCATCATTATACGTGGCGTTGCAATAGAGGAATGATACATGTTCCTGCAGGAGTTCGAGCTGGTTTGTGACAACCTATGACGACCTAGTGTTTCACAAAACTATGTCCATATTAGGGCCTTCCCATTCGTCATAGCAGACAAAGCCGCATATTGGCTTAAGAACTTGGGAGGGTAGGCACTTCATGGGCATGATTAAAGGAATTATTTCTCAAGAATTTCTACCCCATGAGTATGACAAATCAGATGCGATCGTAGATATCTAGCTTCATACAGATATCCCATGAGTCTTTCCATGAGGCTTGGGAAAGGTTTAAAGATCTAATCTAGATGTATGTACCATGATACTGACAAGATGATCTTGGTCCTGAATTTATATTGTGGTTTGACTCTAGAGGTCCAAAGATTAGTGAGTGCTTCTTGTGGAGGCAGATACTTGAATATATGGCAGATGTTGTTTGGATGATTTTCGAGTAGATGGTGGAGACCAGCCACACCAGAGCCACCAATAGGGCTTATTATAAGACACCTCCCTCTCGCATACATCAGGACTGGGCAGATCAGTTGTTGCCAATCTGGAGAATGACCTACTCCCCCACATGGGCATAATTAGTGATAAGTTAACCAAGGTCGACGAGATTGAGAAGAAGGTGAGTGAGATACACAAGCTTGCCGAGCGGGAGAACCTAGCCAAGCTACCTCAATAAATGGCGGAATTAGCTGAGAAGGAAACCAAGATCAAGATACATGCCCTGTATGCACCCCTTCTCCCATCTACAAAGTACACCACAACTAGGAGTAGTCTGTGCAGGGGGCACACAACATGTGGGCTCAAGATCAGCCTGAGCTCCACAAGAGCCAGTTCATGGAGTCTACCGATGAGATAGTCACTGAGGAACCTCCATTGTATGGAGGTGAATGGGATATGGTATAACAAAAATTATAATGCCACCCAATGACAACCACAACATCATCCTCAGTCAATCACAGCTGAGCTAGTACCCCCCTCAGTCCCAGTGCCACCAGTCCCCCCAGCAAGAATAGTCGGGCCATCAGGGCCCCCTTCAGTACCACCAGTACCCCTCTCAACAGAGCTAGTACCATTAGTAGGTCCATCAAGGACCTAACTGATCTCATCAAGTTCAGCAGTAGCCCCTCCTAGAGGTAGGATCACAGGGCATCATCTTTTGGCCCATATGACATCTATAGGGTCTTAGATGAGCTCAAACCATTCGCAAATGAGCAGCATGAACATAAAGTCGATATCAATCGGCTAACACATTGCCGAGATGAGTTTTCCGCTCCTAGGACCTCCATCCCAATACAGGTTTAGGTTAACCCCGATAACCTGAACCAATGAAAGAGCCACCAAAAGTATTAGGTATACTTTTCAAATTTTCCTGAATTGGATCATGAGATTCTACCACATGGTATTGACCATATTATTCTTAGTAGTGGTATGATCATGCAAACCCCTGATCTGGCATGATAGAGAGGAGCAGAGGATATCGATGAGCCCGCTCTCGAGGAGATTTCAGAGGAGGATCATTACCAACAGTAGCAACACCACCTTCAAGATCACCAAGGGGATTTGAATCCCCAAAAATCCAAAAAAACTAGAAAATCTAAAAGATGAATAAAGCGACATCGCGCACGATCACCAACAGTGAATCATCAGAAGATGAGAAGACCACATTGGATGACGCACCAAAAGTTCTTCCAATTGTTTCAGTTCCATTTTCTACATTACAGCAAAGTCTTGTACGGAGTCCAAGTCATAGTCTAAGTCATTACAGTTGCATTCTGATTTCAATAAAAACTCACATGATATTTATGTTTTACATTCTGAGCACCAATGATCCCTTTCCCTCAGGCCTTGTCAAAGGGAAAGAAGAAAAACTCAAAAAAAATGATAAAGATGCCTTGGAAATGGAAATGATGTGTCGTGAGAATGTCAAAGTTGAGATCCTTTTACATCAAATAGTGGATATTATTCCTGCCTTTAAGAAGTACCTAAAGGTGAGATGCACACCTAGTAGGACTAGCGGGAAGAAGAACACGAGAACAATCAAATGTGTGTTATCCATAGCCACTACATGTACAATTAGAAATGAGATTCCAAGAAAGAAGAGTGACCTTGGTGCCCACTTCGTCACCAGTCAATTATCTGACACATCTTTTGCCTGCACTCTGCTCGATAAGAGATCCTCCATTAACCTATTACCTTATTCCCTCCTAGATCATCTAGGTTTAGTTCCTCTTAGAATATCGTGAGTACTCCTACGATTTATTGACTGATTTATTAAGAGACATAAGACGATGTTGTGGGACGTTATCATTGACATCGAACGAAAGTAATACAAGGTGGACTTTGTGGTTCTAGATTGGAGTGTCCCTGAAGAGGGCAAGATTCCCATATCACCCTAGGTTGTCCTTTTCTGAGGATGGGTGGAGCTATATTTGACTACACTCTGGAAAGATACACTTTCATGCACATGATGAAAGTGTAGAGTTGGAGATGTAGCAATCGAAATGGTAGAGACTTGATTCAGAGAGCAATACAGAGTATCTCACATCGGAAGTTGAGTGCTACAAAGTTGAAACAACTAATCACTGGCAACAACAGTTAGCTTGGGTTGACAAGTCTCTCTCAACAGGAGAGAAAAATGTAGATGAGGCATATTGATAGATTCTACGGGATCGGACTTTAATCACAAGAGCCCTTTCTGATGCATCTTCTTATGTCCTCGATGACTCAGAAGCTGACTTAGGCTTGTCGGACCTGATCCCTTCAGGTCAATCGAAGTGCGAGGATGATGAGTCGGACTTAGCTTTTATTGATTGCATGGACACATTAAGTGATCTGACTCTCTAGCCGAAGTAGTTGGTCGCTATTATCACGACAGATCTAGACACATCCACCACAGAGCCAGATTCAGAGGTAGCTGAGCCAGATATTCTCGATGATCATACTACCCTCGAGCTCAAATCACTTCCTACTACATTGAAATGTGCCTTCCTTGCGGGCCTACCTTAAAAGTTCTCAATCATTATCAGTGTCAATCTGACGGGAGAACAAGAATCTCGCTTTCTAGAGATTCTTGAAAAGAACCGCAAGACGATAGGCTAGAGCATGTCCGATCTCCATGAGATTAACCCTGCCTTGTGGACAGACTGAGTCCAAACTTATGGTATGGATTAAGAAAGAAATAGAGAAATGGTGTAATGCGGGGTTTATATATCCCATCTCTGATTCCAAGTTAGGGACACTACTTCATGTT
This sequence comes from Ottelia alismoides, assembly GCA_037367405.1. NCBI lineage: Eukaryota > Viridiplantae > Streptophyta > Magnoliopsida > Alismatales > Hydrocharitaceae > Ottelia > Ottelia alismoides. Next base: position 61,393 of record JAZKJV010003003.1, on the reverse strand, counting down.
GTCCCTAAGAAGGCGAGACTCCATACAATCACCAACATAGAAGGAGAAGAAATTGTGAAACAAGTACCCACATCATGGCGCATCTGTGTGGATTACAAATGCATGAATTCCATAATGAAAAAGGGTCATTTCCCCCATACCTTTAATTGACCATATCTTAGAGAAACTCGTAGGGAAATGATTCTTTTCCTTCTTGGATGGGTACTCGGGCAACAATCAAGTAGCCATCACTCTTGTGGACTAGGAGAAGACCACCTTTACATGTCCATTGTACTTACGCATTAAGGCGCATGCCCTTTTGGCTATGCAATGAACCGGAGACTTTCCAACGTTGCATGATTGCAGTATTTGCTGAGATGGTGGGTAACTTCCCAAAAGTCTTTATGGATGACTTCTCAGTCTACTGGGTAAAGGAGAGAAGGGATATCTTGTGCTATCAACTACCCAATCAAGGGTTTCAATCAAGCTCAAAGGAACTACACCTTCACTAAGAAGGAAATGCTTGATGTGTTGTTTTCCTTGGATAAATTCAGGTCGCATCTTTTAGGATCCAAGGTTACTGTGTTCACTGATCACAACCATCAAGTACTTAATGGAAAAAAAGGATGTGAAGATGTGTCTTCTTAGATTGATTCTACTGCTCCAACAAATTGATTTTCAGATCAATGACAAGCCTAGAGTGAAGATTGTGGTGGCTGATTAGCACTCCCATATAGAATCACAGAGTTCTCATGAGACTGACCTTATCAAGGACTCCTTCCCCGATGAATCCATCTATTATGTTAATTCTCTCCCATGGTATGCCAATACGGTGAACTTTCTGGTGTCTAGTACAGTTTCCCGTGATTGGCCCAAGAGCGACATTGACCAATTTATGTCAGAATTCAGAAAGTACCAATGGGAGAATCCACTCCTTTTCTTCGAAGGTCCAGATTGTGCCTAGTGGATATGTATTCCTCAAGAGGAATACATGAGTGTCCTCACATACTTCCATTCCTTGAAGGCAGGAGGACATCACTCTAGAAAGAGGACCGCATGGAAAGTTCTCCAGTATGGCTTGTATTGGCCGGCCCTATTCCGCAATGCCTATGCATTTGTTCGAGTGTGTTCAGTGTGTTAGAGAATGGGAGGGAACGTTGGTTCCAAAGATGAAATTCCCATGCAACCCGTGATTATCATTGATGTTTTTGATGCATGGGGCATAGAATTTATGGGCTCATTCCCTAATAGACATGGTTACGAGTACATTCTATTGGTGGTAGATTACCTATCTAGGTGGGAGGAGGCTACCCCTGATTGAGATGCATACATCGGGATACAATGTAAGTTCGTGAAAGATCACATCCCTTTATAGTTCAAGATCCCCAAAGTCATCATATCTAATAGGAGTAGCCATTTTCTTAATAAGGAAGTGAATAAGTTAACAAAGGACTACATCATCGAGTACCTTGTCCTAGTCCATACAACCCACAGTCGAATGGCATGGCAGAGATGTCGAATAGGGAGGCGAAAGGCAATTTACAAAATCTAGTCCACCCTAACAGGAATAATTGGTCCCAACTCTTTGACCAAGTTCAGGGGCATATTAGACTACTTACAAGACCCCTCTCGGAATCTCCCCATTCATGATGGTATATGGAAAGTTGTGTCATTTCCCCGCTAAGCAAATTCACAAATACGAGTGGAATCAAAGAAAGTTAAATGGAACAGACATGACGAACAACAGAGTAGATAGATGGATCTAAATGAGCTTTTAGAAATCTGAAACAAGGCATACTATAACAATGAGATCTATAAGGATAGAATCAAGTGTTGGCATGATCAACATATCAATAATAAGAACTTTGTCCCAAGGAAAAAGGTATGGTTATTCAATGTGAAGTTGAATATTTTCCTGTTATTTTTTTGCCAAAGTTTTAAAAGAAAAAAATCCTTTTTATTTTAAGGGTTTTCACTTTTTTTGAAATTTTCAACAAACTAATAGGAAGTTGGTTTTACTTTATCAGTAAAAAAATGTGCCTCACTGAGGGAGAATCACATAATACTGTGAAAAATCATGATGCACGTGAAGATAGAAGTCATACTTGGCTCCGGCACTTTACATGCAAGTGATCCGCATAGAATTGAAAACCTAATTCCAATGCATACAAAAGACAATAAAACCAAACCTATATAGATAGCTATAGCATAAGAATGAGTTTATTTTCAAAAATCATCTTTTTTTACGCCTAAGTGTGGATTAGGATAGTGGCTTCTATTTAATCATCTAATCAAGCATGCATACACCCCTAGGCTTCACAAAATCACGAGAATTAAAGCAAGAAATTGAGAAAACCAAAAACCACGATGAGGTCCCCCAAGTGCACCGACACTTGGCGAAACAGATCCCGAGAAGAAGTGTCAAAGTTTGAGTACAAGTTAGGATGTCCTTATTGGACTCCTCTCTACAAAATGAAAAATAGGCAAGTGCCCCTTTCCCTCACAAAAATAGAAAAATGGGCAATGGCCTGGTGAGCACGGATCCTGTGAGGGTCTAAACCTCACAGAATAAGCGAAGATGGATTGTCACTGAGGTGACCACTCACAAGATCACATGTTCAATCAATAAGTACCCGCAGTATATGAAAAAGCAATCAATAAACTTACGAATGTGAGGCACAATTTATTTTACTCAACAAACAAATATATACAATGTATAAGCATGTAGAGATCAAACCACATAGAGCAAGCCAGGTAGCCTAATGATTATTTCTAATCAATGTGAATTATGTACATGATTATCCTAGTGATATTTTTATGAGGGTTTTTAATTTTATATAATTTTTATAATTTTATTTTCTTTTTACAATTCTAATTTTTAATTTTCTTTTTCTTTTTAATATATATACTATAGGAATAAAAAATGTATATATACCATACAAGAAACTATGTTGATGAATAAAACTAAAAATAATAAAAAATTACATAATAAAATGTTTTTGTATTTTATGTAATTTTACATTATTTTTATGATTTTGGGGGGATTTTTGCAAATTTTTATGATATTTTAAATTCAAAAATATCACAAAATAAGGACTAAATAATAAATGAATCGATTTCAGATTTAAAAATAATAAAAAATATCAAAATTTCTCCAAATCAATTTTAATATATAAATAATAATTTAAAGAAAAATTAGAGATAAAAATAAATATTTTTTTTATTTTTTGGTGATCTTTCTTTTTTACGGATTTTGGAGTTTTTTAATTTTAGTCTTTTTCTATTTTTAGGATTTTTGGTTGAGTCAATATAGGTAATAATAATCACATTATAATGTTTTGTGATTTTTAAAGGTATTTCTATATTTTTTTGCATTTTTAGAGTCGGTCTGGGACAAAATAGGCTCCATTTGGAATTTAGTAAATAGTCATTGTGCATAATATGCATAATAAAATTCATGGCATGAAAGAACAAGCATCCATGTACACTATCTTATTTTTGCATAATTGTTGGAGCACAAATGATATTTATAAAAATTATAGAAACAGGCACAAAAATGCTTGACCTAGAAAGGACGTATTTGCAATTACAAATAACTACATGAGGTACATGGAAAATCTCAGAACTTTACAACTAATATTTACAATTTATAGACAAACACGTAAATACAAAACCCACGAGGGGTTCGTTGCAAAATGGCCACCACACGTGGTACCGCACGTGAGGTGACCTAGCACGGACCTAGAAGTAAACAGAAGAAAATACAATGGCTCACATGCAAATTTTACCTAAATTTTTAAATGAAATAAAATAATTACATTAATAATGAAAAAGGCACAAAGGTGGGGTGGATTTTGCAATTTACCATGTATTTTCGTGCAGATAAATGGTCGGGATTACTTGACTTTGGCATGTGGCAGCTCCACGATGTGTGATGACAGTTCGTGGGTCGACGGCTAGGATTAGATCTCGTCCTTGATCTAATGATGGAAGGGGGCGATGATCGATTGGTATGATACATCTGGAAAGGGACAGATCATCGGACAGTTCTGGAGGGTCTTGGAAGAATACTCTAAGAACAACATTGTACATTGCTTTGATTCTCTCCTCCTCTTTGCTCCGAGCTTCTCCTAGACTGCTAAGGTGTTCTACATCTTCGCATGGTTCTTCCACAGTTGGGGGATGCTTCAAAAGGTTCCGGGATCCAAGAGAGGAGGCATGGAACTTCATCCACCTGGAGCTTCATTCGGGACTTCGAGGACCCTTCAGATAGGGTCTTCTAGACCTGTAAATTTGATAGGAGGCTTCGTAACATAGGGGCGATCAGGTTTAGACCCTTATTGGTGAGGTTCGAGGAGAGATGGGTGAAAATGAAGGTGCTTCGGTGAGGATGAGGAATGGGGCACTGATGGGATGATCTGAGTGAGATCAGATGACCTGAAAGGATCAAATGGATGAAGAAAATGGAGGGAAGCAAAATGGGGCGAAAAGGGAGTCGGAACGAGTTGATTTCACAGTGAAATGGTTGGATACCTAATGACTCTAGCGAACAAACTACTTGGATCTTAGCTACTCTATTGTTCTAAAGATGAAATGAAGTGCAGAATTGAAATTACGAAATCGAAATATACCTAAGAAAGATAAAGATGCAGCTCATACCTGGATGTGACACGAAGGAGCAGAAGTGGTCGGAGAGCTACCTTGGATCGCTCCTCTTCCTCTGATTCACATGCCAAAGCCTCAGGGGTAACATCGTTGTCACCGGGATCACTCACGCACAACAGCTAGGTGGAATTAGAGCTCAGAGAAGGATCGAATCGGGAAGGAAGAGAGGAGGTATTATTTATAAGAATGGAGATAGGTCCTTATTGATTGGTGATTCCAGACAAATCGATGGTATATACATGGGGTTTTAGGATTAGGCATGTATTGGGTATGATATGCGAAGAGATATCGTGAAAAGTCTAGTCGAAGCGAGTTATGAAACATCCAGGAAATAAGGGAGAAGATGGTGTGTCTTCTCTGCTAGGTGGTTAGGTGGCCTGGATCGAAGAGTTGACCTAGGTCAACTAGGGTTTGCTTCCGGTTGGTCCATGTGGAACAACCTGAAAATTCCAATAGGAAAATTATTGGTGAAATCGATATTACATAGATAATGAGTTGATTAATTTTAGGGTATAAAATAAAAATGTTTGTTATTTTATATAATATTTATTACTATTTTTATTTATTTTTATGATGTTATTTATTATGAGTAAGTATTTACAAGTATACTAATAGTTATATTCACTTGTATATTGTATAATTTATTTCTATTTTGTATTTTATGTTTTATTATTTTATAAACTCAGTTTATATATTTAGAACTTATTTATATATACACAATTATATTTTTTATATTTTTTTGATATCATATATACACTTAAATAAATAAAGGTATTAAATATATAGGTATAGGTATAGTACATTCATCTAAGTATTTTAGCATGTTATTTTATTTTAATGTATGTTTTATGGTTATTTTTATTCTAAATATGTACATATACTATAAATAATTTTTTATAAAATTACAGAAATATAAATTAAAATCATGAAGAATAAATAAAATGAATATTTTATTCGAGTATATTATACAATAGGGGTCCAAAACTTAACTTTTGCATGTTAACTCCAAATTAAATGAAACCACCTTCATTAAATAGCAAATAAAAAGTTATAAACAATTAAAGTGATTTTGGTGCATTTTGAGTTCATATGGAGAAGATATGGGTCTTGGAAGTTTGTGTTTTGGAATCTTATTCAGAGTATAAAATATATACTGTGTATTATTTTTGTGTGAAATAAATTTTGTATTTTTTTATATATTTTTGTCTACAACTTTCATGTGCGAAGTTTCTTAATTTTAGGTATAAATGATAAAGAATAAAATAGGTCCCAAAAGTGGATTATTGAAAGGTAAAAATTAGGGTGTTTTTATTGAGTTTTTGATACTTATCCCCCCCTACTTTGTTCCTTGTCGATCCAGTCATCATGATGCCTAGGTCTCGGGATTTAGGGTCATAAAATACCTTTGGCATTTCATTTCTTTTCTTTTTCATTATTTTATTTTGGCTTTAAATAATGTATTTTATACAATAATTATAATAAAAAATGAATGCTAATTTGTGCAAAATAACGTCATTTACATGTAATTAACTAGGGTTTAAAGGCCAAAATGAAAGAATAAAGGTGATGAAATAGAGATTCATTGCCCCCTATACTTGCCTTTGCTAGTCCCTAGAAAACACTTGTGCCATAAGTGTAGAAAATAATAATAAAGAAAAGAAAAAGAAAGAACTTGGATTGATCTCAATTTTTAAACTTGTCTTCATAAAATCAAAGTTTGGAGCTTAAGTCGAACCTTTGTATTTTAGGTACGGTCGGAACCTTATTGGGAATCAGATTTGAAACACAACAGCCTTTTAGAATCACAAAACTCTGGTCAAGTTACCTCAATAGCCAGATCAGAATAAGTCGACTCATATGCAAACCCTTATGACTATGAATCTATCATGTACAGTATGTGTGATATCGTGGTCAGTCTTCTCCGACATGATGACCCTAATTCCCCAATACAACAACTCTTTCCTCGAGAAGCGGGGTATTCCCTTCTAAGTTCAAGTACAACCAGCTCAAGAAGAGGATGAGGAGAGAAGAATGGATGGTATCCAGTATAGCTACCTATCCTAGGATGCTTGACCAGTGTAGCCAAGTCATTCGGCTACCGGATCACATATATATGACTTTGAAGCTCAAACTTGCTTATTGACTATACAAATGTATACACTCCAGCATGCATTTTATTTTCAATCATGCTTGTCCACTTTTTCGGAGTTTTTTATTTTTCCATTTTTTGAATACTATATACAATAGCATTTACATATGGACTTTTTCATATTGATATAGTAGACTATCCCTATTTTCAAGCTTTATTGCAACCCACAACTTCTGTCTTTAAACCTCGTCGCCATTGGATCGGATTTGGGTACAATGGCCACAAATGTATGATGTCATATGTTTCCATTGGATTGTGTCTCATGCCGGCAAATCCAGCCCTTTACCACTTCAACTGAGGTGAGCAAAGTGAAAAATGTAGGTATACAATCTAGGTCATTATCAACAAGAGTCGTGTGTGTGCTCCAAAATACTCTACTTAGGCAGTCAAGACGACATTGAACCAAGTCTCGCGATCTCAAAGAATTAAGTCAAATAGACCTGAAATAACTCAATTCCAGTTCCTATGATTAAGTATATTTAAGGTCCAACCAAGCTCCAATCTTCATATTTTACTTAGACTTGTTCAATTATCAAACTCAATCCGAAAAAATGTAAATGCTATGCACAATTCAAAAAATATTTTTGTCATGCAATTTTCTAATTTTGAACTTTTTATGGATTTTGAAAAGGTTGTGCAAATCTTTATGAGGTTTTTGAAAAGATTTTGCAAATGTTTTCGGGATTTTTTAAAACAAAATCTTCAGAAAAAGAAATAGTACAGATAGTCACACTGGGGTATGTCTTGCTATTTACAAGGGTTGGTTTAGGAATTTACATATTTGTATAGAATATTTATTTACATAATTCTCTAAATAATTTGAAAAGATTTTGAAAACATTTTGAAAACTTTATTTTTGCAAACTAATTTGACAAATAATTTTTGCAAACATTTTATAAAATCTGAAAATCATTTTGTAAATATTATTCAAACAATATATATATATAGATTTTTCAAAAATGGTTTTGCAACCATTTTCCAAATATTTGCAAATATATTTTCAAAACATTTTATTTCACACAAAAAAAGAGATTTCTACAAACAAAACAATTTTATAAAGGTTGAAAACATTTTGCAAATATTTTTCAAATGATTTTCAAAAGATTTTTCAAAAAGATTTTAAAACTACTTTGCAAAACATTTTTCCCAATTTATTAATCGATACATACAAAGAATTTTATACAAGTATGTTCTTTACAATTAATTAATCGTATTTTAGCCATACTTATTGAAAATACGAGAGCATGAGTTATGACTAAAGTATATACGACCCCCCTATACTTAGCTTGAGCTATGTCCTCATAGATCGGAGAGAAAAAGATAAGACATAACTCGCACATAGTATAGAAAATACTATGCTACGACGATTGAATAATAATGAATGAAATAATGAGAAGAATAGGAAGTCGAATGTCCCCCTTTACTACGGATCAAATAAGCCTAAGTATAGCAAACCTTACATAAGGCAGGGAGGGTCAAGGGAGGGAATAAACAAATCACAACTCGATCTATCTCTCCATATACTTAGGGTAAGATATCCCTAAGTATAGAAAGAAAATATCAACATGAGAGAAGACAGTTGAGGGGATCAAAGAATGAACATCGGAGATCGCTCACCCCCATATACATAGGATGAAGCATATCCTAATATAGAAGCGATGAATGAGGAAAACAATGAAGAAAATAAAAAATACAACCTAAAAGAAGAAAATAAGAAAACTATAGAAAGAGTTTTAAAGGAGCATTATCTGAATCTGTGGATGCTGCTGGAGTTGTGGAGGCTTCATCATTGAAGATCACTTGAACTAGTCGACAACAGCCATAAAATATCAGGCTCCAGATACAGCTTCAGTAACTGACCATTGACGATGAAGGAGTTTGCATCAGGCGACAAATCTAATATCAAGATGCTTCCATTGTCACGTACTTCCTTCACTCTGAATGGCCATGTCCATTTACTCTTTAGTTTGCCCAGGAATATCTTTAACTTTGTGTTGAATAGCCATACTTTCTGCCCAGTCTCGAAGGTCTTTTGTCTGATGTTCCTGTCATGTCAGCATTTGACCTTCTCCTTGTACATAAAGGTGTTATCATAAGCATAATCTCGGAATTCCAGGAGCTTGTTCAGATCCTCCTTTCTTTGCCAACCAACTTTATGTGAGTCTAAGTTACAAATATTAACTGCCCATAAAGATTTATGGATTAGTTTGACGGGCACATGGCACAGCTTTCTGTATACAAGACGATATGGCAACATGCTCAAGGGAGACTTGTAAGCTATACTATATGCCCAAAGGATCGAGTCCAAGTGTTGGGACTAGTTCTTATGTCTGTCCGTACAAGCTTCTGCAAAATTGTCTTGATTTCCCTATTTGAAAGTTCTGCCATGCCATTGGTCTGAGGATGATAAGTAGAAGTGACTTGACTCTTGATGTCGTACTCTTTCATTAGTTTCTTGACCTCTTTGTTGATGAAGTGACTACCCCCATTTGATATGAGTGATGAATCTGTGATTCATCACTCTTAAAGTTGAAAATAGAGTCTTGTTCCTGAGTAAATAGCAGCATATTTCCCCTTATCTTGCATAATTAGCATTCATACATGCATGCATAATATATGCATTTTAGCATCCATATTTGCATTAAATAAGAAGCCCAATTCACTTGTAAATATTCACTTGTATATTCACCATTATTCACCTATTTATCTGTATTTTATACTCACTCCAAAGCCAATAAAACCATCTCTATATTGTGCATATTACTAACTAATAATACAAAGAAAAGGGCACAATTTCTAACTTGTAAAATGACTCAATAAAACCCCAGACGTAGTTGAAGACCTCAAACCTTAGAATGCAAATGTCTACCTCATACAACCTCTGATATAGGTCTACTAACTTTTAGAATAATACATATTCAGAGACCTTCAAAATGAGACCAATTTCATTTAAATCGGAGCTTGTATGCAAAACTTGGGTTTTGGGACCCCATTGTACATTATATGTATGTATATTTGTACCCTTGTATTTTTGTATCTTATTTGACCTCATCTCCATTTTTTCAACATGAAACTTGAAGATCTCATCGAGATCTACAACTTTCATGTTTTGAGTTTTTCCAAATTCGGCCATCTTCTCTCTCTTATTCCACATTCTTTCTCAGCCATTCAGATCAGGCCACGTGGCGCCCTCTGGTTGCCCACACGGCCCGCTCGTGAAGCACCACGCACCCCTCCTTCTCCGCCATCTGATCCCCTCTCTTCTCACCGAATCTGGGCCATCCATGCCTCCAGATGATCTCCCCCTTGGATCGAGGCCCAGATTAAATCTGGGTCGCTCCCCAGCACCCTCACTTCCTTGCAACACGTGGTCCATCAGGAACCGCTAGATCGCCTTCATCCTGGCCACACATCTCACGCTAATAATGGGCCCCTCAATTAGATCCTCCAGATACTATCTCCGTCGTTCACGCCCGCCTCAACCATAGACCCCCACGTGGCATGCACATGGCCAATGGATCTTCGTTCTGATGATTTGATCCCATCTGCTCACTCACAATCAATCACAACCCTTCGATCCATCGCCTAATCTAATCCCCACCGTCCCTAAGCACCGCACTCCCATGACGCCATGTGGCGCTTCCCTAGCCCTCCGATCACACCACTTCGATCTAATCTAGTCCCTCCCCTTACGCCCTTCTCCTAGCCGTTGGATCACTCGATCCAACGATCCAGAGGTCGTCGTCTACCTCACGCAGGAGCCTCGCCCTCGTCGCCCACCTCGCGACGGCTCTGCCCCCTTTCTATTTTTAGCTCAACTCCAGCCATCCTCTCCGCCCCTATCACCTCCACCTCGTAGCCCATTACACCCTCATCCTCGCCGACCTCCACAATCTCCATGAACCTCGCTCACGTCGCTCCACGACCTCCACGAAACTCGTCGCCCCATCACCAGTACCCTCACCTCCTTCCTATAAATACCCCGCCTCCGGTGACCGTCGACCCTATCCACCACCATGAGAGTTACCTCCGAGCTCTTAGCTCCTCATTTGTGACAGAAATAGAGGGCCAAATCGAGCAAAGACGATTGATCACCTCCGGCGAGATCCACAGCTCCGTCGCGTCGTGCCGCAGCTCCCCCAGCGAGTTGCTTGAGCTCAGGACCGCTACTGGCCTTCGAGCGATGACCGGATCTGCTTCAGCGAGCCTCCAACCCCAGGTAGCTTCGCCCATTCCCCCTCCAATCTCCTTCTTCTTTTTCTTTGTTTTTCTATTAATTTCTCCGCCTCCTACGATAAATCCCATGCTCACCTCATCATCCACCGAGCTTTGCCTTGGAGCTCTGACCTTCGTGGTACCTTCGGATCACCCCCACTACCCGTCACACCTCCTCCGACTAGAGCTCCGCCACCACAGAGGAGGAACATCACCTGACCACCTTCGCTCCACCCCAGGCCTCACTCGTACATGCACGCACTCCCACGATCAATAGCACCATTGGTTTTGGCACCATCTAACCCTGCATGCACGTATCTTCACTAATTGGGCGTCTCGTCGGACCTCCTTCGAGCTTCATCGTCGTTGGCCTCCAGATCGCCTCCGCCTCCTCCAGGACCTCCAGAAGCTCCGCCACATCCCCACGATCGGTCCGAGCCCTCCGGAAGTCTCCTACGAGCTTTACTGACCTCAGACGAAGGAGGCGGAGCAAGGAGCTCGACGCCGGAGCCCTGCCAAGTCCACCGCAAGAGGCGGCGGACTGGAGAAGACGACAAGAAGCCACCGTTGGATCGCCTTAATCCGACGGCCCTTGCCTCGCCACGTTGTCGCTTCCCCGAGCCCTAGACCCTGTTGGATCAAGAGGATTCCACGGCCCTTACACTCGCCATCTCCTTCGATGCCCAGCCACTGTCAGATCTCGTAGGATCGGACGCCTCGCATCACGCCACGTTGACTTCATTGCTGTCGTTGGACCATCACGATCTGATTGTCCTTGGGTGCGCCACGACAGCAGTTGCAGCTGTCGTTGGATGCACCTTGATCCAGCAGTCTAGATCGTGCCACATTGCGAGCTCCGAGCCTTTTCCCCGATCCTAGACTCGGAGCACCCGAAGCTGATCCGAGCCTCCAAGGATTCCCGAGCCTCTTTCCGAGCCTCGAAGATATCCAAGCCTAGCCCGGCACGTGCTCCCCACGTACGGATTGAGTAAATTGCACAGAGGCCCCTGCAAGTTTTCTAAATTACAATTCAGTCCTTGCTAGGAGCATCACGTGAGAGCACGTGTTCCCATGGACATTTTACACACATACCCCCAGCATTACAGGTAATTGCACTTAAGTCCCTGTCAGCACGTTTAATTTTAAGTAATTTTATTTTCTGTAATTGCAATTTAGTCCCTATCTTTGCACGCATATTTAGGTGTCTATTTGGCATTATTTTTCAATTCCAAAAATTACATGATGTAGCTTATCTTGTCCTTTATCTTATGTGACACGTGTTTCATTTTTATGACATCTTGGGAATTTAATATTATTAATTTGGTGAACTTTTCCATATTTTTCCCATCATGTGCCTTTTAATTCATATTAAATTCCATGTTGCTCCAAAAATCACCATTAAATCACATTAGACTTAAGATAATTTATTTTACATTGTGCCCAAAAATCATTGCATATGCACGCATCACGAGGCCTGAATAAATTAATTAGTGATTTTCTTAATTAATTTTTAATAGGTCCAATTCAAAGAGAATTTAGGTTTATTAACTTTTCTGGATTCATCGTACTTAGATCTATCTAGAGTAATTTTTATATCTAGAAATAATATGTTTTAGTATTTATTAAAATTAATTTTGTAAAATCACCTTGCATTCATATTTTATTCGCAGTAAATACATAAAGTGTCAGAAAAGTCAAAAAAATAATGTAGCTTAATTTCATTGCATGTCATATTCTGGCCAAGTTTCATAATTTTTGGACTCCATTGGCCACATTTCTGATTTAACTTGTAAAAACTGGCCTGAAATTACATTTGTTTGTCCTTTCTTGCATAAAATTTGCTAAAAAATACCAAAAATAATCTTCTGAAAATCCGACCTCTGAATTCGCTTAAAATTTACCTAAGGAGACAACTGCCTCCCTAAGTTCAACCTTGGGCTTGCCCAAGTAAAATAAATCCACCGCTCGTGATTAACTCAACATTAATTAAAAGTGGTATTTTTGACATAGCTTAGATTACATGACTGCAACGAACTTAAAATTTAATTTGGCCATTAATTTGATCGAATTAACAAGGGTAGCCAGAGCAACGTCAATGAGCACCTTCGGTATCCAAAATCACGAAATGATATTCTCTCTCAAAAAATCGACAAACCGTACGTCTCGGGCGGGGATAGCTTCAACCCAGCGACTCACGTAATCAAAGGCAAGAAGGAAGTGCTTGTATCATTGACTATTGGGAAAGGATCCCATAAAATCAATTCCCCAAGCATCGAATACATATGAAATCTGAATTAACTTCACGGGCATAGAATCTTTAGCTGTAAGGGTGCCTCCCAATCTCTGATAGTCGGTGTAGTGCTTGACATTTGTTGCAGCATCCTTAAATAGAGTAGGTCACCAGAGGCCACACTGCAGTACTTTTGTTGCCGTTCTACCCTCAGAGTGGTGTCCACTAGATTCGAGTGAATGACAATGCTCGGGGACACTATGATGCTCCTCCTGAGGCATACACCGTCGCCAAATGCAATATGCTCCTTCCCTAAATAGAAGTGGGTCTTCCTATTGGTAGAAATGGATAGTGGACACGAATTTGTCCTTCTTGATTTTCGTCCAAGCCTGTAGAACTACACTGGAAATGAGGTAGTTCACAATATTGGCATACCAAGAGAGTGAATCCACGGCCATAATTGGGTCATCAAGAAAAGTGTTTGTGATGGGTGCATTGTCCAGTGGAGGCTTTTGCTATTCAATTATGGAGAGGTGATCTGCTACCACATTCTGAACTCCAGGCTTGTCTTTGATTTCCAATTTGAACTCCTAGACGAGAAGGATCTGCCTGATTAGTCTGGGCTTGGCATCCATCTTCTATTGTTAGTATCGGATAGCAGAGTGGTCAGAATAGATGGTGACTTTAGATCCAAGAAGATAGGTCGGGCAATGTGGCAGCAATCTTTGATGAATCTCCTGTAGAAGACCACATTCTCGAGGAATGACCTCACATTTCTGACATTTTGAGGTGGCTCTAGATTGGCTATCACATCCATGTTTGCTGGGACAACTTCCATGCCATGCTTGGAAATGACGTGGCCCATAACACTCCCTTCAGTGACCATGAAATGACTCTTTTCCCAAGATAATACGAGATTGACTTCTCGGCATTTCTGAAGTACTTTGTCTAGGTATTGAAGACAAGAATCAAAGCTATCACCGTAGATGGAGAAGTTGACCATGGACACCTAAAGAAAACTACCCACAATATCAGCAAAACTGCAAGCATGCATCTCTAGAATGTGGCAGTTACATTGCACAGACCAAAGGGCATTCTCCTGAAATCATAGGTGCCAAACGAGCAAGTGAAGGTAGTCTTCTCTTGGTCTGCGGGGCAATTTTCACTTGGTTGTACCCGGAGTACCCATCCAGAAAGCAGAAGAACTCCTTGCTGGCTAATCTTTCCAGGACTTGATGAATGAATGGCAAGGGAAAGTAAACCTTCTTTGTTGCGGCATTAAGGCAATGATAATCAACACATACACGCTAGGATGTCGGCACTTGAGTAGAAATCTCCTCTCTTTTTCATTTGTAACCACGGTAAGACCTGACTTCTTTGGAACTACATGCAAGGTGTGAGCCCCATTTTGAATCGGGGATGGGGTAAATGAAGCCAGTGTCACACCATTTCGTGATTTCTTTCATGACTACATCCTGCAAATTTGGGTTCAGTCTTCTTTGAAACTCTTGAGATGACTTGGCATCTTCTTCCAAGTAAATATAGTGTAAGCATAGAGCAGGATTTATCCCGCGGAGATCTGATACGTGCCAACCAAGTGTCTTGCGATTTTTCTTTAGTCTCTCAAGAAGTCAAGACTCTTGATCCGGGGTTATCCTGTTGTTGATGATGACTGGATACATATTTTCTGCACCCCCAACGAAGGCATACTTGAGTCCTGCTAGAAGTGTCTATAATTCTGGTTCTGATCTGGCATGCTTCTTAGTCATTTTGGAAACTATGTCGGTAGGAGAATGATCTGTTGTGACTTTGGAGGTGATGTCCTCCTTAGTGACTTGTGGGTCAAATGATAAGGTGTGGAACATGTATGTAATGAATTCATCATGTTTGCACTGGCATGAATCTTCTGAATCAAATGCATTAGCAAGTTGGAATCTGTATCCTAGGTGACATTGGAGCTTGTGTCGATTGCGCTTTCCAGGTTCTCTTCAGGAGAGAGGATTTCCAGGGTCCATGTATCATTCAAAGAGAGTGATGTATCTTTGATTTCTGTAATAGATTCACAGTCTTCTCCAGACAATGCTGCATGGCTTTCATCAGATACGACTTTCGGCTCACTGACCATGTCTACGGTAACTCTGTTGTTGCTCCAACTGAACGTAATCTTCCCAGAACCATAGTCAACCACGGCCTCTGCAGTTTGCAAGAATGGTCAGCCAAGAATAATTGGGTTCTGAAATATTGGTGATGGGGAGTCTATATCCAGGACCACAAAAAAACAGGAAATTGTAGGTCGTACACTGTTACGACAATGTCCCCCAACAAACCTCGAGGTCGCTTGATCGATCGATCAGCAAACTGGAGAATCATGAATGATAGCTTCAATGGACCCATCCCGAATTCTTGTAGCAATGATGAGGGTAGGAGGTTGATAGAAGAGCCACTATCAAGAAGGGTTTGCTCGAAGACTTGATCAAAAATCTCGCATATGATCAAAGGTGCTCCTTTGTCTGGATTCTACTACGGGAGGTTGCTGATGGCATTGATTGTGGCCATGGGGCGGACATGCTTCTCTACTACTAGCATTTGTTTTTGTGGTTCGACCGATGCTTGTTCCTGCATGCCTTTTTCAATCCTTTATTCACAGCAGGCATGTATTCCATGGCTTGCATCAAAGGCAAATCAACAATCAAATTTTTGAGAATATCCACAAGACTTGGATCAGATAATGCACTATTCCTTTTTGCATTTTTTGGAGTTTTCTATTGCATCAGGAAAAGGAATATTTACATAACTGAAATGAAAAGCATTGTTCTTATTTACAACAGAATTCTTATCCACAATATCTTGTACATCCAGACTACAAAAAGGTGCACAATCACTAGCATGGGGTGGACATCAAAAAACAGCGATCTTCGCTCCGTCGGTTGGCGATGGATCGGCTGATGTTGGTTGCTCCTCCATGGTCGGCACGGCTTCACTTTTACTGCAATCATCTTTTTGATCTTTTTCATTTTGCTGATTTTTTTATTCTTTTTGTTGGAGATGGTGGTGGCTGGTGGCTGGCATGGATCCTCCTTCTTCCTCTCCCAGACCTGTAGCTGGTATGGCTGATGCAAAAGACGATGATTCACCAAATGAAACTTTATTTTTTCCCCTGATAGTGGCAGACGGAGGCAAGATCCTACTACTCCTGAAAGTAACAGCATTAGATAAAGCAAAATCATGATCATTTGACTCTACAGGCATAGATGGGACATTACATTCTACCTGCTCTTTTCTCTTAAAATTATTGGGGTTGGCTTAGACCTTGGCCAGGATCGGAGTTTTGGTGACTTAGATCGTCCAGCTTCCTTGTCATCTCTGCTAGACCCTTTACCAATTGGACCAAGCAATTGACGCTCGGGTTCACAAGCACCACCGCGGAAGGTTTAGCTTGTTGACCACGCTATGGCTGATGGTGTGAAGGTTGAGATGGGTGATGCTAGTATTGTTGGTGAGGTGGAGGAAGTCGATATTGATGCTGGTAAGGAGGAGGATACTGCTGGTGAGATGCAGCTACATACTGATCGTACGCTTGATGCAGGCGGTACGGCGGTTGTGAGTACCGCTGAGTTTGTCTCCAATTATTTTGGAATGGCGAAGACTAGTGGTACTAAGATTGAGGCTGGGACTGGGCAAATCTCTCTCCTTGATGTTGAGGGAACGGGCGAGAATTGGCAGGTTGGCCCTATTGAAGTCTGCCTGGACGAGCCAGTTGTGCATCGTTCGATATACACCGTTCACCTCTTTAATAAGAGGTGATGGAGGCGAGAGTGGATCATAGGAAGATAGGGGCTCTGGTTGGTAGACCACCAACTACTGTTGTTGCGGTGCTTGGTCAGGAGTTTGCACGCAGTACACGTGTTGAATTGTGGTGCTTGGTCAAGGTTCTGGGTTCTTTGTTCGATCAGAACTAATTTCTACAGATCCTGTGATCATTTCTTGATAATATAAAACTTTGAGAGATGTCCCCCAATGATGTAGAGGTTGGAGATCTCATCTCTCCCTGCCTCATGAGATGTTGCCATGTCCATTGGCTTCTGGAGGACCTAGGGTTGTCTCTGATATGCACAAGATGAAGAGAGGGTGGCCTCTCCCTCGGCCATTTCTTGATATGTCATACCTATTTCATCCTTGTTAAAGTGGGATCCCCCACAAGTAGCATCGACTAATCTCTGGCTCTCTACATTAAGGCCCCTAGAGAAATGTTGGACCAAACTGGTCTTCGGTATCTCATGGAGGGGCACTTCTCCTGCAGATCAGTGAATCATTTTCAGGCTTCATGTATAGTCTCATGGATAGCCTGAGAAAAGT
Source organism: Ottelia alismoides (assembly GCA_037367405.1). Taxonomy (NCBI): domain Eukaryota; kingdom Viridiplantae; phylum Streptophyta; class Magnoliopsida; order Alismatales; family Hydrocharitaceae; genus Ottelia; species Ottelia alismoides. The sequence continues at coordinate 43,799 of JAZKJV010003003.1, read as the reverse complement.
TGCTAATCATGGCTCGCATATGGTTGAGCCGACCGAGAGGTAGAACTTGTGAAGGAACGCAGATTTAAGTTCCTCCTAGGTCGTCATGACCATTCCCAAATGGTTGACCCAGTACATGGCCTTGTCTTGGAGGTTGAAGAGGAATGCGGTCATCTTGACTACACCTAATGGGATGTTAGGATAGTGGGTAGTTCTGCAGATGCGAGAGAACTACTGCAGGTGAATGTACAGTTCCTCATTGGTATTCCTGTGGAATGAGGGTAGAAGCAAGGAACTGAAGCTTTAGCTTGGAGTGAGCGTTCACTGGTGGGATGTGAATCCACTCGGTCATCTAGTTGTTTCCAAGATTATGTCTCTTTCAGTGTTGGTTTGGGGTTCTCATTCCTTGCCCTCTCTTCTTCTTGATCATCACGGGGTATTTTACCCTCTCCTTCTCCTCCTACTCGTATGTTCCTCATGTCATTCAGCATGTCTTGAAATACGGTTTGAATGAGTGTTATCTCAGTCAGTTGTTGTGGATGGCTTGAATGGAAGCCAGCAACTGAGCATTCATATGGTTTTGGTCAGGCATCTGGCATTGTTCTGGTTTGGGAGGTCATTGTCCTTTCCCTTTACCATGAGGAGCATCTCTGATTCTGAATCTAAAGAAATGAATTCTGTATTGGGATCCAAGACTGGCTAATTTATATAATGCAAGAGAATCCTAATCAGACCAGTGTGAAACTAAATACCATCTAAATGGATGAATCAGAGATTAAGGTCAATCCAAGATATTTAGGAATGGAGTAAAAGATGTAGACCAAAATCGACCTCCATTTGCAACAGGTGGACATGGGACAAGAGTCGTCCCGATTTATTAAGAAATAGTATTAGAGTGGAAAGAAGATGAGGAGTCTAGAAATCAATTCGCAAGGTCCGAACCAGATTCTCGGGAATCACCTCGAGTTATTGATGATGCCTGATCCATGGAATCGATGTAGGTGTCGGCAGAGTCCTGACTAAACCATCCAAGGATCAACATCATAGAGGGACAGGAAGATCGGTGTAGGAAGAAAGATATGATGGTCAACTAGGAATAAAGGGAGTGTAAAATAGTAGAAAGGCTCGAAGCGAGCATGAGGTCAAATAGGAGACATAGATAAAATTTTGTGCAAATGTGTGGAACTTGATATTTGAACCTTAATCAGGATTCATACAATACACAATAGAAAATGGGTTCACCAACTCTACACGTGCTAAGCCATAAGAGTGAAGAGTCCAATTTGCCCACAGTCAATTTGTGAGAATAAAGCATTTAAGATAATGATGTGTTTGTCGTTTCATTGTAGGCAAGTAATTGATGAATCTGCATTTCATCATCTTTATTCATTTATTTTAGCTTAAAATCCCCTATAAAACACATGTATATAACACTAACTCCATATTCTTACTAACTTGCATATGTGTGTAAATATTGTACACTTCTTACCATTTAAACTAAAATAAATAAAGAAAGAAAGGGAAAATAAAGAAAATAAAATAAAAAAAAGAGAAGATTGTATATATGTAATAGATACAGGTTGACCCGAACCCCGAGAGAAGGTCGATACTTGACATGATCGACCAGGAATAAAGTAGGGGGAGATAGGGTCCTTATTCAGAATACCAAAAAAAATTGTGTGCTATGTATATTTGTATACCACTATTTTATTTATATATAAATAGACTCGAACAAAGTAATTTTCAAAACAAAAGTTGTAAATAAAAATGTTTCCTAAATAATAAAAATAATTGCACAATCAAATCAAGTACAGAATAGAAGCAACCACACTTGGAAACGCCACTAAGCGATAATTTAAAGACCAATTCTGACTCCATATGAACTCAAATGTAACCAAACTCACTTCCATTGTATTCTAAATTAAATTATCTTTAAAATGGTTGTAACTTCATAATTTTTAGAGTTACGGGTGAAAAGTTTGTTTTCTGATGTGGTTTGTGAAATTTCACCATTTATTTGTACATATTGTATTTTATAAATATTTTTACTAATTATTTAAAGAAAAAATATAAAAAAATAAAAATTTTAAAACAAAAAAACTAACTGACTTCCTATTTAACTATGTATGTAATGTACCATATATATATAGTTTATGTATATAGTTGTTATTCTTAATAACCACCAAAAAATTTAAAAAATTAACATTTTTTGTTCAATTTAATAAAGTGACGGAAATACAAAAAATTATTTTTGTAAATATTTTAATACTAATTTTATTGCTATCTCATTTCAATTTTTTTCCTTATCTCTTTATCTCATTTCAAATTTTTTGAATTTCAAATTCTTATCTTTTCTATTATATGGCTCCTTCTCCCTCATTTCAACTAGATCAATCTTTGGTGAGAGGAGCCCAATCTCCGAGAGTCTTCTTGTCGCAGAAGGGTGCCTAGCCTTCGGATCGTCCGGTGACAGTGAGTCGGCCTTCGTTGAGATGATCAAGTTCTTTTCCGCTCTTAAGGTGAGATCCATCATTTTCTTCTTGTTTTATCCTAGGTTAATTATAGTTTACTTTTTGCATTTTCATTTCGTCGTCATTTTTTATCTAGATTTTTGAATCCATCACAGGTTGATTCTTCACCACTGATCTCGATTTTTCATCTCACATCTCGATCTATTCGCTTTCTTTTCTACCTCGCACGATCTCTCACCTCCGACCGCGCACGGTGGTCAGAGAGCCGGTTCCATCCGCCATTTCCTACAGAACTGCATGTGTTCACATCTTCCATTTTGATTTTGGAATCATGTCATCTTGCTCACATCCTAATTTGTTTATAAATACAAAATAAAAAAATATATATTTCCCTCTTTCTTTCTAACATTTGTTTTACAGGATAAAATAAAAAATAACAAAAATATAAAAAATATAAAAAAAAATTATTTACAGTTTTTGTTTTTTTTTTTAAATAAAAAAAAGTTCTTTATTATTGCATTTATGTATCTACAATCAATAAAAAATAAAAAAAATAAATTTGGGCCATGGCTACCAGCCCTCGCCACTCTATCTTCACCACCTTGTCGGTCGCCCCCTCTGCCGCAGGTCTCTACCGACTTCCGCCTGCTGCGGAGCCGCTCTGCCATCCACCGCACGCGTGACTTACCGGCCATCTGCCGCCCTCACGCAACACTAGCACGCGAGGCATCATCGCGTCTGCTCCGCCCATCTCCACAGATGTCGACGTTGTCGCCCCTCAACCTCCGTCCCGCGACAACCGCAGCCACCTGTGGCGCTCCATCGATGCCACCCCACTGCATTCTGGACACTCTGCCGCACTTGAACCGCGTGGAGGAATCCACCTCTATCGCCATAGTGAATCACCAGCAGCAGGACAACTACCGACCGCGAGGCACCGCCGGCGTGCCACCACCAGTCACCTGAAGCAGCGTCCCCTACTCCCCTTTGCCTCCGCCAGCACGAAGACGACGCCTAGCGCCGACCATACGCCTAGAGCCCCCTTGTCGGTCACCCCCCTCTGCCATGACCGTCATCCGTGAAGGCCACCACCCGCGATGCGAGAAGAGAGAGAAGAGGGAGGGCGGTTGCGCAAGCCCCCCTTTTGCTGCTGGTTGAAGAACAAAGAATAGGAAAAGGGAACCCTATGGTTAAATAAAAAATTGAAAATTACACTTCAACCTACAGAGTTCTTCAAAATTGCGCAAAGATCCCCACCATCCAGCTATCATGTGCTTCACGCATGCCCTCCAGGGTAAATGTCGTTTTCCATCCTGAAGTTTACTTTTATTACATGTAAAAACTTTTAACATTTGCATTTCAGTCCCTGAATTCCAGACCTTCATTTGCATGCTCTTTTTAGTGAAATAAATATTTTTATTGGTCAATAAATTACGAAAAAAATCATGCTATGCTCATGATATGTGTAATTTCTAGCATAAAATTTTCATTGCATTTTATATTCCATTGATACCAATAAAAAATCAAAAACTGTGTCATTTTTATCTTCATAAAATTCAATAATTCACAAAATTTTGAATATTTCTCTAAAAATTCCAAAAAAATAAATTAATTCCCTTTCATTGTCTTTCAATTTCTGTGCAAATTGTGTGCATTAACTATTTATAAAACCCAAAAAATTGAAAAATACTAAAAATATTTGAAAAAACACAAAAAAATCTACAAAAATTCAAAAATTGTCATTTCACTTCCTATTTGTAGATATTTATCTATAGTTTAGCATAAAAATAATCTATAGGAGTTTTGGGCACTTCAAATATTTTTAGGTTGCAAATTACTCCAGGATGTGCTTGTTTATCATTTTTCCATTGTTTGATTTTTAAAAAATACAAAGACATCTGAAAATTCTACAAAAATTCCCTAAAACATTTCAAAGCCTTTAAAATACAAAAAATATTTTCTATGAATTTTTCTGAGTATATTTGATATAATTGAAAAATATAAAAATAGTGTGGTGTGTGTATTTCTTTACTTGTGCATTTTGCTCCTTATTTTTTATTTTAAAAAAATTGCAAAATTAACATCACTAAAAATTTGAAAATCAGAAAAATAAAAAATAGAAATAAAAAATTAAAAAATTAAAAAGAGAAAATTCCACAAAACCCAAGGATAGTTTGCCTTTGAGATTAATGTTTTTCTCTTAATTGTTTTTTGTCGATTATTTGAATAATCCTTGGGAATTGTAGCCTCCCTAAGTTCGATCCTATCCGCTATATAGGTAAATAAGTAGCAAAAATTTCTCTCGCTTCATTATTCTTATAATTATTTTTATAGCTTGAGAAAAAATTTATTTATTTATTCCGAGAATTTTGGGGGTTGAGACGACTTCATATCCATTATTAATTATCAATCCTCGAAGATCCTGTGTAAACAAAATGGCATCGTTGCCAGGGAGGCACGACGAGGGTAGTTAGGTTTCTCTTTTGACTTGCTATTCTTGGTTGTATATATTTGTGTATATTTTTCCCCATTGACTTCATTGTTCATACTCCTTGTTTCATTTTATTTTTTCTACTTATATTTGATAATTGTGTTTCTTACACATTCTCTCTTTTCTTTTTCTTGTGAGGACCCACGGAGCGAAGGAGGTGATCCTCGGAGAGCCGAAGCACCCAAGCGATGTAGAGACGGCTTGATTCTTCACCGAGATACAGGATAGCGTAAGAGGAGGAGAAGAAGAATTGAAGGAGACCAAAAAAAGGTTTTTGTTTATTTATTTTTTTTCTAGCATTTGAACCCTTGTAAATGGACATTCATTTGTTGCGGGGTCTGTTTCGCCAAGTGTCGGTGCACTTGGGGGACCTCACCAGTTTTGTTTTCATCGCCTTATTTTTCTTTGTTTCCCGCGGATTTCGTGAGCTATCTATTGATTGCTTTAATTAATTTGCTTGAGCTAGGTAATTAATTAGGTCCAAACACCCTAAACAAGAATTTCAATACCTATAGAATAGAGCATAATTGGACTTAGTCAAATTAACATGTCCTTGCCCGTTAATAGAAGCTATTGTTAGGACGGTTCACTTGCATTTGCATATAAGTTAGTTTATTTTTTTGTATTTCAATTCTGCGTGGATCACTTGCATGTAGAGTGTTGGCGACAAGGTACACATCTCTAACCCATGCATGCATCATTGTATTTAATCGCGCATTGGCATTTCCGATCTCCTTGCCTTGTTTTCACTCATATAATTAAAAAGGAAATTGGACACTTGGTAGGTGATTCAGTGAAAATATTTAAACCAAGTAATAACTACCTAAAATTGGGACTGCTAAAGAAAACTCGACCCTAAATAAACATATAGAAAAAATCATTATTTTGGAGAGAGTAACCCCCGCTTTGTTTGATTTATCTACAGCGAGAGAGCGGCCCGCGCATTAGGATAGAACCACGCCCGAACTCTCCTCAGACTACTATCTTGTGATTAGTTGTTCTCCAGTGAGGACTTCATCGGGTAGCCGGTAATCGGTCCGGGATTTCCTTAGCAGAGTGGGCAGATCGGGTAGCCGGTAAACGGTCTTCACCCATATTGGTTGGGAAAAACTAGTTGTGAGATTGGGACAGTCTCTTGAGAGCATTTGGTTCCTAACATCTCACTTTAACCACTCTGATATATTGTATTCTCACCAAACTCTAAAAATTGACAAGATAATTGATCGAACCTTCACGATCTTTATATTGCGTTGAGTTTGTGAACTGGGGTTCTGTATTGTATTTGATTGCTTGTGTGCATACTAGATCCTTCCGTGCATTTGCGCCTTTTTTCTTGCACAGCTTGACTTGACTATCGTGTTCTCCCAATCCCCGTATTTTATTTCGAAGATGGCTGACTGAAGTTATTTTAATCCGATCTTCATGGACTTCTCACACTTTCCAGTCGATCCACCTTCCTTTTTCTAGGAGGACTTTCCTCATGATTTTTGTGCATACCCTCCTAACCCATTATTTCAGGAATCGGACGATGATTTTCACCCACCCTCATTCCATTCACCCGACCCTGTGATTTTGGAGTCACCTTTCATAGTGTCCACACTTGAGACCCTGAACCAGATGATGGAGCATATGAATTCGAAGATTAGCAATCTATTTAACATAAATGAGAGCCAGAATGTTGCTCCATTGTTTGAGGATATGGATTCACTTGAGGATAATCATGAGAGCTTACATTCGCCCAAAATACAAAAAATGAGAAAATTTTAAAAATCCAAAAAGATTCGGGGAGACACATTGTTAATTCATTTTGTGAGAAGAAGGAACCCATGCCAAACCATTTTCCCACATAGTCATTCACCATATGTCCCAGCTTTGACCCCAAGGATGCTACTATACAGACTGCTCTTGGCAATCCTCGTGTATATGTTAATTCTGATCTCCTCCCTTGTATGGAGGAGGTCCAAAAATTCAAAAAAATGTTGACTGAACCTGAAGTGATGGCCACCATTCATGAGATCATTAAAGCCCCACTTCACCAGGTCATGACACATTTATCTACTTCTCAACACAAGAAGAGAAAGCGAAGGAGCAGATCTGAGCGTCACATCTTGACCATGGCCACTTCCTATGACATCTCTCATCGTCTGTATTTTAAGAAAGGGAACGCTGCCACACCTCTTGTGAGCTGCTCCATATCTGACTATTATTGTGATAACACTCTCCTTGATGACGGTTCATCAATCAATATAATACTCTTCTCTATGGTACAGTCTCTTCATCTTCTGTCTCTCAAGAAAACCAGGATGATAGTTCAATTTGCTGATGGATCTATCAAGAGGTCGAAGGGTATTCTAGAAAACATGGTCATTCTTATTCAGGGCATGAACTTCACTTATGATTTTGTCGTGTTGCCATGGAGACCTCCACCCCTGTGGAGCACCCTCCAATCATCCTGGGATGGCCTTTCCTTACCTCTGCAGGAGCCGTTGTTGATTATGGATTAAGAGAGATTCGCTTCCTTCTGATACAGGGAGCGACGTGTTGATCACTACACCCATTACTGCCTAGAAACTGGCATCCCATGAGAGCCCGTATGTGTTAGCCAACCCCAAGGACCTTGACCTTGATGATAATATCAGAGATTCTTGTTGTATGTTGGATGATAATGAAACCCAATAATTCCTCTTCAAGGAGGAATACTCGGAAAGCATGAACCTTGGAGTTCCCCCTTCTGGTACGTGGAGATGCATTGATGACATCTGCGGGATTTACACGATAGACACCCCAGAGCGGAAGGCAGACTCTGAGACTAGACAGGACGGACATGATTTGACTATTTTCATTGATGAGTTTGTTCCTATTCACCCTGATTCAGATGAGACTAATAAGGCCAAATTTGATTTGATTGCTTTTATAAAGGAATTTGGGCCTTTTGATAAAGATGATGATCCAGTAGAGGCTCTCCATGCTGAAATTGATCCTACTTTTTCTGATAATGATTTCGAGCCATTTTACTTTTATGTTTGCGAGACTTCACAGGCGGGACATGACCACACTACTTCCAGTAACCGACTCATGCCTACACACTCTGACATTGTTGAGGATACATTCTTGGTCGATATTGATCAGTTCATGTCTAATGATAACCCTAATATCGACATATACCTTGTTAGATCCATTCCTCGGAGATCTTGCAAGAAGGTTCTCTTTCGACCTTCTTGACCTTTGCACATCCATTCCTCATGTATATCCTTTCGTTTCATTTTTCTTCTTCCATTTTATCATTCACCCCTTTTCCGTGTGTGTGTGTGTGCTATACTTAGGATAAGCTTTATCCTAAGTATAGGGGTGAATGATTTGTGTAGTTCATATTCCTCATGTTCATCACTCTTGTTGTTGCCTATACTTAGTGATACTCTACCCTAATATAGGGGGGTAATGTTGTTCATATCGTCTTTTTATTTCTGAGTCAGTACATTCTCTGCATCGGTTTTTCACTTTTGTACAGTCTTCTATACTTAGGATTACTTAATCCTAAGTATAAGGGGGATCACCGACTTCTATTCTTTTCATTTTCTCTTTGAGTCGTTGTAGTATAGGAGTCTTTTCACTTTTCTATACTTAGCACGAGTTATGTCTTCCTTTGCTGCTCTCTGATCACTATGAGGACATAGCTCGAGCTAAGTATAGGGGGTATTGTATATATTGTATATATACTTTAGACATAACTCGTACTTTTAATGATTATTTTGGGGATATGTATATAAATTCGTAAAATCCACATCTGTGTGTATAGACTTTGATCACCTTCAAAAAAACAAAAAAAAACAATAAAACAATAAAAAACAATAAACAACAAAAATAAAAAAAAACAACAAAACAAAACAAAAAAACCAAAAAAAACCAAAAAAAAATCTTGTATATACCTGTATATATTTTACTAACCCTTTTTCCTTTTGAAATAAAAACTACAAAATCAAATATCTATAAAAAAATTGCATAATAAAAAAAACTCTTTTTGCATGTGCATCATTTTTCTTTTCTTTTCCAAAAACACATAAATTGTTCAAAATTAGAAAATTGTTTCAAAAAAATTTGCTTTCTTTTTTGCATTATACATATTTCTTGCATTTGCATGTGAATTTTTCAGGATAGTATTGGCATTTAAACTAAGTCTGGAATAAAGTTGAAGAATGGAGCTTAGTTGGACCTTAATCCACTTAATTTCAAAGGAACCTTATAAGAAATGGAATTAAGACTTTTCAGGTCCTAGCGACTTAATTCTCTGAGTCCATAAGACTATGTTCACATGTCATCTTGATTAGTCTAAGTAGAACATTTAACAACACAAGCATGATTCTTTCAGATCGTGGCTTATCTTGGAAAAGCACTCTACACGTAGCTCTTCATGGAGGAGGTAGTGAGGAGGCAGAATCTTTTGGCCTAGAGTAGCATACGGGGGTAGTACATCTAGGCGGAACCTCTCGTCTTCCTCTAGGGAGGGAAGTGCGTCTTAACCTGGTCTAGAGATGTTGAGGTCTAAAGACAGGATGTTGTGGGGTTGCAATAATGCTTCAAAAGAGGGATAGTCTACTAGCTCAAGAGGAAAAACTCCTTATGTACATGCTGCACCATGTATATACTTTCAAAAAAAGGAAAAAATGCAGAATCTCCAAAAGTGGACAGGCTTGATTGAAAAGTAAAATGCATGTCGGAGTGTATATACAAGGATAAAAAAATAATAAAAATAACAAAAAAATCAATAAGAGCTTCAAAGTCAAAATTTTGTAAGCTTACAGCTGGCGGATGACTTGGCTACACTAGGCATGCATCCAAGGATAGGTAGCTACACTGCTTACCATCCATTCTTTTCTCCATCTCCTCTTCTTGAGTTGGTTGTACTTGAACTTAGAAGGGAATATCCCCATTCCTCGAGGAAAGAGTTGCTAGATCAGGGGACTAGAGATACCTTATTGAGGGAGGTTGTTTCTTTGCTACTTTTGAGATGGGGAACTATATTTCACTTACACCGTACAAGAAAAAATTCACACTCATAAGAATTTGTGTATGTAGACTTGTTCTAACCTGACTATTGAGGAGACCTGGATAGGAGTCTTATGGAACTTAGAGGCTATTAGGTTTTAAATCCATTTCCCATTAAGTTCCGCCACACTAATATTCCAAAGGTCCGACAGAGCTCCATACTACAATTTTATGAAGATAGTTTAATATTCAATATTATCCTAATTTCTTCATTTTTCCCTTTCTTTTCCTTTTTTTTGATTCACTTATTCTTTCAAATAAGTGTTTGCTAAGGGACTAGCAAAGGTAAAGCATAGGGGATGATGAATCTGCATTTCATCATCATTATTCATTTATTTCATCTTAAAATCCCTTATAAAACATGTGTATATAACACTAACTCCATATTCTTACTAACTTGCATCTATATGTAAATATTGTACACTTCTTAGCATTTTAACCTAAAATAAATAAATAAATAATAGAAAAATAAAGAAAAGAAAATAAAAAAAGAGAAGATTGTATATATCTAATAGATACAGGATGACCCAAACCTTGAGAGAAGGTCAAGACTTGACATGATCGACCAGGAATAAAGTAAGGTGAGATAGGGTCCTTATTCAGAAAATCTAAAAAAATTGTGTGTTATGTATATTTGTATACTACATTATTTTATTTGTACATAAATTGACCTCAAACAAAATAATTTTCAAAACAAAAGTTGTAAATAAAAATGGTTCCTAAATAATAAAAATAATTGCACAATCAAATGTTGTACAGAATAAAAGCAACCACACTTGGAAAAAGCCACTAAGCGATAACTGAAAAACCAATTCCGGCTCCATATAAACTCAAATTGAACCAAACTCACTTCCATTGTATTCTAAATTAATTTATCTTTAAAATGGTTGTGATTTCATAATTTTTGGAGTTATGGGTGAAAAGTGGGTTTTCTGGGGTGGTTTGTGCAATTTCACCATTTATTTGTACATATTGTATTTTGTAAATATTTGTAAATATTTTTACTAATTATTTTAAAAAAATTAAAACAAAAAACTAACTAACTTCCTTATTTAACTGTGTATATAAAGTACCATGTGTATATAGTTTATGTATATAGTTGTTATTCTTAAATAACTACCACAAAAAATAAAAAAAGTAACATTTTTTATTCAATTTAATAAAGTGACGAAAATACAAAAAAATAATTTTTGTAAATATTTTTAATACTAATTTTATCTCTATCTCATTTAAATTTTTTTCCTTATCTCTTTATCTCATTTAATTTTTTTTGAATTTCAAATTCTTATCTTTTCTATTTATATGGCTCCTTCTCCCTCATTTCAACTAGATCAATCTTTGGTGAGAGGGGCCCGATCTCCGAGAGTCTTCTTGTCGCAAAAGGGTGCCTAGTCTCCGAGCCGTCCGGTGACAGCGAGTCGGCCTTCGTCGAGGTGATCAAGTTCTTTTCCGCTCCTAAGGTGAGATCCATCATTTTCTTCTTATTTTATCCTAGGTTAATTGTAGTTTACTTTTTGCATTTTCATTTCATCGTCATTTTTTTATCTAGATTTTTGAATCCATCACAACTTGATTCTTCACCACTGATCTCGATTTTTCATCTCACATCTCGATCTATTCGCGTTCTTTTCTACCTCGCACGATCTCTCACGTCCGACCACGCACGTTGGTTGGAGATCCGGTTCCATCTGCCATTTTCTGTGGAACTGCACGCGTTCACATCTTTCATTTTGATTTTGAGATCGAGTCATCATGCTCACATCCTAATTTGTTTATAAAAAAACTAAAAACAATATTTTCTTCCCTCTTTCTTTAAACATTTATTTTACAGGATAAAATAAAAAATAACAAAAATATTAAAAAAAATATTAAAAAACTATTTACAGTTTTTGTTTTTTTTAAATAAAAAAAGTTCTTTATTATTTCATTTATGTATTTACAATCAATAAAAAATAAAAAAATAATTTGGGCACGGCTGCCACCCTGCGCCGCTCTGTCTTCACCACCTTGCCAGCCGCCCCCTCCACCACAGGTCTCCACTGACCTCTGCCTGGGGCGGAGCCGCTCCGCCGCCCACCGCTTACGCTACTCACCGGCCATCCACTACCCTCATGCAACAACAGCGCGCAAGGCATCACTGCGGCCGCTCCGCCCATCTCCACAGACATCGACGCTGTCGCCCGTTAACCTTCTTCCTGCGACAACTGTAGCCACTTGCGGCTTTCCATCGACGTCGCACCACTGTGTCCGAGTCGCTCCACTGCACCTGACCCGCGCAAAGGAGAGCACCTCCATCGCCACCGCGAACCACCAGCAACATGACCATCGTTGACTTCGAGGCACCGCCGACGTGCCATCACCAATCACCTGGAGTAGCGTCCCCTGCTCCCCTTTGCCTCCGCGAACACGAAGACGATGCCTTGCACCGACCATACTCTTGGAGCACCCTTGCCGGTCGCCTTCTTCCGCCATGACCGCCGTCCGTGAAGGCCGCCACCCACGACGAGAGAAGAGAGAGAAGAGGGAGGGCAACAACGCAAGCCCCCTTTTGCTCCTGGTTGAAGAACAAAGAACAGGAAAAGGGAACCCTAGGGTTTTTAATAAAAAAATTGGAAAATTACACTTCAACCTTCTTCAAAATTACACAAAGATCCCCGTCATCCAGCTATCACGTGCTTTATGCATGCCCTCCTAGGTAAATTTCGTTTTCTATCCTACGATTTATTTTTATTATCTTTTCATGTAAAAACTTTTAACATTTGCATTTCAGTCCCTGAATTCCAGACCTTTATTTGCATGCTCTTTTTAGTGAAATAAATGTTTTTATTGGTCAATAAATTATAAAAAAATCATGTTATGCTTCTGATATGTGTATCTTTCTATCTTAAAATTTTCATTGCCTTTTAAATTCCAATGATACCATTAAAAAATCAAAAACTGTGTCATTTTATCTTCCTGAAATTTAAAAATTCATAAAAATAGAATATTACTCTAAAAATTCCAAAAAAATAGATTAATTCCCTTTCATTGTCTTATAATTCCAGTGAAAATTTCGTGTATTAACAATTTATAAAACCCAAAAAAATGAAAAATACTAAAAATCTTTGAAAAATCACAAAAAAACTAAAAAAAATCAAAAATTGTCATTTCACTTCCTGTTTGTAGATATTTATCTATAGTTTAGCATAAAAATAATTTCCAGGAGTTTAGGGCACTTAAAATATTTTAAAGTTGCAATTACTCCAGGATGTGCAGTATTTATCATTTTTTCCACGTTTGATTTTTAGAAAAATACAAAAACATCTGAAAATTCTATAAAAATCACAAAAACATTTCAAAGCCTTTAAAACTCAAAAATATTCTCTCTCAATTTTTCTAAGTATTTTTTATATAATTGAAAAATACAAAAAGAATGTGGTGTGCGTATTTCTTTACTTGTGCATACTGCTCCTTTATTTTTATTTAAAAAAAATTGCAAAATTGAAATCACTAAAAATTTGAAAATCAGAAAATAAAAAAATAGAAATAAAAAATAAAAAGATTAAAAGAGAAAAATTCCACAAAAACCAAGGATAGTTTCCTTTGAGATTCCTGCTTTTTATCTTAATTGATTTTTTATCAATTATTTGAATAACCTCGAGAATTGTAGCCTCCATGAGTTTGATCATGTCCGTTATACAGGTAAATAAGTAGCAAAAATTTCTCTCACTTCATTATTCTTGTAATTATTTTTGTAGCTTGAGAAGAAAAAAATGTTTATTCCGGGAATATTGGGGATCGCGACGACTACATATCCATTATTAATTATCAATCCTCGAAGTTTTCCATGTAAATAGTAATCAGAATCAATCAAGAAATAATCACTTAAATATTTCATTCAATTAATTCGAGTGATTTTATGTTTGTTTTACTTGGGCAAGTCCTAAGGTCGAACTCGAGGAGGCAAAGGAACAACCTAATTTAGTGTCTATCAAATTTCGTGCGTGGTTTTTGAAGTGGGATATTTTTGATATTTTTAATGCAATTATTGAATGTGAATGCAAATGTGGCCAATTTTGAGGACTAGAAAATTTGATATATATCAAACGCAGTCCAAAAATTATGAAACTTGGTCGAGATGTAAATAATGATGAAATAAGTACACTGTAAGTTTTTTTTTTGGAATTTTCTGATGCAATATGAATATTTTATGAATTAATGAAAGCATGTAGTGATATTTTCAACAATTAATTATAATAAATATTAAATCTAATTATTTTCAAGAAATAAAATTATCTAAGGTATAGCATTAGGTGATTTATCTCAAAAAAATCCTAAACTCAAAAAATGTTGAATATAATACCTATTATAAATTAGTTATTGAAATACACAAAATGATTTTTATCGAGCAAAATATGCAAGCAAATGCAATTCTTTTTGGGCACAAAATGATTTTTATCCAGCAAAATATGCAAGCAAATGCAATTCTTTTTGGGCACAACGTAAATCATAATTAATTCTATTATCCATGAATTTTTGGCAATTTTTTGAGCAATGGTTACGTAGCTATAAATTTCTAAGCATATATTGGGTAAAATAAGCAACTTTCTACATAAATATCAATTATTAATGAACCATAAATCATAAAAATATCACAAGCATGCAATAATGTAGAGAATAAATTGAGCACACAATTTATTAAATAATAAAAGGACCTACTCAGATGAAAATCGATGAGACAGACACATCCGTGAGGGCGTGGCCTAAGCTTGGTACTTCGGACCAAGTCGATGTTCCACACAAGGCGGGAACACCATCAACGACTGGGCCCTACTCGGTCATATACGATAGAAGCACTAATACTTCAGAAATCCAGGTGATACACAAAGCAGTTATAGAATGGGTTTTGGGCTCTAATCCTTGGCGGGTTGCACCTCTCTCGTGGGAGGGGTTTTAGTCCCCTCCTAAAGTACATGAAAATAATGAGGACTTTACAAAGACAAAGCAATGAAGTCCGCTACATATTTTAATTAAGAGCAATGTTTATCTAACAGCATCCTTATTTTAGATTTTTTGGGTTTTCACTTTTTTTGGATATTTTGCATAAAAGCACCAAACGATGTTGTTAATTTTTATTTAAGTCCTCGGTACTCAAAATCAGAGGGAGATAACGGAAAAGCCGTGCACGTCGATTCAATGATGGAAGTCTCACCATAGAATCTAATGATGCTTGTAGAGTTAGACGACTTATAGTGCTTCCTAGCTCTCTCCATGTGGTATGCAAAACAGAATTTTTAAGCCTATCTACATGGCGGTGTGCAATCGAAAAACGCACCCTAAATAGTAGTTGTTATTAGTCATGAAGATGTTAGACATGCAAGCCCACGGCGAGCCATTATGCAATAAATGTTATTGCGTATATCATTCCCTGATCTGAAATGAAGAATAAATAATTTGCATAATAGGTCCCTCTGTACAATTAGGGTTATGTACCATGGCTATCTTAATAATCATGCAGCTGTTGATTCAACTATTAAATCATATAGGCTGGTGCTTGGATGAATATCTAAAGAGTTAGATTGAGGACTCATCAAGCACCGTCAAATGATTATTAAGATGTGATTTCCAGCCTGAGTAGGAGATGGCAATCCTTTCTCACATAGGCTGATATCTGACCGACCTCTTGATGCAGGTCCTCTGCATAGGAATAGAGATTCAGAGGTGTTAGATTAGTTAGGCCAAAGAGTTGACTTAACAAGATCGAGATAACCAATGTCCTATATCGTATGTTGTCACGATACAGGCACGCATCCTCTGACCAGAGACAGATGTGTTACTATATGTCTGAGTATGTACATTTGGCAGACCAATAGGTTGATGGCCTAACCAAGGTCTATACACCGGCGCGCTGGTGTGCATATAAGGGCATATGAGTAATACGATCTCTTAAAGTGATCATACAGGTTCACAACTGAACCGGAAGACATGAGATCACTAATGAGATATTGGGAAGAATCAAATTCCGTGCATGGTCGTCTCGCTTTGGAAGCTTGACTGAATTTGTAGGTTTGATATATACTTTTGCAAAGTATATGATCAAGACCTAGGTATGATATATGCTTTTGGAAAGTATATGATCGATACCAAATCCCAATGATCAAATGAGAACTTACTGATAAAACCCTGAAGTAGACAGTATAAAGTTGATCTAATACTTTGGGTTTATTCTAGGTCTTTCAGTATGCAGGATGTACATGTGTTGGGAATACCTGAGGGTGATGTGATCATAAACGATTGTATAACCATGACCCTTCCATTCCTAGGGAGTGATGAAACGGGTCTGGATTTTAGTGACTCCTCTCAGCAGAGAAGTAATCTGCTCTTGGTCCAAATGTTGGACATTGATCTGAATGTGATTCGGATGCAATGAGAAGATTAGATTTGCGGTCTTGATTTAATCAAGCATCTATGAGAGGCCCGAGATCTGGATTTGAGATAAGATCTCAATATCCAAGTCACTATACGTGGAACAATAAAATCGCCATGTCCTTATCTCCAAGTATCTGCGGAGAAAGCACATTATTCTTGAAGGAGTTCAAGAATAATTCATTTGATGAATTCTGTATCCAAGCATCGAGAAAATGGATAATTAAATATGATTTAATTATCATGAATAATATGAATTTGATTCATATTATAAGAAGAGATATCTAATATAGTTAAATGTGATTTAATTATCAAAGCTATGAATAACGTGAATGTAATTCATGTTATTTGGGCACATGAGAAAAGAGATCCAAGATGATTAAATGTGATTTAATTATCATGGATATGAATAATGTGGATAGCACTATCCATATTAATCATATATATTATAAATATGATTTATAATATATAAGAGAGAGAGAGAGAAATATTGTAAATAGCATTTGTTAATTATTAATATGTGAATTGGATTCACATTAAGTAATTAATTGGAAATGTAATTTACAAATTAGTTCGGGATGTGAATATGATTCACATTTTCTTCAATGGCATGATTGAAATATTCACAAATTAATTTGGAATTAATTTGGTGGATATTATTGCAAGAATAGTTATTGCAATTTATTAAGAAATAATAAGATAAATAAAAAGGAGACAAAAATCACCACCAAAAACAAAGGTGGCGTCACCCATGACTTGGTCATAGGTGACGCCTCCTATGTTTTAGGAGGTTTGTTGTCTTCTCTTTTTTGTTATCATATTATCTCTTAATAAATTTATGTTAATTAAATTGTGTTGATAATAATTCAACATATATATTTAATTTAATATAAATTAATATTGTTGGTTTTAAGTCAACAACAATCATAGCCATTGATTTTACATAGACCAAGCATGGCCATTGGATCTATGTATCCCATGGATTGAGATCCATTGGATCCTAAACTAATATAAAAGGAGGGCTAGGCTAGCCTTTCTTAAAATACACATCATGAAGAGTTGTACACGCCTACAACTCTCTCTCTCTCATATTCTCGCCCTCTCTCTTTCTCTCCTCCAAAAGGTGGTCGTCCATCTTGTGTTGAGAAGGGAGAGACTCTCGCCTTCGCCTTCGACGACTTGGGGATCTCCTTCTTCTTTGGGGTGACTTGCTCTAGAGGAAGACAACGGATTTTGTTTGACAAAATCAGGGCACTCGACACTTGGATCTTCATCAAAGATTGCGGGAAGGACGCGACTCATCATCGTGCCCGCAAGTGCGTTCTTCGTGGATCAGACTTGAGACAGGAGGATCTCTTGTTCGGGATCTCGAGATCACAACCACGCTCCAAGAGCTATTCCTTATACTTTGTGGTTTGATGAAACGATCCGAGAAGTGTTCTCGTGATCATGTGGTTTCATCTTTAGATTTAAAAATTTTAATTTCTGCTGCATCTCGCGACTAGTGCGACTAGTCGCCCCGATCGTATGAGATACAATCGTCACGCTTCTGTGATGCGCTTGAGGATTCTACATATCCTTCAAGTGTTATCAGAGCCAGGTTGAAAAAGGTTTTGGATATGATCCATGAACCAAGGACGACTTGGGTTTGAAAGGGTCGCGAAAGTTTTAGCGCATTTAAATTTTCGCAACTCTGTCTAATTGATTTTTTCGGCACTGTTTAAATTGTTTAAACACGAATTTTTCAATTGGATTTTGTTCGCCATTGAATAAGAAAATCATAGGATCTGAGTTCACTAAATTTGGATTTAATTTGCTCAAGATATGGCCTTTTGAATATGCATGTATTCACAGTTGCGGGAACTGCAGAACAGAATGTGATTAATTGTTAATTACGGTTTTGTTGCGTCTCGAAATGCATAAAATATCACTTAGGTTCTGTTTTAAATCAAGTTGGAAATCTTAGGGCACTAATTTTGCGAATTTTGGATTTAAATTGATCAAGATAAGTTAATTTTAGTGATTGGGGGTCACTGCTGGAAATTGACAAATTTGATCATGAACCTTGTGATAGTCATTCAAATTAATTTGATGAAAATTAATTGTTAATTTTTTGAAATGACCATTGATAATTATTTGTGAAATATTTAGAGATGATAATCAATTCCTTGAATGACATCCCACTAACTATAATGATAAGATAGTTGATCTTGATCATTGGTTAATTTGAAAACATCAATAAACATGGTTTGCATACAAAACCTAGGTCATCCTACAATAGTTGTAGGATAATTTTTTCATGCAAAACCCTCTTGCTTGAATAGGATTGGGGATTTGTTTAGCAAATCTCCTTATAATATAATCAAAATTGTTTTGATGTATATTATATGGTATAATTTCGATTGAAAGACCGATGAGCATCTCAAAGTACATGATGATCTATCTGGCGTTATCCTTTCCTGAGGTGGATATGGTGTCTATTCGGAGATCGTTGGGGTAGCGGGTTGCAATGTATGTGGTCCGTCCCACTCTCGTCGATACTGGCCATGACAGCGGGTAGGGACTGGATAATGCCGGAGAAATCAAAGTATATTTTTCTAATTATTAAAATTCAAAATAATACGTACTTTGAGATTATACCTACTATTCAAGTAAAATTCAAAGTTTGTTGATTGATAATAGGGTTGATAGTTAATTTAATGTGATTAAATTGATTATATCCTATTAAAGCACTCTATTATGAATAGATGTGTATTTCCCTTGGAAGAATTAATTACGTGAATATGATTCTCGATAATTAATTATTACAATTTGAATAAGAGGTGGAGGATCACATAAGTGACATCCATGGTCTCCCATCAAGGCAAAGGATTCCGTCGCCAGTTGTCGTATATAGGAGACGCCTGTCCTAAGTGACAGATCCTATATATGATTTAATTGGATCGGGCTCTTTGCTTCTCGAAAGAGTAAGGCCGTATACGTAGTGACCCCAATATCGGGTCCTCATATTATTGGGGAGATATTGGATTGCGTATAGCGAGTATTAAGCCTATTGATGGTTGGTTCAATTAGCAACGGGTCAACATCACCTTAGGGGTGGTGGGCCCGGGTGTTAAAGACCGAATTGGGAAATGCAAGTTGGACTTGCAAGGCGGAATGTGTTCCCGCTTTTTTTATCGGAGTTGCAGGTTCTCATATTATTGGGATGTGACGAAGATAGGAAAGGAGATCCCAGATCTTGCTAGAGATATAATGGTAAAATATCTCTTACATTGAAAGTGATTAGGAAATGAACTTTCATTGTTGACAAGGCAAGACAACTTTGATATAAAAATTCCTAAATCAAAGTAAAATATGTATACATAATATATATACACTTATGCAAATTTCTTATTTCAGATAACCCTTCATTAAACCCACTCAATGTTATACTCAATAATAACCAGTAAAATATCATGGATTGGACTCATGATCCAGATATTGTACTTGCAATTGGACACATAATGTATGTGGTTGCAATGTGCAAGTTTCCTCAAATATAATGAGGAATGACAATTAAATAAGACAATAAGACATCACCTTAGGGTTTGAATGTCTCTATAGTCTTGATCTTTCATTGAGTGTACTTTGGAAGTGACATGTCGATGGTGATCATAATTGTCAAATAATCCTTATAAAATCAAAGAAGATGTTTTGGCATACATATGTGCTCTAGACATTTAATCAGGAATGACATGGTTCTCTGCATTATGCAGAATGGTAGCTCGAAAGAGATGATGTATTCAAAAATGTTTGAATACCAACCTGAACCAATGTCTTAGAGTCTAGATGGATGTAGACATGATGAGTATCATCATTCTACTATCTATACTCTAGTCATTCATGAAGCTTCATAGTATTCATATTGTATGAATTTAATGAAGCATGTATAGATGTTAAAATACTCTTACATTGAATTCTTTTGAATTTAACATAAGAGATCCTTAGTCTTAAGCAATGTTCCGACCCGATCTCCTTTGCAATCTCTTTCGCTACCGCACCGAGGCATACTGATTGAAGATACGAGTTCCAGCAGATGAGACCCATAGATAAAGGGAGTGCAGTGGAAGCATGGGTTAGACCCAAGTAAGAACTATAGTCAGAGAGTTGATTGTACTTCTGTGACTTCCATATGACATCCTAAGAGTTGGATGAATGCCAATACTGCAATAAGTTGGTGTGTTGATAGTATGACTATCAAGTCTCTCTTGAATCCTTAGAGAAGGACTCGGATAGAGCACCCGAATAATCTACATTAATCATTGATATTGATTTGCTTATTTGATAAGATAAAGTCTAATAATTGTATCTCATTCTTCTAATGACACCTGTAATTGTTGCATATATTATAGAAGATTAATAAATTTGATCTTCAGGTTTAATGGTCAACTACATGGATTTTGATGCAGTTGTTGCAACAATCTCTATTGGATAGATGGACTTCATATTTTCAGTGGGAGAGCCCTTTGTCTTAGAGAAGGTCTCTATGACCTAGATATAAGAATACACTCATAGTTTATTTCTAAATGTTGGAGATAAACATGAATTCTGGAATAAACCTATCATAAAGAGTTATGATGGATATATTTCGGATAGTAATCTGACATCTAGTGGACTCTACTCAATTAGAAATTTAATGAATGGTTCATTAAGATTTCTAATACTGAAAATTAAACCTTTAAAGATCAATAGGAGGATAAAGATCATTTGACAATGATCTGGCATCATGTCTTAGACATATGTCTGTTGATGAGATCAACGGACAAGCAAGAGAAGAAACTTTAGAATGTCTAAAATTTTCAAAACTTGCATACTTATGAATATTGTATTCAAAGAAAAATGTCCAATACACCCTTCCTTGGGAAAGGTGTTAGATGTCGAGGTATTCAGGATCTCATACATATTGATGTATGTGAATCATCTATATCATAGTGAACATTATGGATATATGATATCTATTGATGATCATGTATGATATGAAATTTCTTCTCTTCACCTGAGAAACCTTTGAAATGTTCAAAGATTTCACAATTTTGGTTTAGAACCAAAGTTTGAAGGAAGATTAAATGAATTTGATCTAACCAAGGTAGCAAGTACTTATTAGATGAATTCAAAGAATACCTTATGAAGATATGAATATCATTTCTATCTCAATCCTCGTAACACACCTAAACTCAATGGAGTTGTAGGAAGATACAATTGGATCATGTGTGACATGATTTGATCAATGATGAATTTTAGCATAGTTATCCCTTAGTTTCCAGGTATATATGTGTAGTGGAGACTACACTATATATATATCCTTAATAAGATTCCATGCAAGTAAGTTGGAATTAAGCACTAGAGAGTGTTACTTCATTAGGAAAATAAAGTATGGTATTGGATACCTACTTTATGACCCTGAGATTCTTAAAAGATCTCATCTCTGAGAATGTGATTCTTAGAGGATGACTCTCTTGAGAATCAAGATGAAAATGAAGTGTAGGAACTCATTTAATCTTTAGAAGATAATGAGGCTCCTGAAATCAGGAACTAAAAGGATAATTAAAGATGAAACACTAATACCTCTTCAAATGAGTTTGAGGATGTATTCCATGTGTCAGTTAAGTCTGACAATGGTCGGATTTCATGTGATGAAACTCCTGAGGATCATGACATGGAAAGATGGATATTAGCAATAAAGTCTAAAGTAGACTTCATATACAAATGTTGTATATGGACCCTCGAGGATCCACCTATAAGGGTAAGACCCGTTAAGGTGTAAATGGATCTTCAAGAGAAAGAGGGAACCTGATGAGAAGGTAGAGACCTTCAAAGCACGGATCATAGCCATGAGCTACACACCGGAAGAGAAGACATTGCTTGCAGTAAGACTTGCTCTTCGGTGACCATGCTTAAAATCATCAAAATATTGCTAGCCTTAGCTACACAACTTGACTATTGCATCTTCAAGATGTAAGCCAAGATTGCATTCCTCTAAGAATATCTCTCTGAGGATATTCACATGAAGTAGCCCCAGGGCTTCATGGTTGAGGAATGCAAGATGTACTAGCTAAAGAACTCCATTTTTGACTCAAATAAGCTTCTTGTAGTTGGAACATAAGACTTGATGAAATTATAAATGTTATGATTTCAGATAGAATCTTGATGTACCATGTGAAGCTTAGTGGGAGTGCTATTGTGTTCATCGTGCTAAATGTAGATAATATCCTAATCATTTGGAATGATATAAGGACGATAATAAGTGTCTTATAGACTGGCTATTCTATATCTGGAATATGATTTCAAGGATACCTCTTAGATCTTAGTTCTGAAGGTGTTCAGAAGCAAAGAAAAGAGGGTGTTGGGACTGTCACATTTGTAGTGCACCTTGGACATGTTCCATTTTTCTGGAAATTCCAAGAAAGGCTTTCTTACCTTAAGATTTGGTACTGACCTATCTAAAGGGATAGCACCTCAAGTAGTTGAGGAAGTGAATGCTAGAACTGCTTGCACTTGTGCATCAGTTACGAGAAGCTAAGTGCATGCTATATGTGTACAAAAGCCAGATATCTGCCATGCAGTGGGAGTAGTAAAATGTTACTAATCCTACTATGGAGAAAGAACACTTGATTGCAGTAATAACAATATCTTCAAAGATGACAAGGCTTTAGAGATAGTGATCTCTAAGTCTTATCTTCAAGAGCTTAAGACTTTATAGATGGAGATCTAAAAGGTCTTGACTGTAGATACCTTATGAGATAGTGATCTCCAGGAATAAGGGTATTCTGATAAGGATTATGGAAATATTGGTTATAATGATTATTGAGCAATAGTGTCAAGGACCTATAACTGCTTTGACAAGATTGAGTATTGGTTGCATTAGATGCAACATTCGCATTGGATGCGAGCACTGTTACTGGGGATATGCAAGTGTCGTAAAAGGACTTGGCATAGTCTTTTGGGAACAGAGTGACTGATCAGCTTACCTAGCTATTTCTAAATAGCCTACGATTGTCACATGAGTGTGGGTTTAAATGATTAGCCCATTAATGGCTCTTTGGGCTAGTGGGAGATTGTTGGACATGCGAGCCCACGGCGAGCCATTATGCAATAAATGTTATTGCGTATATCATTCCCTGATCTGAAATGAAGAATAAATAATTTGCATAATAGGTCCCTCTGTACAATTAGGGTTATGTACCATGGCTATCTTAATAATCATACAGTTGTTGATTAAACTATTGAATCGTAGAGGCTGGTGCTTGGATGAATATCTAAAGAGTTAGATTGAGGACTCATCAAGCACCGTCAAATGATTGTTAAGATGTGATTTCCAACCTGAGTAGGAGATGGCAATCCTTTATCACATAGGTTGATATCTGACCGACCTCTTGATGCAGGTCCTCTGCATAGGAATAGAGATTCAGAGGTGTTAGATTAGTTAGGCCAAAGAGTTTACTTAACGAGATCGAGATAACCAAAGTCCTATATCTTATGATGTCACGATACAGGCACGCATCCTTTGACCAGAGACAGATGTGTTACTAAATGTCTGAGTATGTACATTTGGCAGACCAATAGGTTGATGGCCTAACCAAGGTCTATACACTGGCGCGCTGGTGTGCATATAAGGGCATATGAGTAATACGATCTCTTAAAGGGATCATACATGTTCACTACTGAACCGGAAGACATGAGCTCATTCATGAGATATTGGGAAGAATCAAATTGCGTACACGGTCGTCTCGCTTTAGAAGCTTGACTGAATTTGTAGGTTTGATATATACTTTTGGAAAGTATATGATCAAGACCTAGGTATCATATATGCTTTTGGAAAGTATATGATCGATACCAAATCCCAATGATCAAATGAGAACTTACTGATAAAACCCTGAAGTAGACAGTATAAAGTTGATCTAATACTTTGGGTTTATTTTGGGTCTTCCAGTATGCAGGATGTACAGGTGTTGGGAATACCTGAGGGTGATGTGATCATAAACGATTGTATAACCATGACCCTTCCATTCCTAGGGAGTTATGAAACGGGTCTGGATTTTAGTGACTCCTCTCAGTAGAGAATAATCTCATCTTGGTCCAAATGTTGGACATTGATCTGAATGTGATTCGGATGCAATGAGAAGATTAGATTTGCGGTCTTGATTTAATCAAGCATCTATGAGAGGCCCGAGATCTGGGTTTGAGATAAGATCTCAATATCCAAGTCACTATACGTGGAACAATACAATCGCCCTGTCCTTATCTCCAAGTATCTGCGGAGAAAGCACATTATTCTTGAAAGAGTTCAAGAATAATTCATTTGATGAATTCTGTATCCAAGCATCGAGAAAATGGATAATTAAATATGATTTAATTATCATGAATAATATAAATTTGATTCATATTATAAGAAGAGATATCTAAGATAGTTAAACGTGATTTTATTATCAAAGATATGAATAACGTGAATGTGATTCATGTTATTTGGGCACATGAGAAAAGAGATCCAAGATGATTAAACGTGATTTAATTATCATGGATATGAATAATGTGGATAGCACTATCCATATTAATCATATATATTATAAATATGATTTATAATATATAAGAGAGAGAGAGAGAGAGAGAAATATTGTAAATAGCATTTGTTAATTATTGATATGTGAATTGGATTCACATTAAGTAATTAATTGGAAATGTAATTTACAATTTGGGATGTGAATATGGTTCACATTTTCTTCAATGGCATGATTGAAATATTCACAAATTAATTTGGAATTAATTTGGTGGATATTATTGCAATAATAGTTATTGCAATTTATTAAGAAATAATAAGATAAATAAAAAAGTAGACAAAAATCACCACCAAAAACAAAGGTGGCGTCACCCATGACTTGGTCATAGGTGACGCCTCCTATGTTTTAGGAGGTTTGTTGTCTTCTCTTTTTTGTTATCATATTATCTCTTAATAAATTAATTTATGTTAATTAAATTGTGTTGATAATAATTCAACATATATATTTAATTTAATATAAATTAATATTGTTGGTTTTAAGCCAACAATAATCATAGCCATTGATTTTACATAGACCAAGCATGGCCGTTGGATCTATGTATCCCATGGATTGAGATCCATTGGATCCTAAACTTATATAAAAGGAGGGCTAGGCTAGCCTTTCTTAAAATACACATCATGAAGAGTTGTACACGCCTACAACTCTCTCTCTCTCTCATATTCTCGCCCTCTCTCTTTCTCTCCTCCAAAAGGTGGTCGTCCATCTTGTGTTGAGAAAAGAGAGACTCTCGCCTTCGCCTTTGACGACTCGGGGATCTCCTTCTTCTTTGGGGCGACTTGCTCTAGAGGAAGACGACGGATTTTGTTTGACAAAATCAGGGGACTCGACGCTTGGATCTTCATCAAAGATTGCGGGAAGGACGCGACTCATCATCGTGCCCGCAAGTGCGTTCTTCGTGGACCGGACTTGAGACAGGAGTATCTCTTGTTTGGGATCTCGCAATCACAACCACGCTCCAAGAGGTATTCCTTATACTTTGTGGTTTGATGAAACGATCCGAGAAGTGTTCTCGTGATCATGTGGTTTCATCTTTAGATCTAAAAATTCTAATTTCTGCTGCATCTTGCGACTAGTGCGACTAGTCGCCCTGATTGCATACGATGCGATCGACACGTTTCCATGATGCGCTTAAGGATTCTCGATATCCTTCAGAAGAACCGCATGCCAACTATTCAGAAATGAACCTGAGAGTTTGGTCTTCGAGACATCTCGGTGCCCGTCACAACGGGTCCTGCCAGCATTGTATGATGGCTCTCTCGGCATATAGGTTCAAGTCCAAATAGTTGATAATTATTAATTTGACTAGATCCAAATGTAAGAGACTATAGATACATAATTCTTGTCAGGGTTAGGACCTAAATACTAATTCAAGCAATCCTAGAGTCTAGGCGTTCCATGCACATAAAATAATTAAAAAGAAAGGGTAGAAAACTCATAACATCGGGAAACGAAGTAAAAGAAAGGCGATAAAAACTCAAGAAACTGTTATGAGGCCCCAGGTGAACAATCACCTGGGCAATGGACCTCGTTAAGTAGAGTAGTGTCCAAGTCCAAAAATTATTACAAGTAATAATGAATAATAAATAAATCAGTCTCTCACCAAAATAAAATAAAATCCTAAGCTAAAAATATATGCTAAGTCTTCTCTTTGTTGTGCTTCTTGCCTCTCCAACTAGTCAAAGGAAGAAGACCAGTCTCAACCATGCTCGCTGCCTCAACTCCCTAAGAAGTCGTCCTAATGTAGCAGGCCCTCATAGTAAACACAACAAAAGATGTGTATTCGCACAATTAATCAAATAATTTGTGCAAATAAATAAAAGCTATAGATATGCACAAGTAAAAGAAAGAAGAAGCATATGTCCAAGAAATAAAATAAAATAAAAATATGCATAAATTATGCTACACAATGTTGCTCCTCGGCAACGGCGCCATTTGATGAGCACGGATCCTGCGAGGGTTTAAAATTATTCTCATTGAATATGCGAAGACGGATTGTCGCTGCGGCGACCACTCACAAGATCACATGTTCAATCAATAAATACCTACAGTATATAGATAAGCAATCAATAACCTTACAAATGTGAGGCACAATTTATTTTGCTCTACAAATAAAGATGTACAGTGTATAAGCATGTAGAGGTGGAACCACATAGAGCAAGCCAGGTAGCCCGATGATTATTTCTAATCAATGTGAATTACGTACACAATTATCATCTTGATCTTTATTGTGTGGGATTGTAGCGGTAGTGCAAACGAGATGTGGGAGGCAATAGCATCTTGTATCTGAAAGGTAGCCAAAGAGATGCTAGGCGAGTCAAAAGGAGGAGCTCTAGGTTAAAAGGAGGCTTGGTGGTGGAGTGAAGGGGTGCAAGAGAAGCTAAAAACTAAAAGAGCTTGCTTTAAAGCTATGTCTAAGGATAGAACAGAGGAAACTGTCACAGACTAAAAAATAGCGAAGAAGGAAGCAAAGAAGGCTGTAAGCGAAGCTAAGTCAAAAGCTTATGAAGTTTTGTATAAAAATCTCAACTCTAAGGAGGGCCAGAAGGATATATTCAGGTTGGCCAAAGCAAGAGAAACAAAGACCAAAGACCTTTCTCAAGTAAGATGCATTAAGGACGAGGAAGGTCACGTGCTTGTTACTCAGAAGGATATAGAGACTAGATGGGAGCAGTACTTCCATAAACTTTTCATTGGAGAAGGAAATAGAGAGATCACTTTGGGTGATCTATCTAGTAGTGAAAGTTACTTGAATCGTGCATGCTATAGACGAATACAAAGAAAAGAAGTAGAGGAGGCTTTGAGACCTGGGAAAGGTGTTGGACCGGATGGCATCCCTGTGGAAGTATGGAAAGTTTTAGGTGAGCGTTGTTTGACTTGGCTTACGAATCTATTCAATGGTATTTGGCGAAGCAAGAAAATGCCTGAAGATTGGAGGAGGAGTATCGTGGTGCCTCTTTATAAGAACAAAGGAGATATTCAAAATTGTTCAAATTACAGAGGTATCAAGCTGATGAGTCACACTATGAAAATTTGGGAACGTGTGATCGAAAGAAGGTTGAGGCAAGTTTCCCAAGTAAAAGAAAACCAATTCAGATTCATGCCAGGTCGCTCAACTATTGAAGCCATCCATTTGTTGAGGAGAACAATGGAGATTTATAGAGCTAAAAGGAAGAGTCTCCATATGATCTTTATTGATTTGGAGAAGGCTTATGATTCCGTCCCACGAGAGATACTGTGGAGAGTTTTGGAGAAGAGACAAGTACCTGTTCTATACATTAATCTCATAAAGGATATGTATGATAGGGCTTTATCTTGTGTAAGGACCCCGACAGGGAAGACTGACTATTTTGATA
Organism: Ottelia alismoides; assembly: GCA_037367405.1. NCBI lineage: Eukaryota > Viridiplantae > Streptophyta > Magnoliopsida > Alismatales > Hydrocharitaceae > Ottelia > Ottelia alismoides. The sequence continues at coordinate 15,463 of JAZKJV010003003.1, read as the reverse complement.
TCAACATTGGTTTACATCAAGGTTTAGCTTTGAGTCCATTTCTTTTTACTTTGATTATGGACGAGTTGACAAGTCACATTCAGGATGAGTTACCTTGGTGTATGTTATTTGCTGATGATATTGTGTTGATTGACGATAGAGATGGAGTAAATGAGAAGCTTGAGGTTTGGAGACATGCATTGGAGACTAAAGGTTTTCATATAAGTAGGGCTAAGACGGAATATATGGAATGCACCTTTGATGGAAGCAATGATGAAGGAATTGAGGTGAAGATTGGTGATGATAACATTCAGAAGAGAGATTCTTTTAGATATTTGGGATCTATTTTGCAAAATGATGGGGAAATTGATGGAGATGTTACAAATAGAATAAATGCAGGCTGGCTAAAGTGGAGAGGAGCCTCCGCTGTTCTCTGTGATAAGAAAATTCCTTTAAAAATTAAAGGAAAGTTTTACAAAGCAGTCGTGAGACCTGCTATGCTTTATGGTTCTGAATGTTGGCATGTGAACCATAGACATGTGCAGAGAATGGTTGTCGCAGAAATGAAAATGCTAAGATGGATGTGTGGACATACACGTAAAGATCGGATTCGGAATGATGCAATCAGAAAGAAAGTTGGTGTAGCTCCGATCGAGGATAAGATGCAAGAAAACTGCTTAAGATGGTTTGGTCATTTGTAAAGAAGGTCAACTGATGCACCGGTTAGGAGATGCGAGTGTTGGGATTTTGAGCCGGCTAAGAGAGGGCGAGGACGGCCCAAGAAGTGTTGGAAAGAGACTATACGAAGGGATCTTAGTTTTTTGGATATAAGTCCGAGATTGACCCAAGATAGATCTGAATGGAGGCGAAGAATCCATGTAGTCGACCCTACTTAATTGTGGGAAAAGGCTTTGTTGTTGTTGTTGTTGATTTTCTTATTTTTAAATTTCTTTTTCTTTTTAATATATACAATATAGGAATATATATAATTATATATACAATATAAGATAATATATTTATGAACAAAACTAAAAATAACCAAAATATTATGGAATAAAATGTTTTTGTATTTTATATTTTTTTATTATTTTTATGATTTTTGGAAAAAAATCAAATTTTATGGATTTTTAAAGTCAAAAATATCCCAAAATAGGGATTAAATAAATAACCCGAATCGATTTGTAAATTAAAAATAGAAAAAAAGTATCAAAATTTCTCCAAATCAATTTCAACATATACATAAAAATGTAAAGAAAATTTAGAGATAAAAATAAATATTTATGGAAATGTTAATGATTTTTCCATTTTTTACTGGATTAGGAGCTTTTTAATTTTAGTCTTTTTCTTTTTCTATTTTTAGGGATTTTTGGTCTGGAGTCAATATCGTTAATAATAATCACACTATATTTTTTATAATTTTTAAAGGTATTTTAATATTTTTTGGCATTTTTATAGTTAGAGAGGGACAAAATAGGCTCCATTTGATTTTTAATAAATAGGCAAGTGCATAATAAAATTCATGGCGTGAAAGAACAAGCATCCATGTACACTATCCTATTTTTGCATTTTTTTGGAGCACAAATGATATTTATAAAAATTATAGAGACATGTACAAAAATGCTTGAACTAGAAAGGATGTATTTGTAACTAAAAATAACTGTATGGAGGTACATGCAAATATCTCATAACTTTACAACTGATATTTACATTTTATAGACTAATACAAAAATACAAAACCCACAAGGGCTTCACTACAAAATGGCCATCTCACGTGGGACCGCTCATAAGGTGACCTGGCACAGACCCAGAAGTAAATAACACAAAATACAAGGGCTTACATGCAAATTTTACCAAACAATTTAAATGAAATAAAATAATTACAGGACCAAATGAAAAGGCAAAAAGATAAAGGGTGGATTATGCAATTTACCCTTTATTTATGCGTGGATCAATGATCGGGATAACTTGACTTGAGCACGTGGCAGCTCCATGTCGTGTGATAATGGTTCGTAGGCCGATGGTTAGGAATAAATCTCACCCCAAATCTAACGGTTCAAGGGGGCGATGATCGAGCGGTATCTGCTACATCTATAGTGACGATCATTGAATGGTTATGGAGTGTCCTGAAAAAATGATTTAGGAACAATGTTGTGTGTTCCTTCGATTCGCTCCTCCTCTCTGCTCCGAGCTCCTCTTGGACTACTAATGTGTTCTACGGCATTGATGAATACCCATTCATCACTCTTTATTCTTATATTTTAGCTACAAAAACCTATGCAAATGCATGTAGATATGTGTAAATAGGAATAATTAGCAAAAGCATGCATGTTTGTAAATACTTATAATTAGCATGTTTTTGTGCAAAAATAAAAGAATAAAGATGAAAAAGAAAAAGAGGGAAATATTTAGAATAAATATTGAGCAACCTAACCCAAGGGAGGGCTCAGCATGGGCCTGACCGCATAAAAGCCAAGTAGAGGGAGATAGGGGCTCACATATGTATATATTTGTAAATAAATAAAAATTATATTTTCTCAACCAAAAATATGCCTGTATATATTTTGTATATATTATAAGCTATTAAAAACAAAATAAAAACTTTAAAAATCAAAAATCCAAAAAAATACCCCTTCATCATGTACATAGACCACCTTATTTATTTAACCTTATAAATATATTTATTTATTTTCAAAACTTTTTGTAAATATTCCATGCTACATATTGTAAATAAAATAAATAAAAAGAAACAAAACAAAAATCAATAAAAATTACAAAATTAAAATTGCAAAAATATCTTGTACATATACCATGTATATAGTTGTACATAACTAATATTTTACCTATGTATATAAATAATAAAAATAAAATAAAAATAGCCTTTTATTCCTCATTTTATCCTATAAATAAATAAATATAAAATAGGAATAAAAATGTATAAAAATAACTTATTAAAAATCAAAATTAAAACCCTATATTGTATATATACCTATGTATAGACCTATATTGTATATACCTTATTTTTATTTCCAAAATTAATTAAAAATCACAAAAAAATAGAAAAAAATAAATTAAAAATATTTCATGTTTTAAGTTTTTGAAAATTCGGCCATTTATGGCCAAAAAAATCAATTAAGGATTCAATGCTTGGCGGGCTCTGATTGGTCCACGGGGGATTGTTGCCCCCGGTCAACTCCCCCCCAGGACCACAGAGCCGGATCTGGTTCGCGGACCCATCTTCTCCCATTTATTCTAACCAGATCCGACCTCCATTTAGCCTAATCCATGGTCCTAATTACTCCCCATGTATCCGGGAATCTCGCCCGACATCGATCCTAGGGATCCGTGCTCCATCGAGCCGGACCCGAGCTCTTCTTCCCGGACCTGCACCCACATAAAAACCGAGCTCCGCCGCATTCATTGCCATCTTTGGCTCTCCACTCTCACTCCCGTGACCTCCATCGCATCCAGTGAGGTGACAGCTCCCGTTGCCGGTGTTGCAGCGAGGAGAGGGTGGCCGGACCATTGATCCGGCAGCTTTGCGCCGCCGTGCTCCCGCCTCAGTGCCGGAGCCAGAGCCTCAGGTCTAACACATATTGACGCCCTTCGAGGCAACGACCAGGAGCTAGCCAAGCTCCAGCATAGTCTTCCACGCCACCCAGGTAACCTTCGAACCTTCTGGTTTAGCCTAATTTTGAGTTACCCCCAAATCTTAGCTTCGCCGAATTCCGTCGATTCCGGCCACATCGAGCATCGTTTTGATCATCGGAACCCACGCTCACCTTCGCCATCCCTCGACGCACGTTCTACGCCCATTCGTTCAACCCAGCTCGCCCCGGAGCTGGGATTCGAGCTCCACCGTCCTCCGCTCGCCGGAGCTCGCTCATCCCGACCCCCAGTTCACCCTCACGCCGCTTCTTCGGGTCGAGGCACTTTGCCCTCGACCCGCGAAGCTTTTGGTATACTTTGCAGGTCAAGAGGAGGCCATCTGAGGCCCCCTCACTTCCAGACCAGGAGCTTCTCGCCGCCGACCTCGCCGGAGCCCCTCCAGGGCTCGGCCGGGTCATCTGAAGCCACCACCAGCTGCGGGACCTCACGCCAATCTTCTCCGATACTTGGAGGCAGCTGAGGAGGACCCGGGCACGTGCACTAGGCCGGTGAACCTCGCCGGCCACCTGTTCTTCGGGGTACCTCCAGCACCGTCCGATAGCCCCTCTGCTCCATGTTTCGATCGTGTCCGTCCGTTCATCGAGCAGCAGCAACCACCCGATCATCCAGAGGAGCCATCCGGACCGTCAGAGCAGAGGAGAGAAGGCACAGCACCTGACCCGTTAGATCTCCCACGTGTCCCCCTCTGGAGCGTCGATCAGGCCCACGTGCTGAAGAAGAAGAGCGCCCGCCGACCAGGACCGTTGGATCATCCACGTGGCGCGCATCCAGCCGTCGACGAATAAAGGGGTAATTTACTTAGGGCCCCCTCTTAGTTTTGTTTTCAGTCCTAGTCCTGTAAATATTTTAGTAGTTTTATTTACGTAGGGTAAATTGCACCTCGGACCTTGTGCTTATTGAGATTCGCATTTATACCCCTGTTTGTGAGACTCACGTGCTTCGTCACGTGTATACCTGGTGTATTTGCAACATTTACCCTGTAGATCTGGTTGTTTGTTAAATGGATAGATACTTTCTGGTATTTGCATTTATGCCCCTGTGAGCATTTTATTTGAACATGTGCGTGTTTTAGTGGGTTATTTGCATCCAAGCCCCTGGACTTTTTGGTACGAGTTACCAAAAGGTCTAAGAACTTGGTTTTTATTACCAGAGGTCCCTGAGTGCCCCAGGCACGCGCCACGCGCGTGACTTGCTGGGAAAATTGCACCTGGACCCCCAGAGTTTCGGGTATTTGCACTTAAGTCCCTGTGCACTGTGCCCCCTTTTTGATTTTGAATAAAATATCAAACCACCTCCAAATTCGATGAAAATTTGACACATGGCTCCTGCCATGATGTTGGATTTTTGAGAATTTTTGAGGATATTTTTGATTTTATTTAGTATTTTTAAAAATTCAAAAACATCTATTTTAGCTACTGTCTAGGTTTAAAAATCCCAAAAAATATAAAAACACCCCCAAAAATTCTAAAAAAATAGTTACTGTTCTTTGAGTGTTTCTTGATTTTCTAGCCAATTTTGGTTATTTTTCATTGAGTAAAAACCCTAAAAATTGAAAAAATCTAAAAACTCATAAAAAGTATAATAAATAATCTAAAAATCCAAAAACAATAATTTTGGTGCTCAAATTTTCCTTATTTTCTCTAGATTACAGGAAAAATTACCTCCAGGGCCCTCTGAGATCCCTTAAATATTTTATTTTTGGGTTTTGGGCCTTGCTGGATAGTGCCTTTTCTTTTTCAGTACTGTTTGATTTTTATAAAATAAATTACACCTTATAAAAATATTCAAAAATTCACCAAAAACATTAAAAAACCTAAAAACATAAAAACAATTTTTCTTGAATTTTTGCTTGATTTTTGGTGCTTTTAATAATTAGCTAAAGTGTGTTTATATTTGCCTTCTTTTATTTTCTTCATATTTTAAAATCCTAAAAAAATATAAAAATCATTAAAAACCCCTAAAAATACTTTTCTTTTGTTTTATTTTCTTTTTTACTACTTCGTAGGCCCTAGGCCAACCCGTGCTCCTTGTGTTCGACCCTGGAGCTATACCATGTTAATCCCCATAGCTAAGACCGCTCTCTTCTTTGTTTTGATTGATTTGACCTATTTTGAGTGGTTGATTTTTCTTTGATACACCTAGTCTGATTGATTGAGGTCGCAACGACCATTTCCATACCTTTACCTTAGTCATTCAGAATTTGGTGTTATCAGAATGGCGCCGTTGCCGGGGAGCACGGCTTAGTAGTGTTGTTTTTATTTTCGTTTTGTATTCGCGGCTTTTCGCGGCTCTTCGGAGCTCGCGGCCTTTTCCGGGCTTTTGTTCATAATTCCTTTTTGATTTATTTTGTTTTATTTTGTTTTTTCTTTATTTTTATTTTTGTTTTATTTTGTGTGATTATTTTATTTCCATTTTTGCACATATACCCTGACTTGTATTTTCATTTCTTTTTCTTTCATTTGATTATTTTTCATTGGTCTGACCACTTTTCTTTTCTCTTTCTTGCAGGGCCCGAGGACCGCGGAGGCGACTTTCGAGAGCCGGTGCTGCCGCGGCACTTGGAGGCGGCTTCTTTCTCTACGAAGCCGCAGGGAGAGAGCGAGAGAGAGAGAGTTGAGTGGGTGAGGTACTAGGATAGTTTTTCTTTATTTATTATTGTAATAATACAGGGACAGGACACTCTTGGACATTTGTGGACTTGTGACCGTAGCGGGTCTGTTTCGCCGAGCACCGGTGTGCTCGGGGGACCATTAGGACCTCGCGGCTTTTTCGCGGCTTTTCTCGCGGATTTCTTTTTATTTTTCTTACTGTCATTTGCCGGTTTTTCACGGTTTTTGCTCGAGCCCCTAGATTTAGGACTTTTCTGGTGATTGTGACGTATTGAGTAGGATCCACACACTTAAGGCATATCTGTTTCCTATAGAACCGTAATTGGACCTACTTAAAATAAATAATAAAAATAACCGACTCGCTAGCCTCCGTAGCCTACGTGCCGTAGCTCGTCCTGTAAAGCGCTTACTCCTACCCCCGATTTGTCGGGCAGGGGAGGGACGAGGCCAAGACCGGGACCCTTTGGCTTGGAGGTCGGTGACCGGTTAGACGGTTCTTCGCTAGAAGTTGCTCGTCTAGGACTCGCTTCCCGCTGCATCATTTAGCTTAGTTTAAATTCTATCTTTATTTTATGCGCGGATCATTTTGCATGTAGAGAGCTGGAGCAAGTACGCATTTCTGACTTTGCATGCATCATTGATTTCTCGTGCATCAGCTTTTTCGACTTCTCCCCCCTGTTTTCGACTTAATAATCAGGAGAATCGAAAAATTCGTTAGGCGATTTTGTTTGATTTGAAAAATACCTAAAAAGTGTAACCATAAAATTGGGACTGCTAAGATTATTGACCTTAAAACTCGCTCACCCTAAAAATTTTGTCTTGGGGAGAGCAACCCCCTCATTGCTTGGTTTGTATGCGCGAGAGAGTGACCCGCACACTAGGTAGAGCCCCCCGCGGCTAACCGACTGATTACCGACTCTTCGTGTGGGCCAATCGGTTGGGGTTAGCAGCGGGATATCCCAACAGGTCACGTAAGCGCTTTGATATCTTGAGTGTTCACCAAAATAAAATCGGACAAGATAATTTGACCGAACTTTCACGGTCTTCAGCTCGCGTTGCGTTGGTGAACCGGGGGTTTTGTTTTTCGATCATAATTTTTCCAGATCTCATCCGCCCTACTCGCCAGATCAAGATGATGGGTAGACGATCTCTTAGGCAGCCTCTGGCTGCACCGCTTTCGGGCGCGTCTACCTCATCATCTAGGTTGGCTCGCGAGAGTTCAGACCCGCTCTCCGAGCCCGAGTACGACTCCACCCTGTTCCCCCTCGATCCCCTTTCTGACCTTCCTGAGAGACACGAGCCCGAGGAGAGATTGATACACTTGACAGCACCTGAGTTGGGCTCATTTGATTTTGCAGACGTCGAGATGGCCGGAGCAGGCAGTTCTGATGATCACTCCCGTAGACCAGAGGCACATCGTACTAGACCAGGGAGCGATCAACTCCACCCTGATCGCATCACTCGATACAGTTCAGCAGCAGCTCCGCGATCAGGGGAGCATTCATGATTGAGATGAGGCGTGAGTTGGAGAGGCTCAGAGCAGAGCGAGATGCGCAGAGCGAGCCCGAGGAGATCCCGGATGCAGATGCACAGGCACGAGCCGGCCGCCGCAGCGGCAGCAGCCGCAGGAGGAGCAGGACCACCTAGAACCGATGCGGGATTTACACAATCCCGGATCTACACTGATGCACCACTGGGTGGTGGTTCCAGCTATCGTGGGGGACTTCAAGTTCCCCCCGAACACCTTGCAGATGCTCCCTCGGTTCCATGGACTTGCTACAGAGGAGCCCCACCTCCACCTCCAGGAGTTTCTGATGATATGCAGCACTGTCCACGACAGACATGTGGACCAGGACACGATCAGGATGATCGCATTCCCCTTCTCACTAGCAGACAGAGCAGCCACCTGGCTGAAGCATTTGGGGAGATTCGTCTATACCTGGGAGCAGCTCTGCACCGAGTACTTGAACAAGTACTATCCACTCGGGCGGACGAATGCAGCGAGGGCCCTGATTAGTAACTTCTCCATGTTCCCCAACGAGCAGTTCCACGAGGCTGGGAGAGGTTCAGAGAGCTCCTGGACAGATGCCCGCACCATGACATCACGAAGCCGAACCTAGTTCAGAGCTTCTTTAGCGGGTTGTCACCAGAGCTACAGGGCCTGGTGAATGCTTCTTGTGGCGGGTCCTACTTCGCCAAGGACCACGACCAGGTCTGGGCTATTTTTGAGGAGATGGCAGAGAACTACATGGTGATGTCCCAGACCCGGCTCTACACTCAGAAGACCCAGCCACATCAGCCAGACCCGTGCAGTACCAGAGGATAGCACGGGTAGATGCAGGTCCTTCCAGTTCGTCCGCAGCAGCCACAGCAACAGCACAGTTAGAGTCGTCAGCTGCGGACATGGGCATCATCAGCGAGAAGTGGACCGCATGGAGCTGATAGAGAAGAAGCAGTGCAGAGTATCACGCAGATGGAGCAGATGGCACAGGTCTTGAGCGACATGAAGACACAGCTCATGTGTCTCCAGGAGGCACAGACGGCTTCTCAGCCCCGTCTTCAGTCGCGAGGCGACGCCGGCAGCAGCAGCAGCTCGTCCCAGCGCTCCAGCACCCCAGTGGCAGCCTAGACAGGTTCACCTTGTACAGGCGGAGCCGTACCAGCAGCTGCAGCCCACCCTACCCGTCACCATCATCTCCAGAGATGCAGATGGTGGTCTACCAGCCGGACCAGCCTCTGGCAGTACTCCCGCCAGCCCCCTTTGATGCCGAGCCGTTGATGGATGTCAACGGGATTTGGTACGACCGCCCCCAGCCTGGGGATCCGACGAGACCATCCCGGGATTCAGGTGGGGGAGTGGTGGTGCCCAGCCCCAGTAGCAGCCGTCAGGACAGGGAGGGCAGTACTCCCAGCAGAGAGACCATCACCAGCCGCAGCAGCACCCCCAGCGTATCAGCAGCAGTCGTCCTACGGTCCTCGTCCCTATCAGCAGCAGGGACAGTCTTGGAGACGTGAGCAGCAGGCTCACCAGGGATACCAGCACCAGCAGCACCCTCCATCCTACCCCTCTTACCCACCACAGCAGTTCCAGCAGCCTCACCCACAGAGAGGCCACCCGTCGGGCTCCCACGAGAGCCAGCTTTGGATGACATCGCCCGCCTCCCTCACGGACCAGCAGGCCACATTCAGACGGGAGATGGACGAGTTCCGCCAGGAGATGCGGGACCTGGTGAGAGGGAAGGCCGCCATACCAGCCCAGATAGAGCCCATCCGAACAGCCTCAAGAGGAAGTCTGAGCAGGTAGTACATACTGAGTCAGCCACTCCTAGTGACCCATTTGATGATACATCTTCGGATTTATTTGATGCTGATTTTGTCACACTTAGGAGCGGTAGGACCCCAGCAGGCGGCGGCGCCTCATCTGAGCACCATCCCGAGGCGCCACAGGAGGAGAAGGAGAGCGGTACTGAGGCCGCTCCAGACGATGACGGTGGTACTGAGGCCACCAAGGATGCTGATCCCACCGGCGGTACTGAGGCCGCCACTTTACCAGATCTAGGAGGTGGTACTGAGGCCACCCATTCAGCCGAGCCAGCCAGCGGTACTGATGCCGCACGACGTCTACCTTCAGCAGCAGCAGAGCAGCCAGCCATGGTGGTACTGAGGCCACCGGTGTTTGTAGAGACAGAGATGTTGTTTTTCCTCGTGTCCATGTATCTCAGAATTCTGCTATGAATAAAGGAAAAGGTTTACTTTCTTTTGGTCCCACTGTGGTGCGTGATGTATGTGTGGATCCGGTCCTTGAACTGCTTAGACCTTTTCCTAGTCCTTCATCTGAGAAGGACCCAGTGATCCCCTTCCCTAGAGCCCTTCAGATAGGGAAGGGGAAGAAAACAGAAAATCCCAAAAAGAGAGAACTTGAGGAGTTCAGCCAGAGCATGATCGATCGATTTCATATCCAGCTGACCCTCCAGGAGGCTTTGCAGCACATCCCCCTTCTTCAGAGATCTTTGAGAGAGAGGACTACAGTCAGGAGGAGGAGGAGGAACCACGCTTCAGAGATACATGTGGCTGACCAAAGCCACGTGCTTTGCGATCCAGAACCGACTGCCAGCCAAGAGGCCAGATTCAGGGGCCCCGTATGTCAGATGCCAGATTAGTGAGCAGTGGTTCGACCGTACTCTTCTAGATAGCGGATCGTCGATTAACCTTCTTCCGGCAGCCCTTCTCGACCGCTTCGAGTTGGGCACTCTTCGACAGAGCAGGACAGTCCTTCAGTTCGCTGATCGATCTGTCAAGAGGCCGAAGGGGTTATTACGAGACGTTATCGTCACGATTCAGGGTCTGCGATTCCCCGTGGATTTCGTAGTGTTGGACATGGAGATCCCTGAGTCAGTGACCGATACCCCCATCATCCTTGGTCGTCCGTTCTTGGCCACAGCCAAGGCGGTGACTGATCATGATAGCGGGAAGGTGTACTTTCGCGTCCAGGGCGAGAGTATACAAATAGAGACGGTCGAGGACTATAGAGCCAGATTCAGATCCCGCTCAGATGCGAGTACCGATTCAGAGCAGCTGACAGACGCAGAGCCAGACATCCACCAGGACTGCGATTTTTGTGATCACAGATGATGAGGCAGCTTGGGCAGACCTTGAGACACAGACCACCCTCTCACTTTCAGACACAGCTGATGCAGAGATGACATCAGAGGAGAGTCTGGAGAGCACAGACCTGGTTCAGGATACCATTGCGGCAGCAGAGCCGGTCCTCGATCGCAGCACGATGATTGATGATGGTGGTGCTGATGCCACCTTGTTTTCCGGTGGTACTGATGCCACCGTTTCTGATACAGATCCCTCGGATTCAGAGTCTGATTGGGCCGATTGCTATGATCATATGCCAGACTTGAGTCCAGTTGAGCCTATTGATGAGGAGGAGGTAGATGCAGAGCAGAGCAGAGACAGTGCAGTAGAGCAGCCTTCTCCCGATCCAGTTTGCGAGAGTATGCTTTCACTTTCCCAGGCAGATTTGGCAGACCTTGCAGCGTTCACTCAGTTTCTTCCACAGCCAGATTTGTCGGCACCCAGCATTCCAGAGCTGAAGCCGCTCCCTACTTCGCTGAAGTATCGATTCCTTGCGGGCGAGCCTGAGATGTACCCAGTCATCATCTCCGCCGAGTTGACTGGAGAGCAGGAATCCCGTTTGATGGGGGTTCTTGAAAAGAACCGCAAGGCGATCGGATGGAGCGTAGCAGATCTCCATGGGATTAGTCCATCAGTGTGCTCCCACCACATCTATCTCGAGGATGGGGCAAAGCCGTCGCGTGAGTTCCAGCGGCGACTGAACCCCAACCTGAGAGAGGTCTCATGAAGGAAATATCGAAGTGGTGGGGTGCAGGTTTTATTTATCCCATTTCCGACTCCAAGTGGGTCAGCCCCTTGCATGTGGTGCCCAAGAAGACGGGCATCACGACTGTGATCAGTGAGTCGGGAGAGGAGATTGCTACACGAGTACCCACCTCTTGGAGGTTTGTGTTGACTACAGGAGACTCAACCAAGCCACCAAGAAGGACCATTTCCCCCTGCCTTTTATTGACCAGATCATTGAGAGACTGGCAGGGAAGAGCCATTATTGCTTCCTGGATGGGTACTCGGGCTACAACCAAGTGGCCATCGCTCCTGAGGATCAGGAGAAGACCACCTTTACCTGTCCCTTCGGCACATATGCTTTTCGACGCATGCCATTTGGGCTATGCAATGCCCCTGCGACTTTTCAGAGGTGCATGCTGTCGATCTTCTCGGACATGGTAGGGGAGTGCTTGGAGGTCTTCATGGATGATTTCTCGATCTACGGCGACGGATTCGATTCTTGTCTTGACTGCTAGATCGAGTACTCCAGCGATGTATTGAGTATCACTTGGTGCTATCTTGGGAGAAGAGTCACTTCATGGTGACTCAAGGGACGGTTCTTGGCCACATCATCTCCAACAGGGGCATGGAGGTTGATCCGGACAAGGTTGATGTCATTAAGAAACTCACACCGCCGGTCCAATCTGAGGCAGTTACGGTCATTTCTGGGGCACGTTGGATTTTATAGGAGATTCATTCAGGATTTCAGCAGGATTGCCCGGCCGTGCTGACCTCTTGACGAAAGACACCGAGTTCCTTGTCGATGACAAGTGTCTTTCGTCGTTTTCTACTCTCCAGCAGTGTGTGATTGAGGCTCCTGTCCTCCAGCCGCCTGATTGGTCTCTCCCATTCGAGATCATGACGGACGCCTCCGATTTTGCCGTAGGGCAGTGCTGGGACAGAGGAGGGATGGAGTACCATTTGCTATACACTATGCTAGCCGTACATTGGATTCCGCCCAGCGGAAATTACACGGTCACAGAGAAGGAGATGCTAGCCGTAGTGTTTGCCCTGGATAAGTTTAGATCATATATCATTGGATCTAGAGTGACTTTGTTTACAGATCACACCGCCATCAGGTACCTCATGGCAAAGAAGGATGCCAAGGCCAGACTGACTAGATGGATCCTTCTACTCCAGGAGTTCGATATTGAGATTAAGGATAAGCCTGGAGTCAAGAATGTGTGGGCGACCATCTCTCCCGATTAGAGCAGCTGAGGAGACTGAGCAGCTTGATCCTATCAGAGATACCTTCCCAGATGAGGCGATCCTTGCTATCGCCTCGCTCCCATGGTATGCCGATATTGTGAACTTTCTCGTTGCTGGGAAAGTCCCACAAGATTGGCCCAGGCAGAGGCTTGAGACCTTCCTTGCGAAGGCCAAGTCTTACCATTGGGAGGATCCCATCCTTTGCCACGAGGGAGGGGATAGCGTCTGGCGTCGGTGTATTCCTCAGGAGGAACACCATAGCGTCCTCACCTACTGCCACAAGCTTGAGGCAGGAGGACATCATTCTGGGAGGAGAACGGCACAGAAAGTGCTCCAATCCGGCTTGTGGTGGCCTACCCTCTTCAAGGACTCAGATGAGTTCGTGAAGAGGTGTACTGACTGTCAGAGGATGGGCACTTGTGGACAGCGTGATATGATGCCGATGCAGCCCATTCACTTCTGTGAGGTTTTTGACGCATGGGGCATCGATTTCATGGGTCCATTCCCTAAGAGTCAGGGATTCGAGTACATTCTGTTGGCCGTAGATTTATGTGAGTCGTTGGGTGGAGGCTATCCCCGCCCGAGCCGCTGATGCGAGGACAGTTTGCAGATTTTTGAGGAAGCATATCATCACGCGGTTCGGGGGCTCCACGAGTTCTTATTTATGATGGGGGATCTCACTTCATCAACGACCAGGTGAAGGCACTTGCTAGCGAGTTCGGCATAGATCATCGTGTTGCTACACCATACCATCCACAGACGAATGGTCTAGCCGAAGTGTCGAATAGGGAGATCAAGACTATTCTGCAGAAGTCGTCCGCCCTGACCGAAAGAATTTGGTCACAGCTTTTGGACTCGGTCTTGTGGGCATATAGGACGTCTTTCAAGACACCTTTGGGCACATCTCCCTTTCGCCTCGTATATGGCAAGCCTTGCCATTTACCTGTTGAGCTGAGGCACAAGTCACTTTGGGCAGTTACAGACATACTTATGGATCCAGATGGTATAGGAGACCAGAGGAGGGCAGAGCTAGCTGCCCTGGAGGAGCTTAGAGATGCAGGCTTTCTCAAGCAGCCTACATTATAAGGAGAGAGTCAAGGAGTGGCATGATTCTCATATCAGCCACAAACATTTTGAGATTGGACAGAGAGTATGGTTGTTTGATGCGAGACTTAGATTATTTCCAGGGAAGCTACAAAGCAAATGGAAAGGACCTTATCTGGTTCGGAAGGTACACGACAACGGTAGCATCGATATATCTGAGTTGTCTTCTGAGAGTACCTTCCGAGTGAACGGCCAGCGGCTCAAGCCATTTCTAGATCATGAGCCGCGGGTCGTTGATCTTGCCCCTATTCATTTTACGTGAGATGTGGTCTTTGACTCACATCTAATGCATCTCACGCCTGAGCTTTACTGATCCTCCGCTGTATATAGATCCAGATGTCCATATCATCACATTCCTTAGTCCCACATCCCTTTCTCCATCTTGTGATTATGCTATACTTAGGGTGCACTTTACCCTAAGTATAGGGGGGATGTGAGACATTTCGGGTATTTCTTTTGTTTCTGTCTACCCCTGTTTTGCTGCCTATACATAGGGCATTTTACCCAAAGTATAGGGGGGGTAGACCCTGTACATTCTCCACTCGGTTTTCCTTCGTGTACAGCCTGCTATACTTAGGATTACTTGATCCTAAGTATAGGGGGAAGACCCGAGTCCCTCTTGACTTTTCATCTCCTTTTTGTGTAGCCTTCCTTTTCACTTCCCTATACCTAGCACGAGTTATGTCTTCTTCATCGCTCTTGACTCTGAGGACATCGTTCGAGCTAAGTATAGGGGGGTGTGTATATATTTCATATATACTTTAGCCATAACTCGTACTTTGTGTGAGTGTGTTAATAATAATAAATGGCTAAAAACCACAAAAATTAAAAAATTTTCATGTACATAATCTTCTTTTATTTGCACATACATAGCTAGTGTACAAATTATTTTTGGTAAAAATGATTTCAAAAACCTCTTGTGTAAAGCTTGTGTAATCATTTTTGTATCAAAATTATGTATATAGTACAAAATTTTTCCAAAATGTTTTGAAAATCAAAAAGTTTGCAAAAATCTTATGTAAATGTGTGTAAATATCTTTTTGCAAAACTTGCACTTCATGCATCATCATTCATGATTTCAAAACATTTTCAAAAATTTTGCATGATTGTAAAATAGTGTGTAAATATGCATCTTTTTGTACATATGTATATAGTTTTTCTGGATGATAGTTGACATTTAAACTAGCCTGGAATCAAATTGAGAAATGGAGCTTGATTAAGATCTTAATCCACCTAATTCTAAGAGGAACCTTATAGGGCTTAGGTTTAAGGCTTTTCAGGTCCATGGTGACTCAATTCTTTGAGTCCACTAGGCTATGATCACATGTCATCTCAATGAGCCTAAGTAGAGCACTTAACAACAACACATGACTCATATAGATTATGGCTTTACTTGGACAACCGCACTATGCACCGAGCTCTCTACGGATGAGGTGGTGAGGAGGCAGTCTTCCTTGGCTTGGGGTAGCATATGAGGGTAGTACTTA